>JAVGVS010000398.1:116083-386670 GCA_032718565.1 Distichodus sexfasciatus | reverse complement strand
TATATATACATATATATATATAAAGAATTCTATTTGCCTCATTGTTACAAATACAAGCGCATAAAAATGTTTATTTCATCTTTGGTGTACATTGTATAGAGGACAAAGTCGGGCGTCTCGTCCCGCGCGTCATGTTGGCTTTGTTGTCCTCCATCGCGGGCAAAACGGGCAAAACCTGGGTATTATGTGCTCCCGACGGTGTGGTACAAAAGAGGTCTAAAAATAATATCGCTTCCATTCCTGTCTCCTCTTTGTTGTCACGGGGCCTAGTTTTTGGGGATGAATCACAGCGTTACAGGCCCGAGCTCCATCTTGACTGGATATATTTAGATTTGTGAGTCAGTTCAAAATACTGTTTCCTCATTCATTTTGCCAATCATCGTTATCATCGTTAACATTAGGGATGTCACGCAGTAGTGATATACTGATTATTGATCTGCATTTTTTTCCACAATGGACCTTCCTTCTCTTCTTCCTCCCCCTCCTCTTCTTCCTCCTCCTCCTCGTCCTTTTCATTTCTCCTGCTGTTCCTCTTTTTCCTCCTCCTCCTCCTCTTTTCCTCATTCCTCTTTCCTCATTCCTCTCCTGTTCGTTCTCCTCCTACTCTTCACCTCTTCCCCTAACTTTTCCTCCTCTTCTTCCTCCTCCTCCTCCTCTTCTTCCCCTTCTTCCTCCTTCTCCCAACCTTCTTTCCCTCCTCCTTCTAATCTTTCTCCTACTCTTCCTTTTCCCTCCATCTCCTCTTTTTCTTTCTCCATATTTCTTCTCCTCCTCCTCATGTGCTTTTTCCTCTTCCTCCTCCTCTTCTTCCTACGCTTCCTCTTACTCTTTCTGCTCTCCCTCCTCCTTGTTCTCTTATTCCTCCTCCTCTTCTTTTTATCTTTTTCTCCTCCTCCTTTTCTTACTCTTAGTCTGTATCCTACTCTTCCTGCTTTTCCTCCTTGTCCTCTTCCTCTTTCTCCCCTTCCTTTTCTTCTTCTTTTTCCTCCACCTCCTGCTTGTCCTTTTCCTCCTCCTCCTCCTCCTCCTCCTTCTCATCTTGCTCTTAAGGGTGGAAGTAAGTTGTGTCCAGATTTCTGCAAAAAAAAAAAAAAAAGGAGCATGACTCCCGGTTTGCTGGAGCTGTGAGTTGACTGCTAATAGGGGTGTTAGTAACCACATCAGGAGCATCCCTCTCTCTTTCTCTCCCTCAGTCTCTCTCTCCCTCCCTCTATCCCTCTCTTTCTTTCTCTTTCAGCCTCTCTCTCTCCTTCAGGATCTCAAGACCAGCCAGTCAATCTTTCCCAGTTTTTCAGCTTCTGTCAGTCTTGTTCTGTATCTCTCTCTCTCTCTCTCTCTCTGAGTTTCTTTCGTTGTTGTCTGTCAGTTTCTTTTTCTGTCTTTGTTTCTTTCTCTCCCTCTTTTTCTGTCTCTTTTCCTCTCTCTCTCTCTTTGTGTGTGTCTCTCTCTCTTTCTCTCTCTTCTACTTCTTCCCTCTCTTTCTTTCTCTCCTGCAACGTCTCTCAGTCTTTCTCTCTCTCAGTTTCTTTCTGTTTTTCAGCTTCACTCTCTCTCTTTGTGTCCACATCTCTCTCTCTCTCTCTCTCTCTCTCTCTCTCTCTCTCTCTCTCTCTGCAGTTTGACATGCTTTAATTTCTGTCAGGGCTAATTAGAGGACGTGCTGTGGCAGAGGTGGAGTGTTTACAACACGTGGGACGCGCGGGAGATTAGGAGGGAAAACGCAGCCTCGGGCCAAAAATATTAAGCGAAATATGATTGTAGAATTAAGGATAATGTAGAATTAATCTGCTGGAAGAAAACGGAAGACACACCACTCCCACATTCTTCCTCTCGGCTCCTGTTTTCTGACGTGTGCAGGGGTTGGCCTGAGGTAATGCACCTTTATTTATTTAGTTAGTTAGTGATTTTTTGATTATTAGCACATTTGATATTATGCTACTAACATGATCTACCACTGTGGGTTAAAATGACTATATTACAGTTTTTCTCAGCCGCTTAACTACTTTTTTCAAAACAATAACCACATTCTCAAATCAGCCAAGGCAGCCTGCATAACATTAACAAATCTGGCAAAACTCACCATCTTCCCCGCAAAACTCTCTACATGAATCAAAACACTAAATAGCTATTGCAGACTTGCATAACTCACTCAAACAGTCAAAAACTCACACATCAGTCAAACAGGAGACACATACAAGCAATCAGTGACCACTCTCAGACAAAATACTCACTCACTGCAGTAAAATCAGTACACACAGAGGGAGCAAGAAAGAACACGTCTTCTGTGAAGGAAAGTGGTTTTATTGGGTGTGTATGAAAACGCAAAAATCAAGAAAACAAATTTTGTCATGTGATATAAAAAAGGCATGTGATTTACTCTGCATGATCTCTTTTGTAGCATCTTCTCTCCTCCCAGACTCCAGAAGCGCTCTGTAAATCTCCTCAAGGAATACCATCAACTTTCCAGATTTATATGGCCCAAGTTTTGGGATGTATACAACAGGACTAGTCTCTGATATACCGAGTAATGCACAGTAAATTTATACCGAGTTACAGTAAACGTATAGTGGACCTAATATAGTGACTTTTTACCTGTACATATTGATATCTCAGTTGATAAAGTGACTGAATGAATGTTGCGATATGTTGTGTGGTCTGCAATTACAGCAGCCTGTATTTCCTGTAAACGGATTGTATTGTTCCTCAGCACCATCTTCTTGGTCAGCAGTGAACAGCGGCCACTCCCGCCAGCTGCAGGTCTTCTTTAGAGTCTATACAGACATACTGTATGTAATGTAGAATACTGTAGTAAAATTTATATCTGATAACTGCAAGAACTGTGATCTATATTCGAATTACACCAAGTGAATGTTACATACCTATTTTACTTTTTATTATTACTTAACAATTTTATAAAATATGAGCTTTAATACTTAAATTAACTTCTATTCTCACACATTTGTGACTTTAGAATGTCAGAGAATATCTGTTTACTCGACTTTAATTTCAGAATGTATTAGTTTTTTTCTGTAATTATTTAAATCTTAGCTACAATGGCTGTAATTTGATATGAGGAAAATTATTTATTTATTTATTCATTCATTCATTCATTTTGCACATGTGTAATACTGTGTTTTGGGCTTTATATCATCTTCATTGCTTGTTATAAGAGCCCAGATGTGAACGTTGTCAGCCTTCAAGCTCCCTGCCAAAAAGAAATTATTTAGAACGATATAATTAAATATAACTTTTAAATCCGAAACAATAATTGGAGCAAAATATTCGTAAATGTAAATAATTATAGTAGGAAATATTTCTATTACAAAATAATGATTGGAACAAAACAACAGTAATTGCAAAAACTTTAAATCAAAATAATAATTTGAAGCAAATATTTTATTTATTTATTTATTTGTTTGTTCCTTCATTTTGTACGTGTAATATTGCGCTTTGGGTTTCATATTGTCTTTATTTCTTCTCACCCCTCTTGCTCCCTGCTAAAAAGAAATGACAAAATCAATCAATAAAGAATAAAGATGAAGATGCGTGACCAAGGTGCTCGAAATTATTTAAAAGACGTGTCGAGACGTAGGAACGGAGGAGGTTATGGAGGTTGTTTGTGTGTGACGATGTACAATAGTGAAGAGCCTCGGGGCGTGTTTTTGTTGTTTGTTTCTTCATTTTTTAATATGTTCTACCAGCCTTTAGGCCGCTCTCGCATCCATTTTTTAAAGATTTGTTCCAGGCGATCTGGCCTCAATCCAACAAATAAATAAATAAAAGAACAATAAATAAAGAACGCAAACTCTGAATCTATAAACAAGGAGGCGGTTTTTACATCCTGTACCTGGCACTAAAATGTACCTCAGCCTTGCAATCAGTCATTCCTTTGTGGTACTTTGTATTCTTTTCGACCAGTAAAAATTTAAATATGAGTAAATATGCTGATAAGCGCCGCATCCAAAGTTACCGTCGCACATTCATCAAAGCCGCAAAAATTGGACGATGTTCGAGCATGTTGGTAATTAATCCCAACATATCCACCAGGCCTGCTCCTGAAACTGTGACTTACTTACACATAAATCCCTGGCTAAGAACAGGAATATCTAAGTGTTGCATTAGTTTTCCTTACTCAAACAATGGAATAATTACACACCCATATGTGTATGCCAAATTATTTATTTTTAAAACATCTCAAAAATTATTATGTAACAATCATGTATTGTTCTTATTGTCAGTGGATCCTCTCTGACCATGTTATTCCCCGTCCTAGTCAGCAGATTCTATAAGAAAAGAGAGGAAAAGAATGATCAATAAACAAGTAAAATTTTACTATACTACAGCACTGTCATGATGTAACATCCCTAACAAAAGATACCAGAGGCGTATTTGCAACTGAGTCTCAATTCAATTTTATTTACACTACCAGTCAAAAGTTTGGACACACCTTCCCATTCAACGTTTTATTCATTATTATCATGACTATTTAAATTGTAGATTCTCACTGAAGGCACTATGAATGAACACATATGGAATTATGCAGTAAACAAAAAGTGTGAAATAACCCAGAACATGTTTTTTGCAAATAATGTCATGATTCTTGCAAATAGCCACCCTTTGCTTTGATCACTGCTTTGCACATTCTTGGCATGCTCTTGATGAGCTTCATGAGGTCGTCACCTGAAATGGTTTTCCAACAGTCTTGAAGGAGTTCCCAGAGATGCTGAGCGCTTGTTGGCCCGTTTGCCTTCACTCTGAGGTCCATCTCATCCCAGATCATCTCGCTTGGGTTTGGTCAGGTGACTGTGGAGACCAGGCCATGTGGCGCAGCACTCCATCACTCTCCTTCTGGGTCATGTAGCCTTTACACAGTTCATTCATAGTTTTGATGCCTTTAGTGAGAATCTACAATCAACACACTGCCGGAATCAGCTTCCCCTGTTAAATCTGGCTGTACTGTAGATATGGCTGTGAAACTTGAGCAGGTAAAACATAACACTCTCAAATAGAAGTTACTCAAAGCACGTAATGATGTGAGCAACAGAAATACAAAATTAAAAGGGGGCGCATTTTTCGGCAACATACTGCCGGAATCAGCTTCCCCTGTTAAATCTGGCTGTACTGTAGATATGGCTCTGAAACTTGAGCAGGTAGGCATTGTGTATATCAAATTACTTTGTGCTTTTAGAAACTTGTATTTGAGAGTGTTATCTCTTACCCATTCAAGTTTCAATGCCAGATTTAACAGGGACTTTTCATACGGTGTGAAATCATCTTTAATTTACGTAACATAACCTATACGCCAAGGCGATTACAAGATTTACCCTCGGGATAAAAAATCTATTAATATGAATGAAAAGAAGTACTTGGACAGAACATTTGCCATTACATTTACACTGACCATTAGCATCAAGTACATTTTTAATACAACTTGGGAACAAAAATTGTCATCTGAGCTGTTGTAGATTCAGAATCAGTATAAAATTGAAGTTTATTGCACAGTGTCTTGTCACATAGAACAAATTTGATTTTGTGGTTGGTGCCAAGACATTAAAAGCCAAAAAATAAAAATGTGTTTTCATGTACAAGGTACTATTATATGTATAAATAGAAGAATATGGATATCGCTCTGCAAATGAGAAAAATAGGCATTTTAAAGAGAATGCAAGGCTAGCCATACCTTATAACCACACCCGCGGACGTTTTAAACGTAATATGCACTGATATCTGAAAAACACTTACAGTGTAACAAAGTAAAGATTGCCACAATTATGTTTATTAACTTGATCTATACAACCGATATCATCATGCGTGTGATAAATAGTAGGTATAAAACTTTTTACGAACCGCGATCTGTTTTAATTTATTTGTAAGTTGTATATCTGTATTTTAGCAAAACACGGTATCCTTTAACGTACAGGGTCGTATGACACCTTTTACGAGTTTACATCAGCAGGAACAATCATTTTCACCCGTTTCAAAAGGAAAACGCAACTTTCGGCAGGCGCACATTTTTCGGCATAACACCTGTTTGTTGTTTGATTTAAGTATCCAGAATTCCATGCCAAACTGAGGAAATCCTGTGAATGTTGCTTTATGCTACATTTCCGTAATGATATTACAGTACATTGTCCTGTATAATTACGGATATTTTTTACAGTGAGGGTGCATTTCTCAAAAGCATAGTTGCTAACTATGTTAGCGACTAATAGAATGGACATAAGCAACACACATAGTGTACATTAGCAACTAACATAGTGTTGCTAACGTAGTTAGCAATACGTTAGCAACTATGCCTTTGGGAAATGCACCCCGAGCAAGAACCTTAACCCCAAGTTGCTCACAGCGTTTCGCGTTTGCCAAAGTTATGACTCACATTCTTCATTAGTGTACCTAAGCATCGTTTTTGTGCACGTCAAGGCTAAACGGAGCATTTAGCGTTCGAGATTTTAGTTCAGCGCCATCGATCGGCCGTAATCATCGGTAATCGCTGACGTATGTGATGCGAGAGTGAGCTGAAAGCACCTTTAAGAGTAGCGAGTATGAAATATTTAGACTCAGAGCAGCAGTAGAGAAGGACAAATCTCTCACTTCATTCATTATTAGAGGCTCTGCAGAATCACTCGCCTTCATTTCACTGGCAAAACTCACAGCCTTTGATCTCGCTCTCGCTCTCTCGCTCTCTCTCTCTTCAGTCACCACTTCCTTCCTCTAACTACAGTCTCTCTCTCTTTCTCGTTAGTCCGTCTTCCTACCTTCCTTTTTAGTCATTCGCTCTCTCCCTCCCTCTTCTCTTGGTCTCTCTGTCTCTTGTCAGTTTCTCCCTCCTTCTTTTCTCTCTTTCACGGCCCTCAGTTCCTCTCTTTCCCTCCCTGTCTCTCTTTACCCCACCCTCCATCCTGTTGTCTTTCTTTGAACCCGTCTGTCTTAGTTAGTGTCTCTCTCTTTCTCTTCTTTTTTTTTTCACTTTATCCCTCTTTCTCTCAGTCCCTTTTTCTTAGTCCCCTCTCTCTTTCTCTCTCTTCATGGTCTCCTCTTCTCTGCAGTCCCTCTACTTCCCTCCTTCTCTTCTTTTCAGTTCCTCCCTGTCCCTCCCTCTCCTCATGGTCTCTCTCTTTTCGTCTCTTCTCTTCTCTTTCTGTCTTTCCCTCCCTCACTTCTCGGTCTCTCTTTGTGGTCTCTTCTATTCTCTTCAGCTCATCTCCTTACCTCACTCTCTATTCTTCTTTTCAGTTCCTCTCTGTCCCTCCCTCTCTTCTCAGTCCCTCTCTACCTCCATTCCAAAGACTCTCTCTCGCTCTCTCTCCTCTCAGCTTCTCCCTCTTTTCTCCATTTCATCTCATTTTTCAGTTTTTTTTCTCTTTCCCCCTTTTTCTCTGTCCCTTTACTTACTTTATTTTTACTCTTTTCTCATTCTCTTTACTTCTCTCTCTCGCCTTTCATATCTCAGTACCTCCCCTCTCGTTCCTCTTTCTTCCTCTTTAGCTAGTCTTCCTACCTCCCTTTTCACTCTCTCCCCTCCCTCTCTTCTCAGTTTCCTTCTACTTTCAGTTTCTCCCTCTTTCTGTTCTTATCGCTTCTCTTTTCGTCTCTACCTTTACCTCCATTAGCCCCTCTCTCTGTTTATGTCTCTCTCTCTATCTTTATCTCTTTCAACTCCTCCCTTATTCTCTTCTTTTCTCGTTTCTTCCCTTCTCTCCTCTCCTAATTTCCTCTCTACCTCTATTATTCCCTTTATTCGTTTATGTCTCTCTCTCTTTATCTTTCTTTTTTAGTTTCTTCCTTATTCTCTTCTCTTGTCTTTCTTTTCTCCTCTTCTCTTCTGTTTTACCCTTTCTCAGTTGTTAGATTTTCCCTCAGTCTTTTTTTCTTAGTTTTCTTAGTCTCACTCCTTCCCCTTTCAGTTTCTCTTCTCCTCGTGGCTCACTTTACTCCTTTCAGTCTTAGTTTGTCTCTCTTGCAGTCCTTCACTCTCTCTGGCTCCCTCCCTGTCTTTCTTCTCAGTTTTTCTCTTTCCCTTTCTTTCTCTTATTATATTTCTCTCTCTCCTTTTCCTCCCTCTATTTATCTGTCATTATGTATGTCTATGCATCTCTCTCTCTCTCTCTCCCTCTCTCTCTCTCTCTCTCTCTCTCTCTCTCTCTCTGTGCCGCCGTGTTGTGTCTGGTGTGTATGAATGTGTGCAGCCGAGTGCGACGCCATTAATCCAAACAAAAGCGCCGGCAAATTCTGTATGCTTCTTTAATTTTCCACTACTGACAAATTGAGATAAGGTTAAGCCATATATAATGGGCCTAAAGCTTATTTTCACATTAAAGGGGGGACCATACTGTGTAGTGCCATTACAACGAGGGAAAAACGCATGAAACCCTGATAAAAGAGGGATGATGAGAGTCCTGTATTACACATGTCCAAATGCAACTGAGTCGACCCGTTTACTCGCCAGCGCTGCCAGATGACTTCACCATGAAATGTGCAAATCCACTCAATTAAAAATCTCAATGTAAATTTACGGTATAATACTGGCAGCAGGGTTTCTGTAGTTTTACAGCAAACACACCACATTTGAAATTTACAGTAAAGAATTGTAATTACATAATACAGCATGTTACTGTACTGTAGTGTTTGTGGTTTATATTTACAGTAATTGTTTCTATATTGTATCGTGACTTGTTTTACTGCAAATATTATATACAGTATGTCTATATATCCATCTATATTGCTGTCTGGCTGGCTATCTATTTATCTACCACTCTTTCTACAGTATACTGTACTATATCCATCTGACAATCATATTATTCTATCTATTTGTCAATCTATTGGTCTTCCATCTATCCATTCATCCATACAGCTGCCATTCTACCTATCAGTTTGTTATTATATTCATCCATCCATCTATAATTCTTTCTGTCAGGCACTTTACCTCTCTGCTATTCTATCTATCTATCTATCTATCTATCTATCTATCTATCTATCTATCTATCTATCTATCCATCTATCTATCTATCTATCTATCTATCTATCTATCTATCTATCTATCTATCTATCTGTTTGTTATTTTATCCATCCATCCTCCCATCTATCATCCAATCTATCTGTCAGGCACTTAATCTATCTATTTTTCCGTTGATCCATTCATCCTTCCATCCATCAGCCCATTATATCTATCAGTCTCTATATATTTTTCTTATTATAGCCATCCAATCATCTATTATTCTATCTATCAGGCACTTTTCTTACCTACTTATTACAAATTCCTAGAAAATTCCAGATGAATAATCATGAATGTTAAAGCTCATGGACAGGATGAAAAATCATACGTTTTCTCACAACTTCATTCCTATAAAAACTCAACACGGTTGTGAGAGGTTGATGAAAGATCGATCGCCTTAACAACCCATAACATCCCAGTAAATCACACCTTTAACAACCAGTATTAATCAGCCGCTCGACGATTACACCTTTAAATGTGCTGCAGCAGCCATGAGGTTAATTAAAGCCTGAGATGAAGAGAACGGGGAGAAAAAGATAAAACTCAAGGCTGCGGTTGGAGGTTGAGAGCAACTCGTATGTTGTAAAGCCGCTTCATGCAAAAATGCATTAGACATGGGAACGTGAGGGCCATGTTGGATCTCAAGCTGATGAAACACACATGTAATGAGAAGAGCTTTGTCTATGCTAATGAGAAAATCCTCCCCCAAAAAACGCTCTGTTCCCAGAGCTCGGAGACTGCGCTGTTAGACAAACAGCTTTTTGTGTTTGCTGAGTTTTGTCATTTTTCTCCCCAGAAGACCACAGTGCAAAATGCGGAGAAATTCAAGGTTAACCCTCAAAGAAATCTCATATTTCTAACCTCTATTTCTCATCTCTTGAATTATATGCATCAGTTATATAAACACATATCACATATTACCAGAGGTGGAATGAGTACTGAAAATTTGTACTCAAGTACAAGTACTGTTACATTGGTTAAAATGTACTCAATTACAAGTAAAAGTACTAGTGTTAAAAAAATACTTGAGTAAAAGTACAAAATACTCTTCTCATAAACTACTCAGAGTATTAATTACTTTTTAACCGATGGATGTTTTATTGCGTCGTCAATAGCAGGCATTCGACTCGATTCACCAGTATAAAATATCTACGTTCAAATCATATTTCTCAGATGAACAAGGTACAGAAAGGCAATTTGTTTTGTAAATAAATGTAGATATAAAGCAGGAAATTTGTTTGTTAAAACAATGACAAAAATGTTTTTGAACATGCATAAAACAGTTTAAACTTTTCCCAATACACTGCGAACAACAGGCAGGTAAGTGTCTTAAATTCTTAGACATAATAGCGTTTCTGTCACACTTTACTTTCTGAACCTTTTGTTCAGTTTCAGCAAGAGCTGGTTTTCGAAATTAACAGAGTCTATCCGGCTTCGTTTGGCTCCATTTTGGCTTCTTTGTTTCCAAATCTTCAGTGTATAAATTAGTTTGTACTCCACTGTGTAGTTCCTCCAGACACCTGTGCCTGCTGCTGCAGCGGAGTTTATTCTTTGCTTACGTCATAGATTAATTGGCGCGGTCGCGATTGCACAGCCTTATTGGCTGCAAAGATGCAGATGAAAGGTTTGAATATTAATTCAAATCGTGGGCGTACTCAGTAGCGACTTTTGATTTTATAAGTAGTGAAGTAGATGGTGTAAATTGTACTCAAGTATGAGTAAAATTACACACTTGAAAAACTACTCATAAAAGTACAAGTACCCAAAAAATCTACTTAATTACAGTAACGTGAGTATTTGTAATTCGTTATATATTTTATATAAAAATATTATTATTATAACAGAATTATTTAATAGATATTTGACTTTTTATTACATCTAAAATCTAGTATTTTTATCCAAAAGTTTTCTGTTATAACTGTAGAAGTTCTCAACATACAATTATTTCCTAACATGAAATATTAAAAACATTTTATTGAAGATAAAAACAAGAAAATCTCATAACTCCAAGGACTGAATTAAAACAGAGGTCAAGGGTTGTTGTAAAATGTAGAACAATTACAACTAAGAAGAGAGTTGTGTGTGTCTGTGTGTGTGAGCGTATACTATACAGAACGACACACACACACACACACACACACACACACACATACATACAGCAGACTCTGGGCCACTCTCATGAGATTCTCACCAAGTGTTTGATCACAAACATCCATGAGCTTTTGCTGAACTTTGATCTGTAGCGCTGCAGCGTCCCCGAATACTAAACACGGGGAGGAACTGCAGTGGAGGACGAGACGCTGAGACACACCTAAACACACACACACTCACTCACACACATTTACTACACACTACATTTGGGGGAATTATATAGTTAACCCACCTCCTCCCACTATAACAGCTTCAACTCTTCTGGGAAGGCTGTCTACAAGCTGTAGGAGTCTCCGCTCTAATTCACTCCATACCTGCTCTATCAGGTTGAGTTGAGATCAGGACTCTGTGAAGGTCAGCCAGGTTCCTCCACAATTCCCTCATCATCCTTGTCTTTATGGAGCTTGCTTTGTGCACTGGTGTGCCGTCATATTGGAACAGGAAGTAGCCGTCCCCAAACTCTTCCCACAAAGTTGGGAGCATGGAGTTGTCCAAATTGTCTCTTGGTGTGATGAAGCATTAAGAGTTCCTTTCAACTGGAACTTAGGGGTTGGAACACCTGAATTCATTCATTTGGAGGCGTGTCCCAATACTTTTGGCAATAAAGTGTATTTGTGTGTGCATGTGTAAAGCTGTGTATTGGCAGTGCACTAATTCTATTTCAGAATACTCAAACTAACAATTGCTGCAAAAACCTCTCAATAACCAGCTGCTTTTTCGTTCAGAAATAAATAAATGACGCCAGCAGACATGTAGAACCTGCGTGTAATTGTTTCATCTTTAGCTCCAAAGTGCTCCTAATTTCCACATTTTCTGCAGGACTGTCAGGAAAAACATGCCGCTGCACAAAGTCGGGACGCAGGAAAAAGTCTGACAGTAAAATAAATAATTAAATAAATAAAAATAACGCCGCGTTGCTTAAAATTGCATCAGCAGATAAAAACGAAACGAGACAGTCAATTACTGTACAACACAAACGCGCAGCCGAGGCGGTATTTACAGTAACTCCCGAGCTGGCAGTTTGGACAGGCGAGACGGCCTGATATTTGTGGAAGGTGTTTCACATTAATTAGTTGTGAACTGCAGCACATAACCACAATCACACACATACACACACACACACACACACATAGATTTGCCTCCTCAAAAAAGTGCCAATTGCAATTTTTCTGGCTGCTCATCGTCGACAATTTGCTTTCTGCATAATTTCTGGCTTGACCTTTTTATGATTTAACGCGCGTCTAAAGCTGTCATCAATTTTCAACTTTTAATCAAGACCAGCAATGACCCCCCTGATTATATCTCACGCTTTTATTTAGTGTTTTGTCCTTGATTTCTGCACAACTCTGAACCGTGTTTTGGGTCTGAGCGATTACCCAGAATTTCAAACCAATCCACAAGACGGTGCTTGAAAAGAAGAAATTTTATTTAATTTTATTTTGACTGTTTTTGGTTTGCTTTTCAAGTAATTTTTCAAAAATAAACAAATGCAAATATACTCTTCATAATAAATAGCATTTATTTATTTATTTAATAATGGCTTTTATTTTGACTTTTTTTGCTTTGCTTTTCAAGTAATTAAAAAACTAAAGCAAAAACAAGCAAACACAAATATACTCAGCATAATAAATAGCATTTATTTATTTTTTTATTCCTTCGTGCATTTATTGCATAGAAGTGTGAGTTAAAGTTGCAATCAGTGGGCTCGTCCAGTATCTTCTCCTCAGCATTTAAACAATATATTTTTAAAAATAACCCATTTTTTATAGTTGACTACATTCACAGTTTAAAACTTCAGAATTATGAAGGACACAAAACAAAACACCCAAAATATAAACAATCCTTCATTTATCATAATCAAAGTAAAAGATTCAATTAATCATGGTACTGATTTGAAGTCATATCGTCCAGCCCTACAGTATAATTCATGCCTGTAGAGCCATACAATACCTTGACATACAATCCATATATAAAAATTTTGTCATATCGCTATCATCGTAAGATTTCATAAAAATCAATGATCCATCGTAACTCGAGGACCATCTGTATAATATTATAATTTACAGTTCACAGTCTTATATATATTAAACTTTTTCTTTTATGATATAGTAGACTTTTTATTGGTTATTTCCACTGTTATGTTAAGTTTGAATAAGCGACTAGAAAGTGAACAAAAATGATTTTTATAGAATTAATTTTTTTCTTTATCATTTCATAATTACTTTGAATTAGATGCATGTAGAAGCAACGTAAGGTGAGGTACTACTGTAATTATATATCAATACCATGACTCATTGAACATTTTACCTTGATTATGGTTGATAAATTTTTTTTGCCTTCATAGTTAACCAACCAGATGTGTACTGCAAATATGCTCAACTCTGAAATCTGGATTATTGTATAATTATTTAAAACTTTTTATGTTTTTAAAATAATTGAAAGTGACGCACAGTCGCAGACACAATTCTGGGTTGGTATGATTTATTTCACTACGACAGGCTTGGCTTGGACTCCACCAGGTTTTCAGGTTAATCGTTTTTTCAAGGTCGACGTCTGAAACCTATTTCCCTATTTGCTTCGACTAAACAGACCTGATGTCATATTTAATCACCCGTCTGGCTTCACTTCAGCACTCACATCACCACCAAATGCCAAAAACACCCCGGCCAAAACGCAACAGGAAAGAGACGTCTTGCTAAAAACATATCCAGCTCACCTCAAGCAGCAATAATTCAGACCAATCAGAACCAATTAAGGCTGTTTATTCTGGTTAAAGTTGTGTGTTTATTTTGCAGACTTTCATATCATTCATGTCTAAAACATACATTTTTTTAAATTCATTTTTTTCTGACCTGTAGTTTATGATTAGGCAAAAAATGTCAACTTGACTAACTGAGAAATGATTTGATTTTATATTTCATTTATTTGACTGACATATAATGGCTCATCTGTTTTTATTTTATTTGTACTACTTAAATTTAAATTATTTTATTTAGTCCCTTTCTCTTGTTTTGTCTTGATTATTTATTTGTTTGTTTTTGTTTTGTTTTGTTTGTTTTTGGTATAAATATCATATAGCTACTTTTTGTCAACTAAAACTAGACAAAAGTTATGAAGCGAGACTAAGACCAAAACTAATACTTTTTTTTTATAAAGACTTAGACTAGATCTAAAGCAGCTGACAGAGCTATGAAGCGAGATTAAGCTAGAAAACTAATAAGCTTTTCGAGTGTAAAGACTAGATCTAAAGCAGCTTAAAAAATCATACATGTTTGGAAGTGAACCTGAATTTTTCTGGTTTGTGTTTAATAATCTATAAAGTGAGTTCCTCCAGCGTAAGGTCTTAAACCCCGAAGCTGGACAGATCCAGTTAAAATGATGGATCCCAAATCCAGCTTCCATCCCATTTCTCCACTCTCACTTAACAAGCAGTTACCGCTTAATACATCAAGCGCCAGCCGGACTTGCAGCTTGCATTATTAATAACTCCCACTCTGAAATATTAATTGTCAAGACCTGGGACTCGCTCTATCAATCAAACCAAGGCAATGCACTTCCAACAATGCTCTCTCTCCCTCTCTCCTGAGCCGGACAACCGGTCTTACTTCCATTTCCGCTCTGACCGTTGGATTCTGAGAACCTGTTGAGGGTGCTGTTTTACACCAGCCTACTGTTTTCTCACGTAGAAGAACGTAGAGCTGCTTGTCTACTAGAATACATATATATTGGAATCATATCGGAATTGTCATCGGCATTGGACCGATACTTAGATTTGCCCAACATTTTCAGCTGATATTTTATGACACATTTATTGTACATGGGAACGGTAGACCTTGTGCCAGGCATGTTCCGTAGTCTGAGGTGGGTTTTTGTACGTCCCGTGCCTTCTATCTTAAAATGTATATATTTTCTCTCTAAATTCAGAGAACAGACTGAAACGTTCAAAAATCTCTCGTCTTTTCGCGCTCAACTCTTACTGCACGCACAGAATTTTTTTAATGAACTCAATTGCATGTTGGCCTCACTTGGTGAACGCGAGCTCGCACATCTGCGTACTACTGCTCTTAATAGTATGGTAGGTGAGGCGTTCTTATCATACTTTTCTATGTAGTCACTTCTCGTCTTTTACAGCATAAAGCACTCCTCATATCAACCCACTGATACTCAAAAGAAGAGGAAGACATGCATCAAGACTCTTTACAGTATTGGTTCCTCCTGACATCAGAACTGCTGAGTCACATCGTCTGAAGACCCACCTCTTCCAGGAGGATCTAGAGGACTTTGTTAAGGTGTGAAATAGAGGTCGACCGATATCAGTTTTTCAGGACGGATATCGATACCGATTATTACTAGTTAAACAGATATTTGGATCCGATATGCAAAATAAGAAAATCCGTCAAATTTTAGAATTTTACAGACGCCAAGCTCAGCTGAAACTCTTCTCTCTCCTCTTCTCCTTCACGCTGTGCTAGTGTGGTGTGAGTAACAACAAGACTTCACCGTTGATTAGCTACTACTTGTGTGACATATAGCCAATCAGAGACTAATGTGGGCGGGACATTAAATGAAGCAGCAAATCAAGAGCAAACAGCACAGAGAGAAGCCACGGCAGTTGAGCCACAGTAGCACACCTTGTGATTATTTAATATCGGTGATGGGCAAAACTAAAAACTGATAATGATAATCTGCAAAATGACTGATATTGTCCCCCAGTAATCGCTCGACCCTTAGTGTGTAATTTGGCTATTCAGATTGAAGAACAATCGTAGACAACAAAGCACTGTTGTACACCCTCTGGGGTGTGTTTCCCAAAAGCTACATTAGCAACAATATGTTAGTATACTATGTTAGTTGCTAATGTACACTTACACTATGTTAGTTGCTAATGTACGCTTTGTTTGTTGCTAATGTATACTATGTTAGGCGTTAATGTACACTATGTTTGTTGCTAATGTACGCTATGTTAGTTGCTAATGTACACTATGTTAGTTGCTAATGTATGCTTTGTTGCTAATGTACACTATGTTAGTTGCTAATGTATGCTTTGTTGCTAATGTACACTATGTTATTTGCTAATGTATGCTATGTTAGGCGTTAATGTACACTATGTTATTTGCTAATGTGCACTATGTTAGTTGCTAATGTATGCTTTGTTGGTAATGTACACTATGTTAGTTGCTAATGTACACTATTTTAGTTGGTAATGTACACTATTTTAGTTGCTAATGTACAGTATGTTAGTTGCAAATGTACACTATGTTAGTTAGTAATGTATGCTTTGTTGGTAATGTACACTATGTTAGTTGCTAATGTATACTTTGTTGCCAATGTACACTATTTTTGTTGCTAATGTACACTATTTTAGTTGCTAATGTACAGTATGTTAGTTGCTAATGCACACCATGTTAGTTGCTAATGTATGCTTTGTTGGTAATGTACACTATGTTAGTTGCTAACGTAGTTAGCAACAATGCTTTTGGGAAACGTACCCCTGGATAAGAGCGTATGCTGAATGATGTAAAAGTAAATGTATGACAAAATTGTGATTACTGACAAAGCTGATATTTTGGTTGATCGCTAATATGAAACTACTTACATTTTAATAGTCAATTTCCCAGCACAGACCCAATGATATTTTAGAGTCATTTCACACTAAAGGCAGCACGTCTGTAGAGGCCTATTAGAGCTCGGAGGATCACATTAAGCTCCAGTTCCGAGCTGAGAGCGAGAGAGAAAGAGAGAGAGCAAGCGAGAGAAACTCACAGTCAAGAAAGATCAAATTCAGCTAATAATCTGTCGCACGTACAAAGCAGCAAAGTTATCTTTCAGTAGTGCTCAGCTTCAGTCGAGTTAATTACAAGCCTCATTAATTTAGCCAAGAAAGGTCAATTGGAGTCCAGCTTGTTGTAGCAGCAACCACAATTTTCACTGGCAAACAAAACCAGACCTGAAAACGGATAATAAATAAATAAATAAATTAGGCGTCGAGGTTTGAGATTGCTGTTTTCGCTTTTGTCTCGTGTTCCGGTCGCCGCAGAGGCAGTTCTTAAATAAAGTGGCCACGTCCATCAGTGGCACGAGGCTTCCTGGACATGCGCTATGATAATGGCGGGAAAATGGGCGGCTTGCACTCGCAGCTGCATTAGCTGAGCGTGTGTGATGGTGCACTGTGACCCGTAAAAGATTGCAGCCATGAAACAAAACACATTACACCAAGGTACAGAGACATGCTTTTTTGGGGTTGGTGGGGTGGGGGGATGTATTTAGGCGACTCTTTGTTTTCTGAAGGCTGTGTTTTTGGGATCTATTGCAAACTCAATCAATCAATAAATAAAAGTAAAAATTCCACTGTCAGATCCGTATATGTAAAATAAATGTAAATTACTAGTGAGCGACCGATATTGTTTTTTTAGGGTCGATATTAATAATCATTGCTAGATAACTGCTATTTGGAACTAATATGCAAAACAACAAGAAAATCTGTCAAAAAAATTTTTGAAACTCTCCTCTCTTCTCTTCACCTTCTCGGAGCTTCACGCTGCGCTCGTGTGTGAGTGACAACAAGACTTCAGCGTTGACTGGCTACTACTCGTGTAACATATAGCCAATCAGAGACTGATGTGGGCGGGACATTAAATGAAGCAGCAAGTCGAGAACAAACGGCACAGAGAGAAGAGCCACAGTTGAGCCACAGTAGCGCACCTTGTAATTACTTAATATCAGTGATGGTCAAAATTAAACTCCGATAGCGGTAATTGGCAAAATGCCCCGATAATCGGTCGACACTTAAAGACACAGTAAATGTTTCTTAATGTCTTTATAAGCGCTGTGTGAGGTTTGTCAGAGAAAAGCGGAATAACAATCTCTCTCTCTCTCTCTCTCTGTAACTACATGAGCACAATCGTATACAAGTGCAGCTATCACACCAACCGCCTGTTGCCATACCCAAGAGTCATGGTTGACGGGCGTGAGATCACGCCTGCAGACATGAAAGTGTGTGTGTTTATGTGTGTGTGAGTGTGTGTGGGAGGTCATCAGTATGCACGGCCTGCGACCAGTGCATGGATGAGCTCATCATTGCAGCGAGTGCATCAGTGGCACGAACCATAGTGTGTGTGTGTGTGTGTGTGTGTGTGTGTGCAGGCGTGTGGATGGAATTCGGATTAGCTCAAGTCAATTCCATATAAGCCTTTAAATTGGATTAATCCAAAGTGGGCACAGGGAGATGCCAAATTAACACTGGGATATGAATCCTCCCACCTCATATCTCCCTCCGTCTCTCTCTCTCTCTCCCTCTCTCTCACATCAACCGCGGCCCCGTGTGACCGCTCCCCCCGCCGAAAAACAGGCACGTAAATCGACATGTCTGCATGGACACGACTTCATATGAACATTCTTACATGGTTTAAAGTTGAGCTTTGATATTAGACTATTAGAAGTCGGGATGCACGATAATATGGAAATCATATTGGACTGATACGTAGATTTGCCCGATATTTACTGCTGATATTTAATGACGCATTAATTGTACGTGAGAAAGGTAGCGCATGTGCCTGGCATGTTCCAAAGTCCGAGGTGGGATTTTATACGGCGCTTTCTGTCTGTAAATGTATGTGCCAAAATTCTGAGCACACAGTGGAGTGTTCGCCAGAAAAATCTCTCGTCTTTACGCGCTCAACTCGAAGTAAGTGTTTTTGCCTCACTCAGCGAATGTGAGTTCGCACATGGACTGTGGCCTGATCTGCGTACTACTGCACTCAGTAGTATGGTAGGTAAGGCGCTCTTATCATACTTTTCTATGTGGTAGTATGCATTTTAGAAAATAGCTTAACGGCTCTCTACGCCAGCGTCTCCCAATCCCGGTCCTCGCGCCCCACCGCTCTGCACATTTTCCGTATTTCCTGCACTGTCGCGCACTGGTCCTACGTTGCTAATTAGCTGATTAGTAGCATCAGTTGTGCTGTTGGTCGGGAAAGTCGAATCTGTGCAGAGCGGTGGGGCGCGAGGACTGGGATTGGGAAACGCTGCTCTACGCACTAGGTAGTGCACACGGAGTGTCACACGCGCCCTGTTTGACTTGGTTGACTACATAGGGCAGGAAGTGACGTTTTCTTAAAATGCTGTGCACTACGCTGGAAATGCTCTACCCTCACTCCACTCTGCTTTCACGCTGACTTAACTTGGCGCTGTGTTAGAAATGTTATGCCGTTATTTTCAACTCTGCCTACCTCTTCTATTATCAGTATCGACATTGGCAGATATAAGGGTAAAAAATATCGGATATCAGCATTGGCTAATAATACCCATTTTCCACGTGCAATGCACATTAATCGGACCCTCCAGGATTGCGCGATGTTGCGATCACAAGTATTAAAGCAAATATTGCCAATCTCCGCAAATTCATTACTACCATGCAATTTTGACCAATTACAGCAACTTTTCCGCAATTTCTGACCAATCTTTGTTGTTTCCCGCAAAACGCTGAGCCATACGTAAGCGAACTCACTTCCTTGTTACATTTAGAAGACGCAGGAAATGTGTGTGATCAAAACTCCTTACATTTACCTTCAAAAATAACTAAATGATTAGCGGTTAGTAAAAATAATAGTGGATAATGGATCATTGGATCAAAATAACAACTTCTTTCCACAACTTTGACTTGCTCCTGCAACTTTAGTGCAACAAAGCTGCTGCAAATCGGGCATTTTCGGCTGCAACAATCTCAAAAAAGGCCTGCGGAATCCCGGAGGGATTGATTAATAGACGCAGCTGACTAAACCGGTGACCATCCGATCCAACTCCCTAACCGTTATGCTACCAACTGCCCCTTGCTTCCTCTAAGACGTCTGGCCTCGTTTTCAGCCACGTGCTAAAACAATATCCAATGATTTTTCGTGGTAAAGAGGCTTCTGACTGACGCCAGAGAGGGTCACTGCTTTTTAATACTCCTGTGGCATTCCCGCTTTAAAGATCTTAAAGCCTTTATTGGGTTGTAAGGGATGTAATCATGGAGGCTAGAGGACAAGTTTCGGCGATGAATCACACTGAAATTCGCGAAAATTCAGCGAATTCATTGTAGCTACAGCGAGGCGTTTATGCGTCAAGGAATGAATCGCGTTGTGAACAATGTCATATTTAGATTGCGTTGCGGCGCTTCGACTTTTATTAGGAGGAAAATGAGGAAGAGGAGGAAGAGAGGAGGAGGGGCTTTTTTGTCATCTCCTTCCCCTAATACATTTCACATTTGCCCAAAATGAAATGACACAAGAATGGAGATAAGCCATAAATCTGCGCTTGTGAGGTAAATTGCAAACAGTCAGAATAAATCCAACCTGTTTCATTTCATTCCTCTTTTTCTCTCCCCCTCTCTCTCCCTTCCCCCTCCCAAAACCAAAGGCCGGCAATACCAGAACGCCTCCTCAGCTATTTTCACAAATTCATATAGATTTGCTTTGGGCGCAAATCAAGTCCTTCCCTCCTCCCTCCGTCGTTAAAAAAATGCATTTCCTTTCCAAATGATGTTCGTGCAAGCACACCTTGAATTGTGTCGTCTACAAATTGCACTTCAGTAACGCATCCACAATTAGAACAGCGGAGATCGTAACGAGAATGTATTACAGGAACTATGCACAGCATTCATTTATTCATTTTTTAATCTTAAAACTAAAAATCTAAATATGTCTCCATTTCCATAGGTAATAATTGATTAATGAGTACTTTTCAGATTTTTCCAGAATTCACCATCACAAAAGAAACTGTGAAAAATCACAGATAAAGAAAAATAACCTGGCAAAAAATTGAAAATTAACCACATGTAACTGTCACTTCTAGGTCACTTCTCCCCAACAATAAACCAAAATGAAACAGTGTATCATTTGTTTTTACATTAAAACCTTAAAACAACATAAAAAATCTAAAAAGAAACAAATTGCAATATTTGTTTCCAAAATCAAAATTTAAAAACACACTGAGTCATTTTCCAATTTCCCGATTCTGCGCTCAAATGAAAAAGGCAAATATCTCTCTTATTTTTACTTCTTTTTTTTTTTATATCAAATACAAGTTTTCCATTTTTGCCTATTTTGCTATACAAGCACAAAATGGGAAATCAAAAAATGACATTTACTAGTTTTTGGTTTTGGAAACAATGCTTTTGGGGTTTTTAGTCAAATTAAAAACAAACAAAAACATCTGTGGATCACTAAATTGCAAAAACAACTCTTTATTTGTGATTTTATTTGATTTTGGAAACATATTTGAAGCAAAATCTAATTTTTTAGGTTTTGTTTTTTTTGGTTTTAGTGTGAAATGGGTCAATATTAGATCAAACTTAGGTTTAGGTTTAATAGTAGATCACAGTTAGGTTTAAGGTTAAAGTTAGATTAATGTTAGGTTTAGGTACAAGACTAGGTTTGGGATTAGGTCATGATTAAGTTAAGGGTTAAGATTGGACCAAAGTTAGGTTTTGTTTTAAAACTAGTTTAAAGTTTAGGGTTAAGACTAGATAAATTATAGGTTTAGCTTTAGAATTTGGTTACGAGTAGGGTTTGGATCAATGTTAGTTTTTAGAATATCTTAGATGCTAGATTTAGGGTTAAGATTAGATCTTCATTAGGATTAGGATTATCTTAATGTTAGTTTTAGGGTTACTATTGGATCTTCCTTTGCTTTAGGATTATCCTAATGTTAGGTTTACGGTTAAGATTAGATCATGGTTCAATTTTAGGTAAAAAATCAAAACTGGGATAGGGTTAAGTGTTTAGGATTGATGTTATGCTTAGATTAGATTAGAGACTTAGATTACACATTTGTGGCTGGTTTCTTGTTCATGGATTAAGCCTAGATTTGGACCAAGTTTTAGTACAAATGGAGATTTACCACTCAAACTCAAAACTAGTCCAGGATCTGGCTTCATCCTCAACTGGGAAATTGGCCCTTAGGGCCATTGGTACTACAATTTACTGTAGTCCAAGACTAAACTCAATCCATGAGCTAGAAACCAGCACTTAGGGATAGGTTTAAGGATCACGTTATAATTAAATTAAGGGTTGGAACATGTGTAAAGTCAGGATTAGATTATGATTAGATTTTGGGGTTAGTTTAAGGATAAGGCTCTGGTTTAGTTTGCGGTTAAAAGAATCCGAGAATCTAATGAAATTTGATGGAATCCATTTCTGTAAACCTTGTCATTTCACAAAAGTGTGTATATATATATACACTTGCTTGCACAAGTACATATATATATATATATCTATACACATACATACTTGTGCAAGCGAGCCAGAGATAGACAGTGAGAGAGAGAGAAATCTGGGTCCATGCCAGACGGTGGGATGTGATTGAATATGTAGACTGGGCTCTGCTCCCTGGTGTTCCACTTGTTTAATGGCTGTGACAAAGGAATGAAATGAAAGGACACATGCTGAGAGCCTGATTCACTCGCTCATCAACACCACTAACACACACCTTCACCTGCCAGATAACAGCCCTGATCGATGGGTAGCGAGGCTCGATGGAGCGGTGTGGAGCTAAAAGTACTGAAACGCCAACTTTACTACACATCGAAACCACCTGCTGTAAATTCACAGTTTTCTCCATACTAGGGATGCAGCAATCCAACTTTTTCAGTCCCAATACCGATGCCGATGCTTGGATCCCGAGTACCGATCCAATACCTAGTTGTGTATTTCTCTGTGAGGAGGAGACTGAGCCTATATGGTTATGTTTAAGAAAATACTTGACTTAATGTACAGTGGTGTGAAAAAGGGTTTGCCGCCTTCCTGATTTCTCTTTTTTTCCCCATGTTTGTCACACTTAAATGTGTCAGATCATCAAACAAATTTAAATATTAGTCAAAGACAACACAAATAAACAAAAAATCCGTTTTTTAAGTGAAGGATTTTATTATTAAGGGAGAAAAAAATCCAAACCTACATGGCCCTGTGTGATAAAGTGATTGACCCCTAAACCTAATAACTGGTTGGGCCACCCTTAGCAGCAACAACTGCAATCAAGCGTTTGCGATAACTTGCAATGAGTCTTTTACAGCGCTGTGGAGGAATTTTGGCCCACTCCTCTTTGCAGAATTGTTGTAGTTCAGCCACACTGGAGGGTTTTCGAGCATGAACCGCCTTTTTAAGGTCATGCCACAGCATCTCAATAGGATCCAGGTCAGGACTTTGACTAGGCCACTCCAAAGTCTTCATTTTGTTTTTCTTCAGCCAATCAGAGGTGGACTTGCTAGTGTGTTTTGGATCATTGGCCTGCTGCAGAACCCAAGTTCGTTTCAGCTTGAGGTCACGAACAGATGGCCGGACATTTTAATGTTGGTATGATGTTCTTTTTTTGAAATGCAGTGTTACTTCTATGCCAGATGTAATGGGACACACACCTTCCAAAAAGTTCAACTTTTGTCTTGTCAGTCCACAAAGTATTTCCCCAAAAGTCTTGGGGATCATCAAGATGTTTTCTGGCAAAATTGAGACGAGACTTAATGTTCTTTTTGCTCAGCAGTGGTTTTTTTGGCCATTTTTGCCCAGTCTCTTTCTTATGGTGGAGTCATGAACACTGACCTTAACTGAGGCGAGTGAGGCCTGAAGTTCTTTGGATGTTGTTGTGGGGTCTTTTGTGACCTCTTGGATGAGTTGTCGCTGCTCTCTTGGGGTAATTTTGGTCGGCTGGCCACTCCTGAGAAGGTTCACCACTGTTCCATGTCTTCGCCATTTGTGGATAATGGCTCTCACTGGTTCGCTGGAGTCCCAAAGCTTTAGAAATGGCTTTTTAACCTTTTCCAGACTGATCTCAATTACTTTCTTTCTCATTTGTTCCTGAATTTCTTTGGATCTCGGCATGATGTCTAGTTCTTGAGGATCTCTTGGTCTACTTCACTTTGTCAGGCAGGTCTTATTTAAGGGACTTCTTGATTGAGAACAGGTGTGGCAGCAATCAGGACTGGGTGTGGCCGGAGATATTGAACTCAGGTGTGATGAACCACTGTTAAGTCATGTTTTAACAGGGGGGCAATGACTTTGTCACACAGGGCCGTGTAGGTTTGGATTTTTTTTTCTGCCTTAATAATAAAATCCTTCGCTTAAAAACTGCATTTTGTGTTTACTTGTGTTGTCTTTGACCAATATTTAAATTTGTTTGATGATCTGACACATTTAAGTGTGACAAACATTAGAAAAAATGGAAGGGGGCAAACACTTTTTCACACCACTGTATTAGATCAAGTTTAGGTTTAGGGTTTAGGGGTTAATATTAGATCACACTAAGGTTTATGGTTAAGGCTAGATTAATGTTAGGTTTAGGGGCAAGACTATATTAAAGATAGGCTAAGGTTTGGGATTAGATCATGATTAAGTTTAGGTTTAAGATTAGACCATAGTTAAGTTTAGGGTTAAAATTGGACCATAGTTAGATTTTGCTTTAAAACTGGATTGAGGTGAAGTTTAGGGTTAAGACTAGATAAATTATAGGTTTAGTTTTAGGGTTTGGTCATGATTAGGCTTTAGGTTAAGAATAGATCACTGTACGTTTTTAGAATAGCTCAATGTTAGGTTTAGGGTTAAGATTAGATTCTCAGTAGGGTTAAGAATACCTTAATGTTATGGTTTAGGCTTAAGATTAGATCTTCAGTAGGGTTAAGGGTAGCTTATTGTTAGGTTCAGTGTTAAGATTAGACCTTCAATAACCCTACTGAGCTTATTCAGTTATGCTTAAGAAAATACTTGTATTAATGTAATAATTACACACCCATTTGTATATGCTAAATTATTTATTAATAAAATAAAATCTAAAAATTGATTCCTCAAAAATGACGGGGTGACATTTTGCTGTGGTGCACCATGTGCTGTGCTGTGGTGTGTTCACAACAACAAATAAACTCACTGAAGTTTGAGATAAAAAGCTAAAAATAAAAACCAAAAACAGCAGTGCAGCTTGAGTTAAACACTCCATCCAAAGCAGCTGCTGAAGCTGGTTGATTTTGCATCACTGGGGCACAACCTCAGCACCAGGGGGGCATTTGACACTCGCACAAAAAGCAGAGGAGTCTGTAATCCGGTTATCTCCCAAACCAGCGACGGCTCCTAAGGTGTGGTCAGGAGCGACAAAGAGAGGGAGGGGGAGGAGGAGGAGAGCGAGCTGAATCCTGTCTTTAACGTGCTGTCATGAGGACGGTGGATTTAACTCAGAGACTCAGGAGGTGGGCTCTTCAAAGCCTCGTCCAAAATAACTCCATCCCAAAGTGGCTGATAATCCACAAGTTTGTAAAAATGTCGGAATCGTCAACAGGATGTGGTAGTGTAATGGATCGCGGTCAATACAGGTATTTTTTTTTTAATGTAAGAATTTTGGAAATACCAGATTAAAATGAAGTGGTTGAAGTTTAAGTTTAGAATCTAAGATTCCAAGATAAGGACAGCATAGGATCTAAGGTTTCAAAAATAAAATCCATGGTTCTGAGGTGAAAATCTAGTGTTCCAAGGTTAGAATCTAACATTCCGAATTTAGGATCTTATTTTCCAAAATGCTGATATAAGATTCCACGATTAGGATCTAAGGTTCCAAAATTAGGATCTAAGATTCCAAGATTAGGATCTAAGTTTTGAAGTTTAAAATGTAAGATTCTAAGATTAGGACCTAAGTTTTCACGTTTAGGATCCAAGATTCCACGATTAGGATCTAAGATCCCAAGTATACATATGTATGTATTTATTAGTATCGGTCCGATAACCCGCTCAAACAGCTGGATCGGGTATTGGCAGCATTGGGCCGTTCTATGGAGCCGATCTGTTTTCTAGAATTTTTCTAGAATCGACGCTTCGTTTAATTCATTTTACTCGCTAGAGCACGCTCCGCTTGTATTTCACACGGAGGCTTAATAGTGACACACAGCGTTTTCAGTGGCGCGATTAAGACAAGACCTGATCCCTCTGTATGTGAAAGTATTTGTGAGATGTTCCGTGCACTACAACAGAAGTAAATGTTAATGAGCGCGCGCAGGAGCGCCGTTACTCGCAAAACGCTCCAGTTTGGTCAAAATGTCGCCTTTATTACAGACACAAACCATATTTTAGCTGATAAATAACCACAACAACCAGCGTTCTACTCACAGTGCTGCCGTTTATTTAGATTTTCTCATAGATTTTCCATCGTCTATTCTGACCCGCGCGCCCAACGAATCATTGTGACGCGGCTCTGGGGTGCGCCCAGAGGATCGTGGGAAATGTACAACCCCTGGCAAAAAATATGGAGTCACTACTATTGGAGGATGTTCAGGCAGTTGTTTTACTTTGTAGTCCAAAAAGCAAATCACAGATATGGCACAAAACTATTTTACTAACAGCTGAACATTCTGGCTTTGTAAAACATACCTCAAAAATAAAAAAAAAAGACATTGTTGCAATTAATGGCACATCTGTTTTCAAATCAAGTAGAGGAAAAAAATATGGAATCACCCTTTAATTTGCATTTCTGAAACAAATACTTGCACATGTCTGATTATACAAATTAGTCTGCAGTTAAAAGAGAGTGCTTGCAGACCTTAACGAGCTGTTGCACCTGACTGATTGACAGGAAACATGACCCCAACAAGAGAACTGGCAGTTAAAACAAAGGAAAGAATTATAAAACTCCTTCAAGAAGGTAAATCAACACGGAATGTGGCAAAAGATGTTGGTTGTTCCCAGTCAGCTGTGTCTAAAATTTGGAGCAAGTACAAACAAAATGGGAAGGTTGTAAAAGGGAAACATACAGGTAGACCAAGGAAGACATCAAATCGTCAGGACAGAAGACTCAAAGGAATATGCCTTGAAAATAGAAAATGTACAACAAAAGAATTGAAAGACAAATGGGCAAAAACAGGAGTCAATGTTTGTGACCGAACTGTAAGACATCGGCTGGGGGAAATGGGATTTAGGTACAGGAAAGCCAAACGGAAACCATCATTAACACCTAAACAGAAGAAAACAAGGTTACAGTGGGCTAAAGAGAAACAGTCGGGACTGTGGATGATTGGATGAAAGTGGTATTCAGTGATGAATCCCGAATCTCCATTGGCCAAGGAGATGATGCTGGAACGTTTGGTTGGTGCCATCCCAATGAAACATATAAAGACGACTGCCTGAAGGAAACAAGCAAATTTCCTCAGTCATTGATAATATGGGGTTGCATGTCGGGTAAAGGACCAGAGCAATTGGCAGTCATTACCTCTACAGTAAATGCACAGGTATACATTGAAATTTTAGACACCTTTCTCATTCCATCAATCGAAAGTAGGTTTGGTGATGGTGAAGTCATTGTTCAGGATGATAATGCATCTTGCCACCAAGCAAAGACTGTTAAAACTTTTCTTCAAGAAAGGCATATCAACTCAATGACGTGGCCAGCAAACAGTCCGGATCTCAATCCAATTGAGAATTTATGGTGGAAATTGAAAAAAATGGTTTACGACAAGGCTCCATCCTGTAAAGCTGATCTGTCAACTGCTATACGAGAACGTTGGAACCTGATTGGTGAAGACTATTGTTTTTCATTAGTGAAGTCCATGCCTCAAAGAATTCAAGCTGTCATAAAGGCCAGAGGAGGTGCAACAAAGTGCTAGTACTAATTGTGTTCTTTTTTTTTTGTTCTTGATTCCAAAAATTTATTCCTCAACATTGAGTGATTCCATAATTTTTTCCTCTACATGATCTGAAAAAATATGTGCCATTAATTGCAACAATGTCTTTTTTTTTTTTTTTGGGAGGTATGTTTTACAAAGCCAGAATGTTCAGCTGTTAGGTAAAAAAGTTGTGTGTCATATCTGTGATTTGTTTTTTGGACTACAAAGTAAAACAACTGCATGAACATCCTCCAAGAGTAGTGATTCCATATTTTTTGAGAGGCGTTGTAGTTCTCTGCAAAAGCACCTCATTTTACAGGCCAAATTGGTTCAAAATGACAAAAAAGTGGTATCGGCCCATCTCTAGTATTTATACACATTGACTGACCTGTAGTCATGATAATGTACAATATAAATAAAGTGTCTTCTCTTGCCTATTACTTTTCTTGGGAATTACCCAACTGCATCCCTTTTTTGCCCTTTGTTTGGAATTCTACGGACTTTTATGGTTGTCCAACCGAGGCTCCAAAACGCTCATTGTACCTCCCAATCTGCAATGTCTCTTCTCCACTCCAAACCCATATTGTCTGTCAGACGGAGATGCGAGGCGGCAATCGAGCCCTGTAATTTTTAAAATATTTTTTCCTACTATTTAAAAAGTTCACTCGGCTGCCTTTGAAGTTGCTGTCAAGGCGAAAGAGGCCAGCGTCGCGCTTTATTAAAAAACACGCTCTCTTGCACAGCGCTCCGTCTTTATTACACAAATCTGTCATGGTACATCAAACAGCTCCTGGCTTCGGAAATTATAAAGATAATTAATGGAATGTGTTTTTTTCTTCTTTTCCGAGCGCACCTCCGGGCTTCTTGTTTCCAAATGGGACTCCGAGCAGGGCGATAAACACTTCTCCCTCAACACTTTTTAATCAGCCGCCTGACAGGAGCCTTATGTAAAGCCTGCTTGGCCTTCAGGTCAGAACACTTACAGAAGATAAAGCAAAAGAGACAAGCCGGGCCCCGGATCAAGTGAGGAACAATTTGGTGCAAAAGGACAGACGACTGGCTTTTTAATGAGCGCCCTGGCTAATTCATTTTTAAAATTGATTAATTTAATAATATTTAGATAAAATAGGGGTCAGACCTGGTTTTCCAAAGATTCTAAGTTTAAGAGCTAAAATTCACAGATGAGGATCTAAGGTTCCAAGTTTAGGATATCAGAGTCCAAGGTTAGGATCTAAGGTTCCAAGTTTACAGAATACTGACAGAAGATAAAGTAAAAGAGATAAGGCAAGCCCCGGTTCAAGTGAAGAACAATTACGACAAATGTGTCGCAAAAGTGCCCCGGCCATTCATTTTTAAAATTTATTTATTTAATTATATTTAGTTAACATAGAGGTCGGAACTGGTTTTCCAAATGAGGACTGCAGTTGGATGCAGAGCAAAAAGGGTTGACCGATTATCGGTCAATTATCGATATGAGAGATTCCAAGATTAGAATCTAAGATTCCAAGACTAGGATCTAAGATTCCAGGTTTAGGATCTAAAATTCCCAGATAAGGATCTAAGGTTCCAAGTTTAGGATATCAGATTCAAGATTAAGATCTAAGATTCCAAGTTTAGAATCTAAGCTTCCAGGTTTAGGACCTAAGATGCCAAGATCAGAATTCAGACATACAGTATATCAGACATATATCGGTTAAAAATTTTCATTGACTAGTAATATTCTGTATCAGTATCGGCCTTGAAAATAATCACATCGGTCGACACCTAACAGTGATTTTGATGAGATTTTCTCATTTTTAACCTCGTTCTTCTGATTTCAACTCAAAATCAAAGTCAGTCCTCGACATTTTTAGGCACGGTGACCCAGTGCTGGTTTTCCCACACATTGGCAGAGGGGGGGTCAAACCGAAAGAAAACAAGGGAGTGCTGGGGAGGGGGGGGATGGGAGGGTTTGCCGCGGAGGGTGTTGAGGATTCCCACTGCGTCCTGTTCCACTCTGCAGTGTGGAAGATAATGTCAGCTGTGTCAGGATTAATCTGGCTCCTGCGAGTTCGCAGATTAAGCCACTCCGTGAAAGTGGGACGAGCGTCACATCGCTCACATCGCTCACATCTGTGTTACCACGAACAGCGCAACCTAGTGGAGGGATGGAAGGAGCAAAGGAGGGGGCGCAGATCTGGAACTGATATAATTTAATCCAGCTTTCAAAATAGGTTTCCAAACGTATTACAGCAATATACTGAAATATCAAGGAAACGACACTCAGATGAAGGTATCACTTTTACTGTCATTGTAGATTGAAGAGGAAAATACAGTAATTACAAAGCCGACAATGTTGCTGTTAAAGTACTGGATATTAACTGTTATCTGATCTTCCAGGAATTTGCAATGCTGCGATTGCAGCTATAATTTTTGCAGCCAATCCCCGCAAATTTATTGCGACTAATTATCGCAACTTTTCCGCAATTTCTGACCGATCACTTTCATTTCCCACAAAGCGTTGAGTCATACATCAGGAAACTCACTTCCTTGTTACGTTTGGAAGATGCAGCAATTGTGTCATACAAATGGCCCACATTTACCTTCAAAAATAACTAAATGGTTAAAGGTTAACACAAATAATAGTGGTTTTGTCAGTCAGTCAGCTATTATCTGAACTGCTTAATCCCCACCCAGGGTCGCGGAGACCGTAGCCAACTTTCAACGCAAATCCAAAGAGCGGTTTCATTCATTCATTCGTTCATTATCTGAACCGCTTAATCCCAACTGCGGTCGCGGGGGGACCAGAGCCTATCCCTGGAATTTATGGGCACAAGGGCAGGCGCTAACACACTCACATTCACACCAATTTACTGTAGATTCGCCAATTAACCTACAGTGCGTGATTTCGGACTGTGGGAGGAATCTGGAGCACCCGGAGGAAACCCACACAAATGCGGGGAGAGCATGCAAACTCCACACAGAAAGGCCCCACGGCCAGCCCAGGGCTCGAACCCAGGACCTGCTCGCTGTGAGGCGGCAGCACGAAGGTATGGTTTTCATATTCTCTATTCTCTTCAGTTAAGAACCAGGTTTTGTGTTGAACTTGTGGAAATCCTAAATGAGTATTTCCACAAATTGAGGTGGACTGGAACACTTATGACCACTAACTTTCAACTCAGAATTTGACCTTAATCATTTATAATTTGTCTTACGCAACGATTGCATGCATCTGACTGCCTTGATGCAACAGTTTGCAATGAAATAATTTGCACTGCATACTGTTTTAGTCTTAAAATGTTTAGGACCTACTCATATACACAGTATATATACACGTCTCCCGCAAGAGTTACACAAATATCCCAGTCATGTGTCCCTTAGATTATGCCCTGACCGCGTAGTGAACATTCCGACTTCGTTCTTAACGATGAGTGTTTTCTTTATTCCCCTCATGAATACCTGCCTCCCTCCATCCTTTCACCAAAACCCATTGTGTAGCATCCCCGGCGTCGCCGTAACAACGGCCGGCAGTGAGCTGGTATATCAGCCCCATGCTTAATTACCCAGCATGCCTGGGCTAAATTGGTAGTGACTGTCATTAATGGGGCTGAGCAACAGAGGAGTGACACCTTTATTAGCTGCCGCTAACGAACCCCCCATCAAGACTGCCTTCCAGCGCTCTTCGCATTCCTCTCCACGCACCAGGGCTAGCGCTCGCTCGTAAGTGCAGTGAGTAATTGGACGCCGCTGCTAGCCGCTCTGCATAATGATCTCATTTTTTAAAAACTAAAATAGATATCAAGCGATAACCCGAAATAAGCAGCAGGTGTTGGTCGCAATGTCGCGACCGTCCTGACTACTGTCGCAGAGAGTTAGCCGCATACAAATAACTCAACTAGCCCATTTAATTACCATGTGCTTTTTTGGGGACCGGATTTAGAGTCGAAAGTATTTTGCACACCACAGGTTTTTACTACTTCCACATTTATTATGTATATTGCAGGTTTTGTGCTCTTATTAAGCACTGTAAGTTGAGTGAACAGCTATATATTAAAATATAGCAACAAGTGGCAACGAGCAGAGTCCAAGCAAAAGTAGCAAAAAGAAGCACAAGAACAGTTTATACAGTGAGCGTTGAAGAAAGGAGTCCGTGAAGCACACTGACCTGTAAAGAGACATTGACTTCCAGTCAGGCTAGGCACAAAATCTCCAGACCGCCGGGTGTCGGTGTCGTAAAAGTTTAAACCCAGTTGAGACAGTCTGTGGAGCGATCAAATCCAAATAATCGAAACATGTAAAACGATGGTCAGTACACAAGATGGCCAGACGAGAAAACGTTCGGACATCAATGCTTAATATGGAAAGAATTAGAGCAAAGCTCAATGAATACCAAAAGTCAAGGGCGTGGCAAGTTAAACCTCAGGTGATCCTCATCCAGTAATTAAGGGTCATCGTGAAAATCTGGAATGGGAGTTTGGATCTGGGAGTCTGTCCTGATTCAGGCTCAGACCTTACATGTACATGTTTTTGGAGCTCAAAGTTGGAAAGCAGTGTAGACGAAGTATTTCTTAATGGAAGCAAATTGTTGGGCTGAGCTGGGTCGAAATTAGATTTGCCTGCAATAAGAAGTTTGAGAGAGCCTTGGAGTTAGTGCAGCATTTGTAGACTCATCCTCCTAATTCCAGTTAATTTGCTATATTGGATTTCGGAAGTAAAAAACAAAAGAATATCGAATGCATTGGATCAGTGGCGGTGGGGTTGAGAGCGGTGGAGTTATGGGAAGATTTAATGTTGTATCTCTCCCTCATTACATGCCATTAAGATGGTTAATATTTAATAAGTGAATATCTAGACATGACGTAGATTCAATAGGAGACCGTTTATGGTGAACGGAGTTGAAGGACGTTTTCCAGGAGTTTGTATAAAGTTGTAATATCTCCTCAGTTAGGTTTCTTAAAATACATTTTACAAATATATTTTAATAGTAATAGTAATAGTGTTTTCCATTCGCTGGTGGTGCTCGTTTTCCGCGTCTTTTCCGAGGGCTGAGGAATATCTCGGAGCAGCACAGCGGACCAAACAGAATCCAAGATGGCTTCTCAGGTCAAAGGCTGTAATAAATGCTGCGAGTTTTTACTTCTTTCATTTATTTATTTTTAGCACTTTAGCGTTGTTTGTGTCTAACTTGGTCAGGTGTGCACATAATAGAGTGTTGTTGTAGCCCAGACTAGTCTCAAGACCAGTTTTTTAAAGTCTTAGTCTTGTCTCATGACTCGGCTGTATTTTTCCTCAGTCTTGTCATGAGCTCAGACAAAGAGGACTTGGGATTTTTTTTTTATTTCCAAGACCAGCCGAGACCACAACTCTGTGCATATTACTAATAGCTATTTGAAACTGACGCAGGCATTTTGCGTTGTTTATTAATTAACTTTCAGAAACCAGACACTTTAGGTCAGAATCATAAGACTTTGGACATACCGGACGTAACATTCATTCCTCTGTATGTGAAATTGTTTCTGAGTAATTCCGTGCGAAAAACTTAAGCAATTGCGTATAAAGGCATTAATTAAATTATTCGCGATGTAAACACATGCGTCAACGCTGGCGACTCTAATATGGAACGCCATTATGCGCAACAACGTAGTTCTCTTCCAGAAAGGCCAAATCAGCTCATTTTAAAACCAAAAGGAGTCCAGATCGGCTCACAATTACCCATAACTTATAAGTATTCCTTCATTTTCAATTGATAATGAAACAACAGGGAACAAATAAACATGTATTATTTGTAACATATGAAGTGATCAGTTTGGATAACTGCTTCCAGTGAAGTGATTTCCTCATTATAGATATGTAAGAGAGAAATAATGAATAAATATGTTTAATGTTGCTTAGGCTTTGCATGTTCCACATATTTGTCATGTGGTGTAAAACGTGCATTGGTCCGGTCTCTGTGCTTCGCCCCTCCCTGGTCTTAGTGTCGTCTCGGTCTCGACCCTTCAAAGTTTTGGTCTTGTCTCGGTCTCAACACACTCTGCTTGATCTTGATCCCAACTCTAGTGGGATCGAAACCTATCTTCATCACTACCATCACTGGGCCCCTGAGCCCGACCCTTGCTGCAGGGAGGCAGTCCCTGTAATTTGGAAATTGACGTCGGTGTGGAAAAAAGTGTCTGCTAAATGCAGTAAATGTAAATTTGACTCATATTTTCATTTTTAGTTGATTACGCGACACCTTTCCAATGTTTAACAAGAACAGAATCTGCATATCATGAAAATGAACAAGTAGTAAAAACTTTTGACTGGTAGCACATATTGACTAAAATGCATTTTCTATACCAATATGCACATTGGCTCAGCATTCTTTCCCTTTTCTCCCGTCGTCTCTCTCTTTCCTCTTTTCCTCCCTTTGGCCTGCGAACGAGAGATAGAGAATCAAGGGCAAGGAATTTATCATGCAATTTTATTTTCTCTTAACGTTGACTCCTTTCCTCCGTCCATCCGTCTGTCTAGACATTTTTTTTTTCCTTCCCTTTTTATTTTTTGCCAAGTAAACAAACGTCTAGTTGCTGTGCAAGGGGAAAAGAGAAACCCCAATTATCTGGTCACTATTGAAGATAACGCTGCACATTTGCGACTTCATTAACTACGCTCTGTAGTCACCACTAAGGGAAAAATTGTAAAAAGGTAGAACGTTGACTTTTATCCCAATCTGCCTGGTGTTCTTAAATACCGTCTGCCACCGGGATGCACGACGAGGTTCATAATTATCGGACGGAAGGTAATATGTATGCTAATATAATATCGTAGGACGAAAAACAGCTAAAAAATACAGTAGTCATGGAGAAAGCGATGAGGAAAGGGAGGTCTAAATTAGTGGCTGCCTTGATTTGAAATGTGCATTTCTATAAGATTTGCTGCACGTAAGTGAGAGAAATAGCTTGCTCAAACGTCTTGGGACACCGCTCATGTCTTCTACTTTTACATCAGCTCAAGGAATAGTATGTTGAAATAGATCTATAACTATTTCAATTTCCTAATATAAATAAGTAAAGAGTCGCTCAAGACTTTTGCACAGCACTGTATAAACAAGAAAAAGTATCATAAAAATTGGTCAGTTCATATAAAACCAACAGAATGTCCGACTAACAACTTTTATTTTATGCAGGAATATATGCATTAATTAAGCTGATTTTGCTGTCAAAAATTTGCTTTTACATTGTTATTGTGGTAAGTCATTTGTGTGAATCACTTTGTGGTGAGTGCAATAAAATAAATTTTACATTTTCTTACAAAGGTTTTTATTTGCACTTAAATCAATGCCATGCTGGCAGGAATTCTGCACATTTATTTATTTAATAGCTGTGCTTTGCTGGTAGGAATCCAGAATATTTATTTATTGTAACCAAGTAGTTAATACGTTTTAATAGAAACATACAGCTATCAGTCTCAAGTGATAATGTACAATGTTTCACCGTAATCACATAATCTGATTTGCTTCACATTTCCCTCCATATCCTGCAGCCATATTCACAAAGTATGAATTTCATAACTTGCACAAATTAATTTGTACCCAGAGTTACCAGCGTTTAAACTCCACAGGGGCATGCTTGGTGCTCAGAGCGTTTCTTGCAAAATTGCTCATATTAAAACGCTTATGAATCTTTGGGTGGGACTGGTATGACTATTTTGGAGGGATTTTCCTGGATTTCATGCAGCAGTCGTGTGTAAAAAAAAAAAAAAAAAAAAATGATCTAATTATATGAGCGTTGTACTCTCTAATTGCAAACCCTTTATTTAGCTAGTTCGTAAGTTTTATAAAAGTTTATTTAATTATTCAGTCAGTTCATAAGTTAGTTGATGAGCCATTGTCATGGGCGTGTGTGGAGCAGGAAGGGGGGCACACTCGCAGGTGCAAGGCTAACACCCAAGTGAAAAAACTGGAACTGAGAAGGGGAAAAAAAAAGAAAAGAAAAAAAGACGAGGCACGGGGAAACACAGTCCAAATGGAAAAGCCAGAAACACGGGAGACAGGGAGAAAGTAACAAAATAAACAAACAAACCAGACGAGGCTCGTGCTCCTGGTCCAGGGAAAAACTCTCAACTCAAAGTACTCCGTGAGAAATCAGGAAAGAGCGCGAATCCAGAGCTCCAAGTCTCAAGAGGCGGAAAAATGACTCAAACAGGAGAACGGGGCAATCCAGCCCTAAGGGGAAAACTCTGGAGCACGAACTTGAAACAGCACCAACAATCCAGACATGAAAACGGGGAAAAAGCCACACACGTCAACGTAGAAATCATGGAGACAAAATCGGGGAGATCCGGATCCGGGCCAAACCGTATTAAGTAAGACGAGCGAAAGAAATAATGAGTGTCCAAACTAGTGGTGGGCGGATCGATCCAAAATATCGATAGTATCGATACCAAGTTGGAATCGGTATCGGATCGATACTAGCACGATGGGATCGATACTTTCGCTCTTCTGCTTTCAGTGCCGCTCCAACGTTGCAACGTTCATTCCAAATGAAAGTAAACTTGCTGGTAGAAATACTGCTCCTCACACATCAACGTGACTCAGCGGCGCTGGGCAGACCCATGCGCTGTGTGTGTGTAATTGCAGCTGTGACTTTAATCCCCCTCTTAATGTTGTACTGTCACATGACTTCGCAGCGCCAGGCTAACGAGCGGCCAGCAGCACTCACACACACGACAGACACGGAGGAGAGAGTAATGGCAGAGAGGAAAAGGAGCGCCGTTTGGTTGTATTTTCATTTCGAAAATGAAACAACTACAAGTTGTGTAATTTGTAAAAAGGCCGTAAGATACAGCGGCAACACAACAAATTTACATGAACATATGAAAAACCATACAAAAGAAAATGCAGAGCTACAGAAACGGAGAGTCGGAGAGAACACCTTATATATTGTTTTTACACAAATTGTTTTTTTATTTTTGATAATCAAATTCAAAGCCAGAAAAGAAGTGTTTTGAAAGGAGCAATTTTGGGGTTTTTTTGTATTTCCTGAATACACGTTTTACTGGAAAAAAAGAATTTAAGTATTTTTTAGTATTTTTTGTGGAGTTATCATTTTGTACACTTTGTTTATTTAAGAAAACCAATTAGAGGAAATGAAGTGCAATGGAGGGAGAATTTCTATTTAATTTTTGTATTGTAGTTGCTGAACACTCTACCTGAAAAAAAAAATTCCTTTCATTTTGTTCTCACGTGATAATTTTGTGCACTCTTTATTTAAGCATTTGAGAAGATTTTAATGTATGTGGAAAAATTTTGTTTCTGTTCAATCGTTTCTGAGCAACAACTTTTATTATGATAAAGCTTTTTCTATTTACCTAGAAACTCAAATTCTGGTCGGGTTTTTAAAATTAAATAATAATGCAAAGGAAAACTCACAAAAACACTTAAACGTCATGAAAATTCATTCAGATTTAGCAATTTGATGACACATCCACCTTAATTATTAAAAAGTATCGGTATCGGCGATACTGACCCTGTTTTACTTGGTATCGGATCGATTTTATTTTATTTTTTTTGTTTGCAATTCCATTCCTTGATACAGAAGTGTAATGCATACAAAAAGGATCCACTCTGCTTTTTTGAATTAATAAGGTAAAGTTTTTATTTATTTATTAATTTGTTTTTAGTTAGTTAGTTATGATTTTTTTTTTCCTGCAGTTATTCTTGAGACAGTTATTGTACATTTAGTCATATTTGTTTGCTATTCACTGGTTTTCATAAAATTGTCTAATTAAATACATTATTTGTTTATTTTCTTTTTATTCGTTTGTTTATTTATTTATTTAGACAGGTATTTATTGAGCTCTTTATTATATATTTATTGTCAAAATAGTAACAACCTAATTACGCACTTTTATTTGTTTATTGTGCCAGTTGATTCAGCTTTGGTTATTAGGCCCTTGAAATGCGAATAAATAAATTAATATTTGAGGAGATCCATCAACGCACCTTGAAAATAGGTTAAAATTCTGTAAACGAACCTTAAAAACAACGTTAATATAGTAGAAAAATATTCATAAATTCTCCTTGCGCATTGCTTCACAGCTATTCCTCATGTATGCTTTCATGTGATCTTATGTGCTTGGTAGACAGATATAAACGCTCTCTCTCTCTCTCCCTCTCTCTCTCTCGCTCCCTCTCTTTCAGCGCGCCACATGAAAAAAAGGACTAATAAGGCAGAGTGAGAGACTGTTTCAGGCTCTAGGCAATTGTGTTAACCTTTAATATCTCCCAACCCCGATTCGTGTGTGTATCCACCTCGCTGCGTGGTTAAGATCTCAGCATGAGATTGCTGCTCTTGACTCTGCCTCCGCAAACACACACACTTGTGTTTTACTGTAGAATCGCGCCCGAGAAAGCACTAACTTCAGGATACATTTCACTGCATTTTGTACTTGTATAACTTGCATGTGACAAATGAAGAATCTTGAATCTAACCCACTACACACTAATCTGCTAACATATACACTAACATATGCACTAACTTACCTTTTACTCTAACAGATCTTGTTAAAGTATCTAACTCTAAGTTGGTGGTAACTTGACAGATGTTGATTTAAGTCTAGCTTTACAGATTGAACAATATTTGTGTACTACAAAGCACTGTTGTACGTCTCTCTGGATAAGAGAGTCTGCTAAATGCTGTAAGTGTAAATTAATGCAAAAGCTACAACACAAATGCGAAGGCCACAACACTAACGCAAAAGCCACAACACAAACGCAAAAGCCACAACACAAATGCGAAGGCCACAACACTAATGCAAAAGCCACAACACAAATGCAAAGGCCACAACACAAATGCGAAGGCCACAACACTAATGCAAAAGCCTCAACACAAACGCAAAAGCCACAACATGAATGTAAAAGCCACAACATAAACGCAAAAGCTACAACACTAGTGCAAAAGCAAACAACACGATTGCAAAAACAACTCAAATGCAAAAGCCACAACACAAATGCGAAGGCCACAACACTAACGCAAAAGCCTCAACACAAACGCAAAAGCCTCAACACAAATGCAAAAGCCTCAACACAAATGCAAAAGCCACAACACAAATGCAAAAGCTACAACACAAATGCGAAGGCCACAACACTAATGCAAAAGCCTCAACACAAACGCAAAAGCCACAACACAAATGCAAAAGCCACAACACAAATGCAAAAGCCACAACACAAACGCAAAAGCCTCAACACAAATGCAAAAGCCACAACATGAATGTAAAAGCCACAACATAAACGCAAAAGTTTTCATGTTGTAGCTTTAGCATTTGTGTTTTGCCTTTTTGCTGAATTGTGTAGAATCTTTTATGTCACTGCAGCTGACACAAAGCTAGTGAACCGACAACAAGCGGAATTGAGCGCAATCAAGAGCTTTTGTAAGCGACTCAAAAACGTCTTAAAATGGTGCGAACACAGCTTACACGGCATGCAATGTACAATCGTCAATAATAAATCCAGTCCCAGTAAATCCAGGTGTTTTTTTTTTTAAATAGCCCAGCAAAAGTAATAACTCTTCATGACTGATGCAATTTAAATTAGTCGGCGATTATCTGCAGCCATCGCGCTTGTTTTGGCTTGACACTTCATCGCTGTAAGTCCGATTCCTCTGAGCTAATCTTTCTGTTGGATGTATTTAATATCGCACATGGGGAACAGACGCTCTTCATTTTGCATCAAAACCTCGTCTGGCAGTTGCGTCTGTCCCCCTGCTAAGAGTCGAGCCTTTTTTCTTTTTTACCCGCATGCAATTAAGAGTTCATTAATAGAAAAATCATCGCGCTCGGCTTATGACATGTCGGAGAATTGAGATTTGCCAGAATTATGATTCCAAGTAATGAACGTGTCACTTTACAGTGAGCTGTGAAGGGCAAAAACCCTTCAGCTTTCTCTTCACTTTTTAAAAAAATAAATTGTAGCTTCATTGTTCTTTTACGGCAGTTTAATTCTTAATATGTCATAGAGAGAGAGAGAGAGAGAGAGCGAGAGAGAGAGAGTACCAAAGTAAGGAATCTGACGTCTTGAATAGTGAAAAAGTGCTTTTTTTATTGTGATGGTGAAATTCCATAAATTTAAATCTGAAACATATTAAAACAACTGATGCTCACAGTAAAACCTCTTTTCTCATTTCAAGAAAATACAGTAATTACAAGTAATTACTGTGAATCTACAACAGAAATGTATATGTGTATATTTTATGTAGGTCCATTTCTATCTCATGTAAAGGCAAAATAAGCTCATTTCACGCCAACGTTCACTTCGTCGCCACATTGACGACATTTCACTTATCATCCAAAACCTGGAAAATACAAATTGTCTTTGTGTGATGGAGACAGTAGAGCAGCTTAGTGAGATCATCCAGATCACACTGTCCCAAAAGCAAGGCGAAAGGGTTGTGTAACACTTCTGTTAAAAATATCTCTGCTTTTTCCTACGTAGAAAAGAGGCCCTCTGTCCAAAAACATATGGCACAGTCTGGAGCCTGGCACAACGCTCAGCCTTTCTGAGCGTGTTCCCACCTGCGTCTGCTACACTGTTGCCAAATTGCTGTACATTTACAGTTATTCTGCCTACAGAATATTACTGTATTTTGACTACACAACAATTAAACAAAGGCTGTAAATCCACAGCAAAAAATGTGTTTATAAAAGTCATTTCTTTGCAAATACAGTAACATACTGTATACAAAACTATATTTTTTTAGCTAAATTGTTGGCATAAATACATATACTTTTCAAAAATATCATACAATACAATAGCAGACAATATCATTAGTTGCAGATGAATGCACCTTAAAAGATCTGTCAATGTTGAAGGTATGGATAATGTATTTTGCCTTGCTGAATAATTCACTGCTAACTAATAAGAAGGACACAGAACATTTTTCGGGTAGCATTGCCGAAGGAACAAGCTCCACATTTGGCGTGGACTGCGCCCGTTTGGCCTCAGCAGAGTGTCCTTTTTGTGGTCGGGGTGATGAGTAAGGGCCTCAGGGCTCTACTTCATTACGTGAGGGTTTTGGGGGGCGGTGAGGTTAACCCTCCACCCTACTGACATTTAATCAGGGCTGCGGATGTGGCCAAAGCTGGGTCACTGTCCACACACACCACCCACACCACCCACATAAACAGGGCACACAGAACTGTTTGTTGAAGTGTCGGTAGAAAGGTGTCTTTATTTTGACATATACACAATAATTATAGTTGTGGTAAAATTATGGTAAAATTCCGTGAACCAAGACACGGAAGTGGACCCCATCCTCCTCTGGGCGACCAGGGTGCATGAACATTTAATACACAAGTAAACATCGCTTCAAGATTATTCATGAATTAATCATTTTTATAATCAAATAAGTGAAGATATACAAATAGTCCAAAAGATGATTTCGAATCCTGAGTCGTTGCTGGAGCGCTTGCTAACATCCACTGAGCAAAATTAAGCAAAAATTAGTTCAATATTACATTTTGATTCTGCTCAAGTCTTTACAGTCTGAAATAGGTCCAGCTGGTTCCAGATGATGGAGTCTCTGATTTAATACTCATGGAACACATTATTTTTAAAGAAGTGAATAAATAAAAAATAGTCTGAAAGACGCTTTGAATCCGAAGTCCATGCCATGGAGAAATCCTGAGTTTGTTTTAATCACTTAAAAGCTACTTTGTTGCTAATTTAAATCTGAATGAGACCGTGAAATAATGTTGAAAAGCAGTCAATATTTGCCAAATATTGACATTCACAAAATCGAAGCGTTATAATTGTGTGAAATTTGATTTTGAAAACTGAAATTGATTTTGAAACGGTAACATGACTTAGCATCATCCAATCTGGCACTAGAGATGTGTGTTTCCTTTAATTATTAAAAATCTGCAATGAAAAATATACACTCTGTACATAAAATAATGATTCAGTAGTGCTTTGTTTCATTTTATTAATTTAGTTGAATTACATTCGTCCATCAAGAAGCATAATTTTTTAAAAATAACATAAGCATACCAAAAATAGATCCAACACAGCTGTTACTAGTTAGAACAAAATCATTAAATCTGCACTTATCGCAAAATTGCAGTGGAAACGATACTTAGTGCATCCCTAAAATAAAAACGATACAAATCTGTCAGGAAGCATGTGAAATGTGGTAAGGTCTCTTATTGCCGTGTCCACTGATGGATGACAGATGATGGATAGCTCAGATGTATTTCCATATATGAGCCGATCCTGTGATGATAAAGGTGTGTGTGACTTTCTCTGTCTGACAGACATGTCACCAAAACACAAGTGACAAAACGAGAGAGAGAGAAAGAGAGAGAGAGAACACTTCCTTTTAAACTTGCTTTCTTTTAGCTGAGACGAGCTCGCAAGAATGTTAAGTCTGCAAGACGGCAGTTCTCTACTGCGTGACTACACTTTTTAAAACATGAATCGATCTTTAAGATTATGTATCACGTACATACGCAGTAGTATTAAAATATCTGGCTAAATGTCCTCAATTCTAGTGAACGCTAGCATTCCACAAAAAAAAAAAAAAAAAATGTGGGTAATGATTTTCAATGGAACAAACAAAATATTAGACTGCGTGTACTTTTTAAAATAAAATATATTTAAATTAAGTATAAGCAATACAAGTTCGATTTTAGGTTAAATCTTCTAATTTTAATGAGCAACTTTGGGTTCAAAAATAATTTTTACAGCTCGTAGCATGTGAAATTCATGATTTCTTGCTAGAAATAAGCGAATTAAAACATAAAAAACCCAAATTAAGTTAAACTAAACTAAACTAAATTGATTTTTAAAACATATTACAAAAAATAGAAAATTAAGATGAAAATTCCGTTATATTAAGTAAAAATACAAAACCATTTTCTCCCGAATATTTTGACACATACATGAGCAAATATACTTTATTACTTTATTAATATTTTAGTAACATTTTACTTCAATCAAAGCTGCTCCAGCCAAGAAAAAGCTCATAATTCAATAGCAAATCAATTTAAATGATGTAAAACAATTTAAAGTTACGAAACAATACAAACAAAACAAAATCATACATTCTAGCGAATTATTTGCACATACTGAATGTAATGCGTATATTTTAAAATTACTAATTAGAAAATTATCTCCTTTCAAGAGTAGACGAAAAACTTGTAGTTAAATAGAAAATTAAGCAAAGTAAAGTTAGCAAAAAACACACACAAACCCATATTTTCTAGTGACCTTTATCCTCGCCGTGCCGAACGCCAACGCCTAATTTTAGCTTCTTTTCCATTTCCGTTTTGCTGAACATGCAACAGAAACCTAAAGCGAAGCCTCGCTGAAAATTACAACTGACACAAGGCGAGGCCTGCGAACGCGGGACGGAGATGGAGGCGCTGACGGTGGTCCTGTTGGGACGGGGGTCGTTAAAGAGGAAAATAAAATCAGCCGCTCCGCTGAATCCAGCAGAAAAGAACATGAGCGTAAAGCCAAAAATAACGAGACACCGAAACCCGAAAGCGGGAGGAAGCCCTTCCATGTTATTAAAGCGGAGACGCGTAATGAATATGTCTTGCCAATATAATAATGTCATTTTTTTAGTTGTGTGAACATAAAACGTTGAGTTTGAACGTAGGAACTTAAAGTATTAAGTAATAACAAGTAAATTTACATTTTTATTTATGTTTTTGGGTCGACAAACTTCTATTATGTTAAGTTACCATATATATTTTTTTAAATAGTATATCGTGCAAAAGAAATTCATTTGCTTAGTTCTTCCGTTTGTGTGATGTTGAGCACAAAATAGTTGTCAAATTATATGGATGTGAGAAAGGGATGCACCCATACCAGTTTTTTGAGACAGAATATGAGTACCGATACTACCGATACCGATACCGATACTTATTTTTGGGTACTCACCGATACCGAGTACTGATACCTGTGTAGGTCTGTTATTAATAACAATGACAATAATAGTAGGATTTTTAAAGATTTAAAAAAAAAAAACAATATCAATTACCGTATTGTCCCAACGATAAGCCGCAGAAAAGGCTCATTTATGTTTTAAACTCTAAGACCCCACCTACAAGTCTACCAGCAGCACAAGCAACGTCTGCGATATCCGAGAGCGATACCGGTGACGAAAGCGTGTCCGACATCAGCGACGGCAAAGCAGCACAGGTCACAATCGAGTTGTTCGGCGACAATCACGTTTACCGATCTGATGTTGAAGGATTTGAAGAAAGATACGCCTAATAATTTTTGCATTTCAGTGTTGCTAATTTTATACTGAAGAATTTACATGTAGACAGATGACTGACATTGCTGACCTGCAGTACCCCCACCATCCAGTCGTTCAAACGAAAATTAAAAACGCATGTTTTCCCAGCCAACAATAAACTTTTGTTCCTTTTATTTTTGTTAAATTTAGTTTTTGCCTAGCTTTTCTTATATTCTAGGATGTAATGTAATGTAGCAATGGCCTGAAAAAGTGTAACGTTTACATTGCAGCGAGGAGGCTGGATGCAGCAGCGCCTATTAAGTGATAGAGCATCATCACTGATCTACCTTTGTTTTGCGTTGCTTTTCGAAGTGTTTGTTACTGCAGCAAACAGTATATTTAAATTCAACGAATCATTTGGGTATGTCGTCTTTTTTGTGCGCTGAATTATACTTTTAGCGAATGCGTTTTCATGTTTTTAGATAGGCCGCCCCATCTAAGCAAACCGCACCCAATACGCAGGTTATTGCATTTATTTGTCCTATATGCATCAAAACATAAAAAAGCAACAACAATTAAATTAAATATTAATTATTAAAATATTGAAATGTTAGTCTGCTTTGCTGCTGTCATTATCATTTATTTTAAAGTACCTCCAGACGGCTGATATTTTTACCTCCGCACAGTTTACAGTTTCTTTGGCAAGTGTTGTGGCATTTACACTGCCTCCGCGTGGCGATGAACACAACTACATCATATCTTCCACATGTGGTATCGGTAGTAGGTGTCGGGGAATTTTGTTCCGAGTACGAGTAACTGCAACATTATATAATGTTGTAAAAATTGTCCCATTTTTCAAACAGCTGATGAGCACAAGATACCTAACAAGCAATTTTAGGTGTAGATGACTAAATTTAGTGGCACTAACAACGTACCAGTTTTTATTAAAAATAAACAAATCTGCATTTATAAAAAGCTGTCACATTTCCAATAACTTTATTGTGTGGAATTGGCAAAAATGGCATCTGCTACAATGCCCATGTGAGGCGTCACAGTGTGCTCTTAGCAACTGCGAGATGGAGTCGGAGGATGGAGTCCACCTTGGCCAAGGTGGAAACAAGAATCTGTGGCTCAAATTACATCTCAAATTACCACCATGTTTTACATTAACTTAAATGAATTTGCTTTAAGAGTATCCTGCAGCACAAATATTATGTATTACTGGTTAAAATAGCTTGGATGTAGTACTTCTATGTAACTAACTACTATATTAAAAAAGGAGGTTGAATATAGCGTCGATGCTTTTAATTAGAAATTGCTTGCAGTAGTTAAAAAGGTTTCAAATCAACTTCCCCAACACAGATAATATTCTCAGTCCTTATATGTTTGTGATCGTCGAGCAAAAACAACAAATCACGTCCCTGATTAAGTGCTAAACGCATCTGTTTTGTTCTGCAGGTTTCTCCTGATTACATTTCTTCGGTATCATAACGGCTTCGGCTGATTTCCTCCACGTCCACAGTCCAGAGGAGATGGTAAATGTATGTTTATGTATGAAATATTGCAGCGGGTCAATCAGTTTCCGCTATCAAATCTCCAGATGGCTGACATTTTTCTATTTTTTGTTGCTTTACCCCATCGTGATTCGTGTGTTAATTCTGGGGTTTGCTTAAGGTGTTTTCCGAACAAGTCTCACGTTAATGAAACGATCCGATCCATATGGAAGCGGATAAATTGCACTGGAGGTGGGCAGAAATCCCATTAAATCTTGGCAAAGCGAGAAGAATGATAGCTGGAGTCGAGGCCAAAGACAAGTGACACCATGGTGGAATGTGTCACAGGAGGAAAAAATATAAAATATTAAATAAATAAATGACACACACCCTGAATTTTTCTGAGCTTCAGTTACTCGAATGTGACTGGCAACCTCCGCTACTGATTAAATGCCAAGGCGGTGCTTGGATAGAATTTTCTTTTTTTTTTTTTAATTTTTGCATTTTTAACCTACTGGTAAGCATTATTATGATGATGATTATTATAGAAACTTCTGAAAAATAATCATACTGAAATTAGAGTCATACATTGTTTGTATTTTATATCATTAATTAATAGGGATGTAACGATGCACTCCACTTACGATTCGATGCGATTCACGATTTTAAGTTCACGATACATTTTTTTTTTACGATTTTTCAATAGAATGAGCTGCAGAGAAATGATCGCAAATGTTACTTTATCTATATAAACTGTGCAAAATATCATGTGTTTCCCTTTTATCAAAACTGCAACTAAAATTGCATTTTATAACAAAAATGAATTTAAAATAACAAAAACAAATACAGATACAAAACACAAAAAATGCAAATACAAAGTAGAGTAAAAAAAGAATAAAATGGGTGCTAAAAGCTATAATACACAACAATACAGTATAAACACACAAAGTAAAATATGTAAAATGTAAGATATAAAATATTAGCATTGTAAAGTGCCTGAGTATTGCACCAGTTATTGCACCGAGCATTAGGGAACGTAAATCTACAACAAGCTTTCAATGAGTTTACAAATGAGTGGACAATAACAATACAATGAGGGCAAGGTGCTATGAAAAGTTTTGAGAGTATTGCAGGTATTGCACATTAGTTGCATTTAGCAGCGTGTGTGTGTGTGTGTGTGTGTGTGTGTCAGGTAGGGGAGTGTAGCGAGTTGATGGCTGTAGGGTAAAAGCTACAGCTTGTGCGTACATGTTTGACGTTGTATGTCAATTTCATTTAACTGAAAACAACTACATAAATGAAATCGACATACATAGTCAAACATGAATGTAGTCTAATAGTAGATCACGGCCTTTTTTTTTTTTTTTTTTCCCACACCACTCTGAGTGAGAGATCGGCCCCGTCCCGTTCCACACACTTGCGCATTTCCTAGTGCGCCAAGGCGGCGGTGAAGGAAGATTATGAAGATGTTGCTGTTCAATGCAAAAAAAAATAAAATTTAAAAAATAATAATAATAATTGAATCGCTATTTATATCGCATTTACGCATTTATATCGATTTTTTGCCGATTCGCGGTGCATCGTTACATCGCTATTAATTAATGAATCATATTAAATGCAAGTATGACTTTAATTAAATAAATATTTTATATTATTATTATATTTGGTTTATTTAATATAATATTTTAATTTAATATATAATATAAAATAATATAGTATTAAATAAAAAGTAATATATGACTTTATTGAAAAATTGCATAATGGAAACCTGTCATGAACAACTTAACATTTCATATTAATATAAATGATGGCTTTGTGATAACAGTGAACAATAACATCAAATGAAATTTTTTTGATGCAATTATAGGTTACAAATTACATTTATTACAATTATTAACATTTTCAGGTTTTGCAAGGTATTATAGCTACACATTTAATTGCTGATGGGAAGTTTTTTTTGTTTTTTTTTAATTGGTCAACCTTTGCTTAAATTATGGACAAGCTTTGACTCACAGCACATTTAAAAGCTTTTGTTCTGAGTACCAATGTCACAAATATTTTTTCATGTCTTAAAGTACAACTTCAATTTATTCTCTCTAGATTGTACCCTTCTTGTTAAGCCTAATTATTATTATCTTTAACCCATAAACACTCCCTAATACTCCTTTGTAAACATAAGCTGCATCAGCTACTGTCGTATTTTTCTTCTCATTCCTTGCCTGCGTTGTTATTTCAGAGGAGAACTCGCCGTCCTTGTTAAGTTCGTGTCTCCGCTGTGACACATCGTTGTCTTTTTGATTGAAACTGTCCCTTAGAGCTTCTGCGATGCTCACAACGATGAAAAACACCCACCAATGGCTCTGAATACCAAAATGTCTCGTTGAGACAGGATTTTTTTTCTTTTTCTTACCAGCATAATCTTGCAGTGTGAAAGAGCTTTCCAGTGGAGTGCGTTTGAGGATGATGATGATGATGATGATGATGATGATGATGATGATGGAGCCAGACTCTGGGCAAAGCATAATGGCTCTGAATTGCGATATACATCCTCCCTATGTCTTTATCTGACATGCGTCTGATAAAGAAATAACAACACCGCTGTGTCTTATAGAGTTATTGTAGCGAGTTTTGCTTGACAATATACAAAAAGATTTATTCTACTCACATTTGAAACGTGAGAACAGGCTCTGGTGTTCTGACTATTTATGCTCTTGCTTGTTGAAAAATTCTACCTTATGTGCTTTTCATATCCATTTGTTAAAACAGTAGAACTCTCATAGTATTAAAATGTTGTGTGTATGAATATGTCGGCTGCATGGTTTGATAAAATCATATACCTATATTTACAGTTTTAACATATACAGCCCTAAGAAATTTGGAATTTTTCTATACCGCCTTTTATTTTTAGGCTCATTGTCACATGCCATACATGCTTTGTGTTGTGTTCAGGACGTCATGCGCTACTCATATTTGTCGTAGTTTGATGTGTGACTTCATCTTAATTCATGCATTTCTGATGAAAAACTGACTTGTGCCTGTAGAATCTTTATTTTTTTAATTTAGCTTAATATAGTAAAAGTGCTGAAACTGTTGATATAACTACTAGAAAAAAGTAAGAACAGCGTCTGTTGCTTAAAGAGAGTTTTTATTATGCAGGGAACATTCTATGGCTCAGTACTGTGAAGAAAAACAAGGTTAGTGCCAGTCGGAAACACTTCTTTATCCATTTTAGAAATCCATCTGGACTATATATATATATATATATATATATATATATATATATATATATATACTATATGTAGAAATTTGATAATAATTTGATATATAATTTGAGCAGTTTAAGACTTGCTTATTTTTGATTAATTTCTGTGAAAAGTACATTTTACCGCGATGGTTTTCCATATGAATCACGTCTGTAGCGTGGAATGCAGTCCGGAAAAACTTGCAGATATCAAGTAAATGACTGTACTGTGAGTAGAACCCTGGTTGGTTTGTTATTTATCAGCTAAAATATAAGTTTTGTCTGTAATAAAGGGAAGATTTGACTTAACTGGGCCTTTAGTGAATGCTTGGACTTTTCTGTTAGAGTCATGTTTGTCAAACAACACGTGGGTGTTTACATAATTTATCGTTTTTGGGCAATTAGTTCAGTTTTGTGCATGGAGATTGCACAATCCCAATCAATTACTCAATTTCACAATCCCTGTAATGTCTATTAAGTTCAGTGTATTGTGATTCTTATGTGTGTAGTTGCTGTAAGTTAAATGGATTCTGGGTTATTTAAAAAACAAAACAACAACAAAAACAACAACTAATTAATAACCATCCATAGAATTGCCGTTGGGCATCAAGGTTTATCATAATTGGCACATATTATATAAGATTTAAAATATTTCACCATTTTTACCTTATTTTACAGGAAGAGTGAAAACCAAGGGTTTGTATGGATTCATGGGCGTGAATAAAGATGCCCAGAGCACAGTGTGTTGCATATTTTGACACAACACCCAAACTTTACACTGATCCTGAACTCCAACTTTTCCAAACTTTGGCGAATTTACACTGGGATAACTGGGATTTGGGATTGTTTCCAACAAAAGGTGATGATTAAACATATGTAAATCAGCAAATTAGCTACAAGGGCGTTCTCCATCTCAAGACGCCTCCAACAGGCATAGCGAGTCCAGGTAACTCAGGAGCCGGAGCAGGCCTTGACAGTAATGATGATTGAAAATGAAGTGTTTTTCAGCTGTAGTACACCAGCTAAAGGCTTGGAAAGAAACGAAATAGGTCATTAGATGTGACGCCGCCCACATTATTAGCAGTTTCTACAAAGCGCAACTCTTTAAATATTACCTGTGCTTTCAGAATTTCCACACAAATTTATGACTTTAGCGTCTTAGTTTATCCTCTAGCCGGCGGTTTTCTGTGACCTTGTAAATATTTAAATGCATATGAAATTTATGAAAGTAACATGTAAAAAATCTGTCGAGACGTCAGCTTTTTGTTTCTCTAAATCTTACAAGTCTTAAATAATACTTATCTTAAAATATCCAATTTATCTTGTTTTTTTTCTTTATTTTTTCACATTACTATTTACATTGTAGATTCTCACTAAAGGCATCAAAACTATGAATGAACTGTGTAAAGGCTATATGACCCAGAAGTGATGGAATGCTTTCATGAGAATGGCCTGGCCTCCACAGTCACCTAATGCATGTCGAAGTTTGAGGCAGATAGACATGAAGTGAAGGCAAAAGGGTCAACAAAGCGCTCAGCATCTCTGAGAACTCATGAGACTATTTGGAAAACCATGTCAGGTGACCACCTCTTGAAGCTCATTGAGAGAAATCAAGAGTGTGCAAAGCATTAATCAGAGCAAAGGGTGGCTATTTTGAAGAAACTAGAATATAAACATGTTCTGAGTTATTTCACACTTTTCATTAACATAATAATTCATGTATGTTCATTCATAGTACATAGTAGAATCTACAATGTAGTAAGTCATGATAATAATGAATAAAACATTGAATGGAAAGAGTGTGTCAAGCCTTTGACTAGTAGTGTGTGTATATATACACACACACACACATTAAGTAAATCACTACGTCCTATTCTCTATAACAATATGCTTTTTGTGAATGTCTTTCCAAGCATATTTATAAGAAAATATATGACAATAGCTGATCCTTTAAATTTATTTGAATAAATTCTTCTTTCATTTAAAATCACAAGCCTATGCTGGAGCAGATTATAGTCTAATGTCTGGCCCCGCGGCAGCGGCGGGGAACACAAAAGATCCGCGACTCACGGTAGACACACCAGGTTTAAATCATTCCCATATTTAAAAAGCCAGGTTAATCCTGGGAACCATTAAAGTTTTTTAAACATCATAAAGCGAAAGTGGAAAAAAGGAACATACAGTGAGATATGGCCCCTAAGAGACTGGCAGTTACCTGCTAATTGTCCGGCTAATTGTTCCTATTGGGTAAACGTAAATAATATGAGATGTAGTAAAGTAGTATGACGTCCAGACTTGAGAGACTGGACACTGCGAATAAAATGCATTTTAAAAAGGCGAGTGTATTAAATGTGATTGGTTAAGGGCTGGGTAATGCAGAGTCCTCAAAACTGCGATTTTGAGGGCTCTAATGGCAACTCACAATTCATAATTATTAGGGGGTCTAAGCACGACGTGTTGTACTTGTTTTTCTACTTCTCCTTCTTCTTCTTCTTCTTCTTCTTCTTCTTCTTCTTCTTCTTATTATTATTATTATTATTGAGCATATTCATGGCTGATGCATAGGTAGGTAGGAATGTTGTGCATCAGTAAAATTATAATGTAAAGTATAGTGATCTCGACCACTTTAATAGGGGCTACCTTAAAGGCGAACACCTTACGGCCTGTTTTGGCTTGCAAGGAAATAAACAATGCTAACACAGACATGAGGTATAAAAGACAACATAAACGTATAACTAAACTGCCAAAGTAACAAAGCTGAAACTTGGTCAGCAAAGCCATGGATGAAGTCGGCTTAGCGTTTAATGCAGTGATAGAATATCTAATTCATAATATGCAAGCAGACTTTTTGCAAACTCCTTCTATGCTGATTAGCTGATTAGACCGAGTGAGATGTCAAATGAATCTGTAGACTTGTGCTAATGTCATAGAGGAGTTTTTTGCATTGTTTTTGCAAATTCTGACTTCTGAAGCGGATCGGACTCCTTTCTCTTTTCTGTGACACTTACTGTATCAGCTGCTTTGTGCTGCTTTTTGCCGTTTTTGTATGGACCTTACTCATTGTCACTATCATTTATTTTTCTTAAAGTGAAATGTAAACTGGAATACAGTTTAAGGAGTCCGATTAAATTAAACATCATTTCTGAAAACCTTTTTTTTTTTTGCAAAAGACAACACATCAAAATACTGTAAAACATTATTTAAAAAATATAATTATTTCTTATATTTTTGTAATTAAAAGTACTATTACTGTAAATGTTTAACGCTCCTAAAAAATACAGAAAATAGCCGGCACCATAATAACTCCCAGTATTATTTTGTGTGATTTTATTGTGGAGAATTTTATTTTATTCAGTTTAAGCGTTTACCCCGTTTAAAATATTTCATTTTCCATGATCCTTTTTAATTTTGTTCTTAAAGACAGCCTAAGCATAATAGAAAAAAGAATGTCAAATGTAAACTTCATTCTAAAAATGGTAAGAAGTGTTTATTATGCTTCAAATGCACAAAAAATAAGCAGTGCTTCTGAAACAAGGAGCAACACAGCAAAATACATTATCTAAAAGCCAACCATTAATAATATGTAATTATTATTATTATTATTATTATTATTATTATTATTGTTATTATTATTATTATTATTATAATCAGCGAGTCTTCAGGTCCACAGAAGAGCATTTTTAATGCCTGTTTAGTATGCGGTAGAGTTGAGGAAAAACACATTGAACGTCATTGGCTGGGATTCAGACATTTGGTAATAAATCTCACATCTGGAAGGTGGCATTTAAACAGGTGTGGAAACGTTTAGTTTCTTGACGGAAACTGTGTTATTATCATTTTACAGACATTTAGCTCGTACAGATGGTTCACACGTTAATGAATTGTTCTGTTCCTCGCATGATAAACAGCTGACGTCCCTCTTTTGCCATTTTAGACCATTATATTTAATACAGTTTGGAATCATTAGGATAGTTGTGGAGTTTTTAAAATTGGGGTTTTGTAAGAACCTCGACGAGTTTGATTAAATTGCTTGATTTTGATGCAATTAATACAATCCAGGGTTGTATTTTTGGTGGATAGGCGCTCAAGCCAAAAAAGGTTATTAACAATATAAACAAATAAGTACACATACTGATGTATTTCATTAAATTTTGTCACCAATCTTAAAGCGTTTCCTTAAAAATGTTAGTTCGCATGTGTTAATCGGGGTAACATTCGCAGTCCTACTTTCATCATATTTTCTTTTAGACTTAGACTAATGATCACATAATTCTTTCAGTTGTCAGACAAAGGAACTAGCCTAACAGAGTTCACTTGTACATTTTAAACAATACTGGCTTGATTGTGAGAGCTAAATTATTTAGACAAAGAGTCTTTAATATAAAATTGCGACTAATTAAAATTACTTTTACATCTTCTCACCCTATCTCTAAGGGAAAGCCCAGCCACCCTGCGGAGGAAACTCATTTCAGCCACTTGTATTCGTGATCTCGTTCTTTCGGTCACTACCCACAACTCATGATCATAGGTGAGGGTAGGAATGTGGTGAGGGTAGGAATGTAGATTGACTGGTAAATCGAGAGCTTTGCCTTTTGACTCAGCTCCTTCTTCACCATGACAGGCCAATGCAGCGCCCGCATCAATGCTGATGCCGCACCGATCCGCCTGTCAATCTCCCACTCTATCCTTCCCTCACTCGTGAACAAGACCCAGAGATACTTAAACTCCTCCACTTGGGGAAGAACCCCTTCCCCGACCTGGAGAGAGCACTCCACCCTTTTCCGGCTGAGGACCATGGCCTCAAATTTGGAGGTGCTGATCTTCATCCCAACCACTTCACACTCGGCTGCAAACTGCTCCAGTGAGGGGTGAAGGTCACTGTCCAATGAAGCCAACAGGACCATATCATCTGCAAAAAGCAGAAGCTTAATCATGAGGTCACCAAACCGGACACCCTCAAGGCCCTGACTGCACCTAGAAATTCTGTCATAAAAGTTATGAACAGAATCGGTGACAAAGGGCAGCCCTGGCAGAGTCCAACCCTCACCGGAAATGAGTCCGACTTACTGCCGCCAATGTGGACCAAGCTCTGACACTGGTTGTACAGGGACCAAACAGCCCTTATAAGGAGGCCCGGCACCCCATACTCCCGGAGCACTCCCCACAGGACTCCCCGAGAGACACAGCCAAATGCCTTCTCCAGGTCCACAAAGTACATGTAGACTGGTTGGGCAAACTCCCATGCACCCTCCAGGACCCTGCTGAGAGTATAGAGCTGGTCCACTGTTCCACGGCCAGGATGAAAACTACACTGCTCCTCCTAAATCCGAGGTTCGACAATCCAGCGGACCCTCCTCTCCAGGACCCCCGAATAGACTTTACCAGGGAGGCTGAGGAGTGTGATCCCCCTATAGTTGGAACACACCCTCTAGTCCCCCTTCTTAAAGAGGTGATCATTTGACAGCTCTGCCCCTCTCTTCACTCGTTTGTCCAACATATACGGCTGCAAGTCCAACCACACGACCACAAACTCGATCAATGAACTGTGACCTAGGGTATCCTGGTGCCAAGTGCACTTATGGACACCCTTATGTTTGAACATGGTGTTTATTATGGACAATCCGTGATGAGCACAGAAGTCCAATAACAAAACACCACCAAAAGTCCCCCAGTAGAACAACATCCCTTCCACAGACTCCAAAAAGGGTGGGTATTCTGAACTGCTGTTTGGTGCATAAGCACAAATGACAGTCAGGACCCGTCCTCCCACCTTGAGGCAAAGGGAGGCTACCCTCTCATCCCCCAATGTACAAGCACCCAGCCAGGGGGCAATAAGTATGCCCACTCCTGCTCGGCGCCTCTCCCTGCGAGCAACTCCAGAGTGGTAGAGGGTCCAACCCCCTTCAAGAAGACTGGTTCCAGAGCCCAAGCCATGCGTCGAGGTGAGCCCGACTAGATATAGTCGGAACCTCACAACCTTGCGCACCAGCTCAGGCTCCTTCCCCACCAGAGAGGTGACATTCCATGTCCCTAGAGCTAGCTTCTGCAGCCGAGGATAGGACCACCAAGGTCCTCGCCTTTGGCCACCACCCAGGGGAGACCCACGTTCCTTCTTCAGGCTTTGCCCGGCCAGGCCCCATGGGCACAGGCCTGGCCAACAGATGGTTGCCATTGAGCCCCACCCCCAGAGCGGGGCCCCGGTGGCTCACATCCAGGCAAGGGAAACTGTGTTTCTAGGATTTTTTTCATCATAAGGGGTCTGTTGAGCCGCACTTTGTCTGGTTCCTCAACCAGGACCTGTTTGCCATGGGTGGCCCTACCAGGAGCATAAAGCCCCAGACAGCTTAGCTCCTGGGATCATTGGAACACGCAAACCCCTCCACCGCGACAAGGTGTCGGCTCCAAGAGAGGACAGGCAATGCTTCTTGTAGAAAGACAGAAATCTGTTGGCGATTAAAATTAATTTAGTTAAATAGTAAATAGTATATATGTATTAAGTTAGTAATTAAAATCAGTAACTAATCTTCAGACCTCAGTTTGGGAGTTATAGCTAGTACCAACTAACCACAGCGTTTGCGAATATGTTTTCGGGAGATACTTGTGTCATTTAACAATGTGCCAGACTTTGTAACTTACCAATGTGGTTACCTCCGTAGTTTGAACTACAGTTTTGGGTCAAGAAGTCAGGGAATTTCCTCTCCCATATTCTAACTTCTCAAATCCTCCCCCAAGCTTATGTGGCAAACTTAGTTCTTTATGAATCACAAGGTTATAAATGTTCTGGAGACTTCTCTGAAACGGTCATAAAATAAAGATTATCACAAAGTTGGGAAGCCCAGAAGGAGAAAAGCGTTTTATGGAGACGGCTCATTTGGAGGCCTGTAACATTAAATTCCAATGCTTCAGCTAGCTGACTCAGAGGCAGAAAGGCAGATGAATATTGATATCGATGTTATCTGGACTCATATTCACCTGACTCATAGTCCGTGGTGAAGAATATAATTATGACAAGGTCAGCGGAAAAAAATACCGCCCCCCCATGTTTTGTTTAAGAAAATACAGTATATTTTTCATAAAGTTCAGAAGACAATACTGATGATGACCAAAAATGCTTTGCTTACTTTATTTAATTTTTCAGTGCAGTTTCTTCAGCTAGAACAAAAACACATGCATATTTTTCAAAGAAATTTCAGCATTAAAAATGTGCAAAGATACAGAAACATCCGTCTTTACATAAAATGATTATTCATAATAATAATCATTATTATGAAATATAATTTTGTGTGACAAAAACAATAAAAGTAATAATTAGTTTGAACACATCTAATTGAGTAATGAACATATCAAATCTGATCAATACATGTTTAAAAAATATCTAGTTATGCCCTATGTACTATTGTACTAATGAAAATGTGAAAATGATTGAATCTTTTTGCCTCCACATTTCCTCCACTTTTCAATTTATTTCATTAACTTCACAGACCCTCCAGGACGTCTCGACCTTGTGATCTAAATTAACACAAATTCAGGAAATGCCAACAAATTCATTACTATTTTTTGACAATTTTGACCAATTACCACAACTTTTCCACAATTTTTGACCAATCATTGTCGTTTCCCGCAGTACACTGAGCCGCACTCACTTCCTTGTTATGCTTAGAAGACTTAGGAAACGTGTGATATAAACGCCTCACATTTACCTTCAAAAAGAAATGCGTCATAAAAATAATAGTGGTTTTGTTTTCTTCATTTTAATTAATTGTCAAGGAATCATGGAAAGAATCAGGGCAAAATCATAAATTTTTCTGCAACTTGATTGCAACAAATTGCCAAAAACACTGCAACTTTCATCCCAATTGATTAGAAAATCAGGCATTTTAGGCCGCAACAATCTCAAAAAAGGCCCGCGAAATCCTGTACAGACTGACTGCAGTTTTTTTTTTGCTAGGAATTGGAAAGGTCTAAATCTGAAGTTTAGATAGAGCAATTGGAATTTAATCCCAACTGGGGTCGCGGGGGGACCGGACCTATCTCAGGAACTTACGGGCACAGGGCGGGGAACAACCCTTGGCAGCGCCAACACACACATTTGCACCTTACAGGGCCATTTTAGAGTCGCCAATTAACCTATACTGCATGGCTTTAGAAACCCACGCAAATACGGGTAGAGCATGCAAACTCCACACAGAAACTCCACACGGCCGTCCCTGGGGTTCGAACCCAGGACCTTCTCGCTGTGAGGCTGCAGCGCTAAGCACTGCACCACCGTGCCGCCCTAACGTGACAAATTGTCACTCAATTTGGGCTTTCCACTTGAAAAGTAATAGCACACGTCTCCTCGGTAGAAGCATCCCTTGTGGCAAACATTGAGAATGACTATTTTGTGACCTGGAAAAGAAGAAGGGCAAATTGTAATATTAAACTCACATCCGACTCCCAATTTTATTATCAACAACATAGTGTTTTAGTCCACTAAGATCACTGATTCTCCACTGCTCCAAAACCAAGGTTTTCTGATTCTTTAGGGGGCAATCAAGTAAGGGCGTAATGATAGATCATTCTATATTGATATATCAACTCCTTGATCAACGAGCCATAGCATCAGTCCAAAATAAAAACATCGATCAGGCATCATACACATTGTAAAACCAGTCTAAACGATATATTAGTTGCTTTATATAAATATAGAATTTACCTCTGTAGGTGTAACGTTATATTGATTTACATGAATACATTGATTCATTGTTCATCAAATGTTCATCGACATCGATCCAAAAGGAAAACATTGATCAGACATCAGACATATGCACATAATATTGCCTCATATCGATGGCTGGCTTCTGAATCAAAATCGCATCGAAGCAGACATTGTGATATCAGCTGATGTCAAATCGTTGTCCGATGAATCAATACATCATATTGTGATGCAGTTTGTGAGTTACACTCCCATAATCCAAAAAACTTCTCACTGAATGATAAATCTGACTGCTTCGAGTTGTTCCACCTCCGCCGCCGTGAAAGTAGGTCACGGCTGCCGACCGCTGATGAGGCGCGAGTAAAATAAAATTATGAAATCTCTAGATGCAACATTACAGGAGACGTTTGATCTCAGCCCTCTCCTTGCTTCTGTTATATCCCTTAGGTATGCTCGACCTTTTCATCCACGCCTGGAAAGAGAAAAAGAGCTTCTCCGGAATTCTTTCTTTCGCTGCAATTTGATGATTAACTGTAATTCAATTCATGGCAGAACACTACAAGGTCAGTGTGGAAGAAAAAGTTGGATTCAGACATTGAAACGTTGTGCAGGAAAAACGATATAGAAATTTTCATCTTGTTTTGACCCTCACCTTCCTGTTTCCGCCAACTTCCCAGTTATCATATTTTGAGGGCAAAGTTCACATGCTGATGAAATGTTATTCACGTCATGAAATCTTAAACATATGGGATCAGTTTCGCCCACCATGATTAAGCCTGTGCCTAGACTAACTTTGAGTTTAAATAGTGGATCTCCATTGATACTGCAATTTAGTCCAAGACTAGGCTTAATCCTTGTTCAAGAAACCAGCTAATGGTGTTTAGGTTTATGCAAAATCACAACATTCTTGACCACAACTGAAAGTTTTCCAGTACCTATTGATTAAAGATGAAGGAAGTCATAATGTATCGTCTTAGCACTGATATCACAATGTGTTCAATGTTTAAATTCATCCAAATTCAAACTCAAATAATTTGCTTCAAATAATAAGTAATGTTTGATTGACGTGGCAGAGTCAGAGAAAAGTGTCATTAACAAACACAATCAATCTATGGCTTTTGCAACTTTGTACTAGTCTCCTTGCAAACGACAGGTGTTTTGAATATTCTTCATCACTTGTAATTGCAGTTGGGTTTTTTTGTTGAATTTGGTTATAAATTGACAGTTCACTGCTAAAGTTTTGAAATAACAATGATAGTTGTCATTTCATAAAGTATTCAAGATACAATCAATTGTGTTGTTTGGTGACTCAGACAAAATGAAACTATTCTTGCAAGGTGGTTGCTAAGCTGTTGCTACGTTGATGCAGAGTTATTATGATAGTTCTTAAGGTGTTTCCAGGTGGGTGCTATGGTGGTTGCTATGTTATTATGATGGTTGCTAAGTCGTTGGTAGGTGGTTGTAAGGTCATCATGACATTTGCTATGGTGTGTCCCAACGTTGGCTAAAATGTTGTTAAGGTGTTGCTAAGGGGTTGCTAGGTTTTTATGATGGTTGCTAAGGTTTGGCCATGTGGTTGCTTAGGTGTTGCTAAATAGTTGCTAAGTTACAATGTGTTGCTAAGTGGTTGCCAGTGTGTTGCTAGGCAGTTGCTAGGTTATTATGATGTTTTCTAAGGTGTTGCCAAGTGTTTGCTTAGGTGTTGCTAAGTGGTTGCTAAATTATAATGTGTTACTAAGTGGTTGCCAGTGTATTGCTAGATTATTACAATATTTGCTTAAGTGTGTCTCAACATTGGCTAAGATGTCGGTAAGGTGTATCTAGTGGTTGCTAAATTATTATGATGGTTGCTAAGTGGTTGCCAAGGTGTTGCTAGGTAGTTGCTAGGTTATTATTATGGTTGCTTAGATGGTCTGTGACATGCAGTTCCATTTCACTATTGAAAAAGTCACATTTTTCTAAACATTTCCAGATCATTTGGGCATATATATGAATAATTAATTTAATGCAAATATCTAACATTTAGCACAAATACACACTCTCCTCCACACTCAAGACTGCTTAGTCTGAATGGTGGTTACTAGGACAGAAGCAGTTTTAAAAAACTGACATTACTTGCTGATTTTTTGGCCAGGGCATAAAAATTATAGTTAAAACGAACATCACGGTAGCAACTGTGGCTGCACGATCTGCGATCCATGCCCAATCTGCGTGCAATATGAAGTAATGGAGAAAAATTGATGGGCTGCGTAGTGATGTATCGAGATGTATCATATCGAATTGAATCATTGACCTAATAACCGTAATCAGATCAAATCGTGAAACCAGTGAAGGTTCATTTATTAGCAAATAAAAAAGGAGCAGAAGAATGCTCAACTCTCAAAAGATTAATCCCAGCACAGCCAAATTTCGCCAAAATCATATGGTAACTGGTTATAGATCAGCCTCTCACATTTATTTGCTCAAACGTGCTCAGTGTGAGCTACAGTTTGTGGTAGTGTCTCTCTTCATGGCTGCCTTTTTTCTCGCTCTTTTATCCCAGCAATGCTTTGAAACGCTCTGTATATTTTAGTATTGTACCACCTGGTGGGCAATTATATAACCATTTTCAGACTTGAATAAGTACTTGGCCGCTAATGATGGAATTATTGTAATAGCATAAATGGGGAGAAATTTCACTCCATCATGTCCAGACCAGTCTAGTAGAAATCTGAACTCGAGAGGACTCTGGTTTGCTATGTTTTCTTTTTAAAAAAATGATACTGTATCAAACATTGATAAGCGTACATACTACCTTAAGCGGAACAGAAATAGATGAAATTAAAATGAAGATATATGCACTTCGTCCTTGTAAGACAAGGTATTACAGGCATTTATATGGGGCAGTTGGTAGTGTAATGGTTAGACAAGTTGGCCCTGTGATAGGAAGGTCGCTGTTTAAAGTCCCAGACCAGTAAAGGTAATGCTGAGGTACTCATGAGCAAGGTACCGTCACCAAGCACTTCTCTCTTGGTGCTGCCAAAAAGTTGCCCACTGCTCCTTTGTGGATGGTTCAACCAAATGTGACCTCTGCAATTGACCCTTCCGGGAAGGAGCAGTGGGCAGCTGACATGGGCAGTGCTTTTGGATGGTACCTTGTCCATGAGTGCCTCATTAGTACCTTTACCTGTCTGGGATTCAAACCAACGACCTTCAGATCATGGGTCAGATCATGACTTCTAAAAGCACACCATGAGATAAGTCACATCTAATTATATTCAAGAGAGAAATGACAGCAAGGGGCAAATTCCTGGGGTTGTCATAGCGATGAAGAGGATGATGATGATGATAAGGAGGAGGAGGAAGGTGGACAGACTCATCATGTGGTTTGTTGGCATTTCACACCGAAATGTAACTTGGACGAACAACGCAGCAACAGTGCGATGGCTTCCATTCACTAGACTGACCTTTACGCTGCTTTGCTGTTCATTACTAGTATTGAGTTGTCCTTCACAACATAATATTACATAAAAACAACACCATCCCCGGAGATTACACCACACTGTCACCGCCATTAGCCGTGACAGACGCGCAGCAGCAAACGTTAAAAATTCGCCAGCTTAATGCATTGAAAGCAGATGCAAGGACACGGCTTGAAGGAAAGAAGCTGGTCAGAGATGAAATGCACAAAAGCATCAGAGCTGCAACGTCCACAACGGCGGTGCAAAATATTTCTCAACATCAGTAATGTATTATCCAATAGAAGATGAACTCCAAATGGATAAAGAAGTGTTTCTGTCTGGCACTAACCTTATTTTTCTTCACAATACTAAACTCTACATAATAACAACTCTGCAAACCAACAAAACACACACTGTTCTTACTATTTCTAGTAGTTATAGCAGTGTATATACAGTGCTAGACGTTTTATACTAGATAAACCCAAAAAATCTACAGATGCAGGTCAGTTTTCCTCAGAAATTTACTGATTTAAGACTGTATCAGCATTTACACATCAAACTATGATAAATCTGAGTAGTGGAGGACGTACTGAACACAACAACAAAAGCCATGCATGGATGACTTCTACACCCACACTAGAATAAGCCTAAAAACAATGGTATAGAAAAATGCCCCAAATTATTTTAGGGCTGTAAGGATTAAACAGCATAAATTAATTCACCTGATTTGTAAAAACATTTTAAAGCAAATCTTATACAAACGGCTGGAGCTGAAGTTATGGAGTGTTAACGGATTTAGGTTTAACGTCCTACATTGGATTGGTGGCTGGAAAATTTGAGTCATTAAAAAGGCGGGGCGAGGTTAAGTTTAGAGATCGTAAATTGTGTTCCATATAAAAATTTAGTGCTCGAAGCAAGTGCTGACCTCACATCACGCTATCCCACCCAATAATAATAATAGTAGTAATAATCATAATAATAAATAAAATATGATGTGCCAGGCCGTGTTCTCAATGCCAACTCAATGCCCCGATGCTGCCTATTAACACAATTTACCTTGGAGGGTATTGAGGCATTACGCGCATCACATTCTTGGTGTGAAAAAACGCCAAGGTTTTACACACAATGACAGGACAGTGTGCAGTGTCCTCCGTGTTTTTGGTTATGTACTAATGGATTAACAAAAGAGTTCTACTCAATCTTTCATCTTCGGCGAAAAACGGCGCAAAAGACGTGGACGTGGCAGCTCTGATATGAGTTAGTGGATTGGTTTTGATAAAGGGCAAAAATTTTTTTGCTGCTGCATCTCAGCTCCTGGAATGTCATGCTACTGCTAATTTCCTTAATGAAAAGTATGACGGTACATGTCCCCAATTTTTACATTTCGTAAAAATTATTGCATCATGCAAAGCTCGGCCTTTTAATATAATATTCCGTTTTAATAGCTGGCCATCTAATTTCTCCACCTTTTGTTATGTCTATTAAACACTGTTGAAAACAGATTATCATAAAATGTCATTTTGACCACAACTGTTTTTGCCCTTTTTTCAATGACTAAGATTAGATATTAAAGAGTTAAACACAGATCTTCGAAAATAAATCAATGTATATATGGAGTAAAATGTTACCTTGTAGATCGTACAACCCCAATTCCAATGAAGTTGGGACGTTGTGATAAACGTAAATAAAAACAGAATACAATGATTTTCAAATCCTTTTCAACCTATATTCAATTGAATACACTACAAAGACAAGATATCTAATGTCCAAACTGATAAACTTTATTGTTGTTTTGCAAATCTTCACTCATTTTGAATTTGATGCCTGCAACATGTTCCAAAAAAGCTGGGACGGGGCAGCAAAAGACTGGGAAAGTTGAGGAATGCTTTAAAAAAACACCTGTTTTGAACATTCCACAGGTGAACAGGTTAATTGAGAACAGGTGTTTGTCATGATTGGGAATAAAAGGAGCATCCACAAAAGGCTCAGTTGTTCACAAGCAAGGATAGGGCAAGGTTCACCACTTTGTGAACAACTGCGTGAGCAAATAGTCCAGCAGTTTAAGAACAACGTTTCTCAACGTACAATTGCAAGGAATCTAGGGATTTCATCATCTACTGTACACAATATCATCAAAAGATTCAGAGAATCTGGAGAGATCTCTGCACGTAAGCGGCAAGGCCGAATACCAACATTGGATGCCTGTGACCTTCGATCCCTCAGGCGGCACTGTTCAGTTGAATATAGGTTGAAAAGGATTTGCAAATCATTGCACTCTGTTCTTATTTATGTTTTACACAACGTCCCAACTTCATTGGAATTGGGGTTGTATAACGTTAAATATTCATCGAGTTCTGTCCAAATATTTAAGAAATGCAGTATTGTCATTGGTTGCTTTGGTTGAGGATTGCGAACACGAACAAGGTGGTTAGATTTATGGATACATTTTATTTAGTATGCATGTAAAATGCACATGAGATAAAAAATAGTATGATTTTTTTGTAGCGTGTAACGTTTTGCCAGATTATGTTGCTAAGTTAATTACTGGAAAAGCTACAGAATTTTAAAAGTAGCTAATTGTCAGAAAAAAATGCCATTTTTTTGTGTGTGTGTTTCTACACCGCAATGCTGTTTAACAATTAATAAATTCCATCACTGTTTTTATTTTAAAGATATATTCTTTGAAGTTACTATTCTTTGAAGAATGCATTTCATTCTTACTCAATAGCTATTACTAACTTCTACTTTCTAAATTCTGTCTTTTTATTTGCACAGTCTGAAGATGGTCTAGGGTACATTTCACAGGATGTTGTACTTGTATAACTACAAATGTGACAAATAAAGAACCTTGAATCTTTGTCAACGTCTCGTCTTAATGCATCATACTTCCCATTAACAAAATTCTAGGTGTCAAGATGCAGCAACCTTTCTTAATACTTCATCTATTACTATAACCAATAGTAATATTGCAAAGTAACACATGTAATGTATTACTTTTTAGTATAACACAGTAATGTAAGGCATTACTAATACATTTTCAGTAATATTATACCCGTTATTTCAGTTACACACGAAATTTAGTGCAAATTGTGCGGGTAAAAGAGCTATTTCCTACAGAGAGTATGGCTACTATGCCACATCGCCCTCCACTGGATGTAAAATGAACTGCAGTAAACTACATTTTAACATTTTAGAATGTTACACTTTCAAAGTTATTTAACGAAAGTGACTGAAAGGTGATGCAGGAGTCCAATTACTTTGAAATAGCAGTAACTAATAACCTATAATGTGTTACATTTTAGCTAAAATGGATGAAGATAAACAGATTTAAATGCCGAGTCTTCTTCTAAACTCAATTCACCCAGACGGAGAAAACTCAAGTCGGAGTCAAGGATTTTCTAAACGAGCACAGAAGAAGAAATGTAAATACGACGACAAACGACAACCTTCGCAAGCAGATGGTCCGACTTCCTCTCCTCCTCCATCTTTTGTTCCCCCAAACTCTGAAGGCAGTGTCCTCTCAGCAGCTGGTTCGCACAATAAATTACTGTTTATTCAGGCTTTGCTCTTATTGTTAGCGCGGTGAAGGAAGCATTAGACAGCGCATTAATATCTGAACGCCGGGCAACTGCGACTCTCTCCGTTGCGCTGAAACTTTCATGCCGAGGTCAAAAGACGACTCGTTGAATATTTATTCGAATTTAATATTTAAAAGGCTGAAATTGAGATGCTTTTCATTGTGGCCGAGAGCAAGACGGGCCAACTTTTGTTCTGAAATGGAGGACCTTCTGGGAAACCGGCGTGTCGCTCACAAAACCTACTAATTGAATTACAGTGGGGCAAATCTGTGGAATTATGCATAAGCAGCACAATGGGGCAAAGAAAAGATCATTTAAATGTAAATTATGCATCATGGAGAGGTCTTAAACAGCGCCATACGACGAGATTACTGTCAGCACATATCATCTATCAGCAGTTTGACACCTGAACGAGCACAGAAACACGACTTAAAACTGTTTCGGATAAGTATTAGCACTTATTACTACTAGTAACCAATTTTTCCAAGTTAGGTCAACTCATTTTGTAGGAATAAGTCACCCACCAATCACTGGACGTCCATGAACGTTGCTTTTAGCGCTAAATTTGGTCAGCCCATCATGGCTTTATTTAGACAAAATTAGTCGCTGAAAATTGGACCTGGTTTAGTCTGTATGATTAGGTCCACGTTTAGGCCAAGACGACGTCTTTTAGCACCACATATATACAGAACCATGAGAGTAGGACTTTATTTAGATTAAAACGTGTTGTGCGAAACGTTGTACATTATTGAATAGAATCAATTTATTTAATATCAATTAACTTACTAGTAGCCATACGCGTATTTTATATTTTTAAAAATATTTTTGTAATTCCTCACATATTAGCTTATAAAGCCCTTCACATTCGATGTATAAAAGATCCAGATAATTTCCAAGACTTTATTAAATTGTATCTGCCGGTATTTCTGTTGCTCCAGAGATTAAATCCTCGCGCCTGGCTTGGGCGCTCACGTGTGACGTCATCAGTAGTACACCGGTTGCAGACTGAAAGTTTTGCTCACGTGTTTTGGCGCCTGTGTCCACATTTTGCACAGAAAGGCCTCGTCCACACGGACGTTCAAAATGAACGCCCTCTGAACGCCACACACATTTGTGCTGCTTTTTGTAGCTGCGTTCGATTGGCGTTTCACTGGCATTCGCAATAGCGCCGTTTTCCTCGCGTTCGTCGGGATTTTGACGCCAAAAAAACGTTGCATGCAGCGTTTATTTGAACGCCACCCGAACGCGCAGCCGGCCGAACGCCGGTGTTGAACGCCCGTGTGGACGCTTTGATTTGCTTCAATGAACAGAAAAACGGTCGGCGCTCACCTGGCGCCACGACCGCCAGAAAAACGCCTGGTTCAGATGTCCGTGTGATCGAGCACAAACAGTCCAAACAGTCATGAAGTCACCTATAACCACTGGGAAATATGACTCGTTAATTCGTATTTCCCTCGTATTAGCAAACGTAAATTTATTGTCTGTTCTGAGTGAAGGCAAAACCCATTGTTGTGGAAGTTACTTTTTTAACGGTAACATTTGAAGCTACAAGTTACTTTAAAAGCCACGCTCCTGTTTTAATAGTGGTTAACTACACTACGAGCTGCAGAGCAAAAGCAGTAAGTACATCCGAGTTATTTTATGGTTAGCGTGCTGCTAAAATGCTAAAGAGCGCACTGTGATGCCATGTGATGCAATGACTAGTTTATATACAGTACTGTGCAAAGGTTTTAGGCAGGTGTGAAAAAATGCTGTAAACAAAGAATGCTTTCAGAAATATAAATAATGATTGTTTATTTTTATCAATTTACAAAATGCAAAGTGAGCGAACAAAAGAAAAATCTAAATCAAATCAATATTTGGTGTTACTACCTTTTGCCTTCAAACCAGCATCAATTCTTATAGGTACACTTGCACAAAGTCAGGGGTTTTGTAGGATTATAGTCATTATATTATTTTGTAGTCGTTATATTATTTTGTAGGAATGTAGGATTATAGATCTGTGGTTAGTTCTCCAAGATGTTTGGAACAACCTACCAGCCGAGTTCCTTCAGAAACTGTGTGCAAGTGTACCTAGAAGAATTGATGCTGTTTTGAAGGCAAAGGGTGGTCACACCAAATATTGATTTGATTTACATTTCTCTTTTGTTCATTCACTGCATTTTGTTGATTGATGAAAATAAATGATGAACACTTGCATTTTTGAAAGCATTCTTTGTTTACAGCATTTTTTCACACCTGCCTAAAGCTTTTGCACAGTACTGTACGTATACAGTTATTAGATAGATAGATAGATAGATAGATAGATAGATAGATAGATAGATAGATAGATAGATAGATAGATAGATAAAAAGATATATTATGTACATATTTATGTTTTATTTTTATTTATTTTTTTTGCAGTGACTCTCAAAGCTACATTTTAAAGTTCACTTGCACAGTTTTTGAAGGAACTCGGCTGGTAGGTTGTTCCAAACATCTTGGAGAACTAACCACAGATCTATAGTCCTATAATCCTACAAAATAATATAATGACTATAATCCTAGAAAATCCCTGACTTTGTGCTGGTGTACCTAGAAGAACTGATGCTGTTTTGAAGGCAAAGGGTGGTCACACCAAATATTGATTTGATTTAGATTTCTCGTTTGTTCACTGCATTTTGTTGATTGATGAAAATAAATGATGAACACTTGCATTTTTGAAAGCATTCTTTGTTTACAGCATTTTTTCACACCTGCCTAAAACTTTTGCACAGTACTGTACGTATACAGTTATTAGATAGATAGATAGATAGATAGATAGATAGATAGATAGATAGATAAAAAGATATATTATGTACATATTTATGTTTTATTTTTATTTATTTTTTTTGCAGTGACTCTCAAAGCTACATTTTAAAGTTCACTTGCACAGTTTTTGAAGGAACTCGGCTGGTAGGTTGTTCCAAACATCTTGGAGAACTAACCACAGATCTATAGTCCTATAATCCTACAAAATAATATAATGACTATAATCCTAGAAAATCCCTGACTTTGTGCTGGTGTACCTAGAAGAACTGATGCTGTTTTGAAGGCAAAGGGTGGTCACACCAAATATTGATTTGATTTAGATTTCTCGTTTGTTCACTGCATTTTGTTGATTGATGAAAATAAATGATGAACACTTGCATTTTTGAAAGCATTCTTTGTTTACAGCATTTTTTCACACCTGCCTAAAACTTTTGCACAGTACTGTACGTATACAGTTATTAGATAGATAGATAGATAGATAGATAGATAGATAGATAGATAGATAGATAGATAGATAGATAGATAGATAGATAGATATATTATGTACATATTTATCTTTTATTTATGTTCTTTTCTTGCAGTGACTCTCAAAGCTACATTTTAAAGTAGCTTCACGATTGATAAGCTACTGCATAAGGCAGTTGAGTTTGTAGTGTCGCTACTTATATTTGCTGGCGAAAATACATAATCGCTAATCCCAATCTTACCCATTCACCAAAGCCACATTTTCTGGAACACAGAGAGGAAACACAACTCCCCAGAGCCGATAATATAATCAAAGCCGGCCTCGTCTCTCCCACACCTATTTTTGAGCGTGTCACGGTGAGTCTTGTAACAATCGACCGGCCGCTTTTCCCCGCTGAATTCTGGCGCTTAGTCAGACGTGGATCATGATGCTTGTGCTCGTTCCCCCGACGAATCACAGTCATTACAAGCTCCTGACTCATGCAGTTATGGCTCTCGGCGCGTAATTAGTGTCAGTTGTGATGCGCGTTTGCTTCGGGTGGGAAACCACTCCGACATCCACATGCGAGGGATCTAAACCAAAAGCTGTTTGTTTAAAGCGGTGGACAAGGTGAGAAATGTACGCTGATTAGGGAAGTGTTGGAAAGTAATGAAGAACCAAACTCAGATATAGTAACTGCAGAATGTGTTACAATGTGTTAACGACCAAGTGGTGGCCGCGAAACTACATGCACCTACTTGCGCCAGAGGTTATTATTACATTGAATCAATATTTTAGCGGTGTGGAACACAATTCAACTGGAATGATAAACAAAAATCATCTCTGAAATAAAAAAGAAAAAAGACTAAAATGTTTTAACAAAAACTTGACTAAAATACCTTGAGTTTTTGTTTGACTAAAACTAGACTAAAACGTTGAGACTTTTAGCCGACTAAAACATGTCATGACTCCCCCTGGCCTTTGAATGGGCTTCGCCGGAAGCCTGTTGTGATGTGTGTTTTCTGTTTAGTGTTGTATGTATTTTGTTCAGCCCTTTTGTGTCTGTGGTGTCTGTAGTGTTCGGCCATGTTGTGTGTCCTGTGTCAGCCATTTTGTGTCTGTAGTGTTCGGCCATGTTGTGTGTCCTGTGTCAGCCATTTTGTGTCTGTAGTGTTCGGCCATGTTGTGTGTACTGTCTTCTGTCAATCAGTCTATGTCCCACCTTCCCATTGTGTCTTATTGGTAGATCTTGGTTCCTCAGTTTGTTCACCTGTGCTCGTTTATTGTAGTCACACCCTCTCCTTCCCATTTGTTGTCCCTTTATTGGTTGTTTTGTGATCGCTCTCCCATTGGTTCCCCTTTGTTTCATTGGTCCAGCCCCTTGTTTGTGTGTTAGTATTTAAGCTCAGTTTTTCCCAGTGTTTCTTGTTGGTCCACCCTCACATTACCCTCCTGATGTCGGTGTGTTGTTCCTCTGTTGTACATGTAAGCCCTTATCCGTTTGTAGCCCTCGTGCCAGTTTATGTTTGCCTGTGTTTAGTGTCTGTTTGATTGTTTGGTTTTGGTTGTGGCCCTCGTGCCGTTTTTTTGTTCTTTGTGTTTTATTATTTGGTAAATAAATGTCCTGCACCGTGACCTCGCCTCATGTCATGCCGACACTCCCCAACGTGACAAAACATGACTAACAAAAACTGATATGTGAATGACTAAATATGACTAAGACTAATAAGGAACTTTGACACAAGACTAAGACTAAATTAAAAAAATGGGCGACAAAATTAACACTACCCTGGGCCTCTGAGCCAAACTCTTAGTCCCAAGTTGCTTTTAGGGAAAATGTCCTTGTAATTAATATTTGTTTAAACATTTGTATTTTTTTATATTTGTAAAAACAAATGTTGCATAGTATATATTGCATAGTGCAAGTGCACATATCACATAAGATGTCTATCTTTTATATACCTTTTTGAAAAGAAAGGTGTTTACTTAAATAATGGAATATTTTTATTTGTGTAGTTTGCATTTTATGAACGCAGCTCGTCTACTCCTCTATATTTCTTGAACGATCTGTGCTTGTAATGCTTATGATTCGCACCTCTTGGACTATAAGGCAAGCTATAGCCTACTGAAAAATTTTCATGGAAATATTCAGGCAATTTCATGTAGTTCACTTTGAAATCTTCTCTTTAAACGCCAGCGATAAAAATATTAAAATATATTTTAAGAAAAAACGGTTCTTTGTATAAATGAATATAAACTAGATCTGCACTTCGGGGAGACGCTTATGTAAGCAGCCTGGAATTAGGGGAAGAAAGAAATGTGAAGTTGTGATTAAAAGGAGTTTATTTATTCATAACGCTTTAAGGGCTTGTATTTAACCAGTCTGATTAACACTGTAATTCTGACAGCCCTCACACACACACACACACACACACATTTATAGTAATTTCTGAAAAATGAGGGACTGAGGTTTGGATTTCTGCACCACTGTGCTAACTGGGGAGGAACAATTGGCCAAAAGAGTGCAGATCAAAGCTACAGTGCTCTTTTTATTTGCCAGCAAACGAGGTTTTTGGCGGGAAATCGGAGTGTGTTGTGCATGTGTGTGGGTGTCGTCCATCCACTCGTAACGTGCTGTGACAGCTTCTCTTATCACTCTCCAGAAATGATTAGATTCCTCGTCTTATCGAGATGCGAGAAAGCACGTGCCAAACTGGTTTCCATGCTCACGTGTGAAGTCTAATAATATCACAAGTAACACATTAACCCCGCCCATAACTGAATTATTGATTGATTTATTTTTTTTATTTCTCCTACAAAACGGATTGTGCATCTTGAATGCATATATAATAGTTTTATTTGAACTTATCCAAATATATAGAATCCTGCCTGCTTTTCATCTTGATTTAATTTTTATTCTGCCCAAAATATTAATTAGCCAACAATTAAAACCTAATATGAAGTTGAACTCAAATTTTATTTTCTGTCCATTTTACAGAATTGAAACATTCGACACCATTCCTTTACTTTCCTTTGATCTCCCTCGATAAATCTGCAACAAAGGGAAAAGTTTTAAAACTTTCTCACAGAGAATAATAATAAAATAATACAAATAAATGTTACAATCTCAAACTTTTGTTGATTTCCTTGCCATGAATTATCACCAATCTCTCTCAACCGCACGCATTCCTCATTCTTTGGTTAATTGGCCGACATTACACTGGAGATGCAAAATAGCTTTGAACTTTTTGGTCTATTAAATCGAGTTAATTCCAACTCTCCTCTCCAGCCCTTACTCCGACATGCAGCTTCAAAGCTCTCGGATATGCTTTTACACTGTTTCATATTTGAAGGCTTTTTAATGTTTGATGGAGCACTGCTTAATGTTTGATGCCACATTTTTCACATCCCTTAACAACCATATGCCCTATACGGAATTTATAAAGAACCCTCAACAATTATCTCCGTTAGCAACAAGACCACAAATGATTCATGAGAATTTGTACTAGCCATCAATGTTTCAAATGTGGAGCGGGGCCAGGTTGGGGTTAGCACTGGTGCAAATTCGCCCAGATTTGATTTGCATTTAAATTCGTTTAAAAAATCACACTCCATTAAGTCTTTGTGAAGATTTAATTTTTTGGTGTTCCTTCATTTTTAAAAGGCTTCAGGCATCACTGACCACATTTTGGAAGAGAAGCTGGATGTTGGACGATTCCAGCCTGGACCTGGCGAGATTTTGGGGAGAAACGGGTCCAGTTGTAAGCGCTCCAGTTTAGACATTTTAAAACCTTTCTTTCCTGTCCCTTCTAAATTAAAATATAACCCGTGCTTTGACAGCACACCAAAGGAGTGCTTTTTCCCATCAGGACACAAACTGGATATTAATTACTGATTGATCACTGATGAAGGAGCTCCAGTCCACTTTGGAAACAAAAGAGGAACCATGGCTCAAATTACTGGGGGTACTGGAGGGTGTTTGAACCCACGATCAAGACCTTTTCTAATGTAAGAGGATTTAAGACAGCCAACCGTCAGGTGTGTTCATGTCCATCTTCAACGAGTCTCTGACGAAGTCCGTGGTCCCCACCTGCTTCAAAACATCCACCGTTGTCCCCGTGCCCAAGAATAACAAACCTTCATGCCTGAATGACTACCGCCCTGTAGCACTGACATCGGTAGTTATGAAGGTGTTTGAAAGACTGATCAAGCACATCATCTCCTCCTCCATCCCAAGCACCATGGACCCACTCCAGTTTGCCTACCACTCTAACATCTACAGAGGATGCCATCTCCCACGTCCGACACACCTCCCTCAGCCACGTGGACAAGAAATAGGGAAACTATGGGAGGTTGCTGTTTATCGACTACAGCTCAGCGTTCAACACAATAGTGCCCTATAGACTGTTTACCAAGCTGAAAGACCGAGGACTCAACAACCGCTTGTGCACGTGGGTGCTAGACTTCCTCACAGGCAGATCTCAGGTGGTGCGGGCGGGCAGGTGTGTCTCCAGCAGCATCACCACCAACACACCCTTGAGCTCCTCAAGGGTGTGTGCTCTCTCTGCTGTGGTACTCACTCTACACTTCGGACTGTGTGGCCACTCACAATTCCAACAACATTGTCAAGTTTGCGGACGACACAGTGGTGCTGGGGTTAATCTCCAACAACGATGAGATGGCCTACATGGACGAGGTGGAGAACCTGGCACTCTGGTGTCAGGAAAACTACCTCCAACTGAACGTCAGCAAGACGAAGGAGCTGGTGGTGGACTTCAGCAGGAGACACCGTGACTACAGATCCCTCACCATCAACGGTGCTCCAGTGCATAAGGTGTGTCTTTTCAAACACCTTGGCGTCTACATCACTGAGGACCTGACATGGACTGAACATATTAATGTTCAAGTCAAGAAGGCAAGGCAGCGTCTGTACCACCTCAGACAGCCGAGGAAGTTTGGAGATTCTCCTACCATTCTGAAAGCTTTCTATTCTGGCGCTGTGGAGAGCATCGTCACACAGAACATCTTGTCCTGGTACGGGAACTGCTGTGTTCAGGATCAGAAAGGCCTCCAGAGAGGGATCCGGGCAGCAGAGCGCTGCTGCACGTCAGCTCTCCCTTCCCTGCAGGACATTTACACTAAGAGATGTAGGACCAGGGCAGCTAGGGTTGTTAAAGACTCGGCTCACCCCGGAAATGGACTTTTTCATCTTCTGAAATCAGGCAGAAGGTTCTGCACCATCATGGCCAAAACAGAGAGACTCAGGAGGAGTTTCTATCCTTAGGCCATCCGTTTTTTTAAACAAGGACAAGTCTTTTTTCTAAATGTCATTACACACTGCCTCTTAATTCCATATTGTTATGATCATTATACTTCTGCCATATTTCACTGTCCAAAATATTACATGCTCCTTCTCTGTCTGCTAAAATGCTACTGTGTAGCATTTCACTGTTCATTGTTCACTGCTGCGTAGCTGCACTCGGCACTTTAAGAACAGTCTCATTGCACCTGTTATCTGTCTGCAGATTTTTGTACTTAGGTTAAACTTATTGTAATATAGGAAAAAATAGTTTATTTTAAGTTTAAGTTTGTACGTTGTATCTCTTTTATTTTTATTCTTTTTTTTATTCTTTGCTAAAATTGCACCGTCAAAAGAGCGGATCAGGATACATTTCACTGCATGTTGTACCTGTATAATTTGCATGTGACAAACAAAGAATCTTGAAACTAATGTGAATCTAATATTGGTGAAGATGTCTGCAATTCAGAACACACACTTTCACAAAAGGTATTACGGCACAAGTGTGGTTTTATTCCGGAATGCAGTAGTAAAAAATGTCATGTGCATGCAAATGTCTCTGAAGCAATGTCACAATTTATTTGGTTTTATTCTTAAATTAAAGCACACTTGTTTCCTTATACATTGTGTAGTGTATACTGGAATAAAGTTTTAAATTGCAGCAGATTTGGAGACAAATATCAGCATTCAGTTCATCATAATAGTGCTTGAATCACTAAAAGAGCACCTTGGTTCACTAAAAGAGTGCTCAATTCACTAAAAGAGCCGCTCAGTTCACTAAATCGACACTGTTCACTAAAAGAGCCACTCAGTTCACTAAATCAACACTCTGTTCACTAAAAGAGCCGCTCAGTTCACTAAATCAGCACTCGGTTCACTAAAAGAGCCGCTCAGTTCACTAAATCAACACTCTGTTCACTAAAAGAGCCGCTCAGTTCACTAAATCAACACTCTGTTCACTAAAAGAGCCGCTCAGTTCACTAAATCAACACTCTCTGTTCACTAAAAAGCTCAGTTCACTAAATCAACACTCTGTTCCACTAAAAACCCTCAGTTCACTAAATCAACACTCTGTTCACTAAAAACACTCGCTTCACTAAATGTTTCTCGGTTCACTAAAGAGCCGCTCAGTTCACTAAATCAACACTCTGTTCACTAAAAAACTTGCTCACTTCACTAAATCAACACTCCTGTTCACTAAAGAGCCGCTCAGTTCACTAAATCAACCTCCGTTCACTAAAACTTACTCAGTTCACTAAATCAACACTCTGTTCACTAAAAAATTACGCTCAGTTCACTAAATCAACACTCTGTTCACTAAGAGCCACCTCGCTTCACTAAATCAACACTGTTCACTAAAAGAGCCGCTCAGTTCACTAAATCAACACTGTTCGCTAAAAAAACCTAATCTTACTAAAAACTAATCAACACTAAAAATTTCACTAAAGAGCCACTCATACTTCACTAAAACACTCAGTTCACTCATCAAAAAAATCAAAAGAGCCGCTCAGTTCACTAAATCCTTGCCTGTTGTTCACTAAGGCAACAAGTTCACTCAAATCAGCACTCTGTTCACTAAGAAACATTCAGTTCTGTCTTTTCTTCAAAAACATCAGTTCACTAAATCTTTACTAAAAAACGCTCAGTTCACTAAATCAACCTCTAAAAACGCTCAACAATTCATCAACTGTTCACTAAAAAAGAGAGCCGCTCAGTTCATTAAAGTAAACTCTGTTCTACTAAAAACACCTTTCATCAACACTACAGTTCATTGAAAGAGTCGGCTCAGTTTACTAAAATTGTTGCTGGGATTGACTGAATGCTCTGGGATCACTGCAGAAACCACAGGCTCTAAACAAGAACTTCATGTTTTAATCAAGAATTTTTTGATGTTATTCTAATAATAAATATATATGCGTGTGCTAAGTAATTTCTGGATTTGGGGAAAAAACTGTATTCGCGTCCGTATTTCGTAAACATAACAGAATCTTAGTCTGTATTCAGACATTTTTAAAACATTATTTCTGTTTTTATTAAAAAGACTCAGGCTGTGCAGTTTCGTATTGTATTAGCTGGTATCCAAATTAACAATATTGGTGTCGTTGTCAGACGATGCAAAAAATTGGTATGGAGTGCCATTTTGGTTGTCCCAAAGTAATCAGCAAAAACTATACAGCTAAAATAAAGGTTCCACACAAGTGACCAGGCTGGCGCCCTCCTCTCTGTATTTTTGCGACTCTCTCATATATCACTGGTCAGGCCAAACTGACAAGATGAGTCGTTTTATCCCATGATTTAAATAGCCAAATCTCTCTAGAAGGCTCTCAAAACCTTAGCCACTCAGGCGACTTAGGCCCAACAATGAACCACGGTATAAAAGAATGGTGCTGGAAATTTCAAAACCAGCAACAGTGATTAATTCATTAGGGTAGCCTGATCAAAGTATGTTCTTAAAGTCAGCATCTCCTCAAAAACCTCGCCGACGTCGTCTCAGCTGAAAAACCCTGCAAGTCATGAATGTGAGTAAGCAGCTCGCCAAAGACAAGTTGTCCTTGATCCGCAGTAAGTGCAGTGTTTAGCATGATCATGGGATTACAGACCCTGCCACAAAGTGCTTTTACGATTGTCCAAAGTGATGACTTCTTTGATCGACCTCTAAGGCCTCAATTCTCACTTTTACTTTTTTGACGCCTTCAAAGTGACTTGTTTGTGTTTGTGTCAAGCACTTGTTTGTGTTTTTAGTCCCAGCTGTGGTTGCTGTTGTCAGCGTGATGTATCGGTAGAAATACCTCGTTGTGTGAAGTTTATCAAAGTAGCGTGCTTTACTAAAGTGGCTGGTCAATGTTTGCTACAAAACAAATGACTAGCTTGATTATATGAAAGGTTTAGAACAGGACCAGCAAGTCGACACGGAAAATCAAATCAAAAGTGTAATGCGTTAGCGTTAATAAAGCCTAGCCTCTTCTATCCAGTTCTTCTCCGGTAAAATGAAACACGTCCTACTCGGTTTTTATTGCGGTTTTAGCGGATGTAGAGATAAATGCAAATAAGTGATTTATAAGTGGCGTACTATGATGCCACTCTCATATGAAACATCTCATCGTACAAATGCTCTCTACCAAGAAATAGGTCCAAAAATGACTATTATTTAAATAAGGAGTCCAAATTGGCTCCAAGCAGCCAAAAACATCAGTATTTTCTTCATTTCAATTAATCCAAGAAAAAATATATATTTTTCCATTCTATAATGTTTAGAAAATGAAAAATATTATATATAAAAAGAATTGATTATCAAATAATATTTTACTTCTGTCAGGAATTATTATTCCAAATGGACAAAAAAGTGTTTCCCCTGCACCGCTTTTTTTTTTTTTTTAACGATAAGCCATAGAATGTCTCTACTATAAAACTGAAAATAATAAACACTGTTCTTATTTCCAGTATTTATTTCAGCACTTTTGATACTAGTAAATCTCAGCCAAGGGAGTCCTGAAAACAACATAAACTATAATATGGCGAACTTCTACACATACACTTCCCTAAAAACACAGGTACTGATAGAAGCCACAAATTCTGTCAGGGTTATAAGGCATATCAATAAAATGGCTAGACGTAAATTAATCCCCCTCAAGTAGAACATTCTATGGCTTTTCCTTCTCGTGCACCTTTTGACCCACTTTTGGAATAATATAATGTCATTTTCCACCCATATCTAACTTAGTATTCTCATCTACAGCCCGCTCTTCTACTATCTGCCCATCTTCAAAGGCTCAATCCTCTAAATTTGTGGTAATGCATCACTGACTAAAACTGACCACTCAAGCTTCGTAGTGGGTTTTTATTTATTTATTAATTTATTTATTTTTCTCAACTAGTTTCACCCACAACAACTCTTTAGTTGCTGGCTGTGGTTTTGAGTATCAAAGTTAAGCCGATGTTGAGAACTGCTGTACATTATGATCAAAGGAGAATGGAAGGCAAAAAAGAGCTCAAGTGGCCTTCGGCACCACACATACCAACCACGAACCCTGGCCCCAAAATTCTCTCAGCTCTCCCTTGAACTCATGAAATTAGAAATCTGAAATCACCAACAGGGATGAAATTCTCAAATTGTTGGTAATGACTTCTTCGATTGAAGGCTTATTTTCCCGATGAGAAGATCTGCTTCTTTCTTAATTATCTCCTTTATTCACAATATTTTTGTCCTTGGGTAGTAAAGGTTGTAAATAGTGATTGTGTGCATATGAAATATCCCATAATGTACACATATACAGTAACTATTTTCTACATATCTATATATTTTACTTAGTTTCTCAAAATGTTTGTTTATTTTATCTATTTTAAAACATTTTGATCATTAGGATTTATTAAAATTTCCTCCATCCAATCCTCCATTCCTCCAATCATTCTGGATTGCTTAAATATTTTTTATGTAAATCTAAACGTATATATATATATATATAGATAAATAAATATAATTATATATATATATATATATATATATATATATATATATATATATATATATATATATAAAGCAATATGTAATATTATGTTAGTAACATATATGCTCCAGTTTTAAAGTGCTTTCTAAATATTAAAATTAGATCTTCTTAGCTTTTAACATGTGAGCTCAGTCCAGTTTACCAACAGAACTCCTATGTTGTGCATATTTGTGAAAGTCAAAGTCTGTATGTGGTTGTGAAATAAGCTTTACATCAAATACAAATTTGACAAGTTAGGAATAAGAATGTCATTCTTAAATTTTCTGTCTCCATCAGAACTTTGAAAAATCAATTTTTTTTCCTTTTCAAAAAGTTTTGGAAAGACTTCAGATAAAACCTAACTTGTCATCCTCTGGCAATTCCATCTATTACAACTTTACATTAATTATTAGAAGCGAGAGTTTCAGTAAATATTCAGAAGATTATCACCCCCAAAAAACTAAAAGAACAGTTCTAGTCAGTTCTCCTTTGGGCCTTGACGTGCTTTGGGTGACACAAGAAAGCTCAAACTAACTTTTTAAAGTTCTTTTTACACATCAGCGGAGATGCCGTGCTGGGCTAATGTGGTGTCTCTCCTTGTGTCTTTGTCCTGTTTTTCGTGAGAATTGTGCGACTGTAGCTCGCCTCACTGCTGTGTTATAACATATAAAACTTTTACACGAAAAACTAAGAAACATCGGCTCGACTTTATGATTGTTATTTCATACGAGGAAAGTTGCATGTCACTGTTACTGTCTTCAATATTGAGTGTTAGGGGCTCTCTGGATTTTCTCCTTGTTGTCGGGATAACACAATTTTAAAACTTTATTTTTGAAGATCACGACCTGTATTGAAAATATTTTATGAAATAAAAGATAAAAGAAAATAATGTAATTTTTAAAAGTTATTTAACCTCTTACTATTTTCTCATATGAGATGATTTATTGTGAATAAAGGTTTTTAATATTGCTCTCCGGATGGACAAACTATCCAATAAAAACACTCAAAATATGCAGGATCCATCATCTGTATGTCAGTTTATTCTGAATAATAGATGAGTAATAACGATATCAACGATAAGTAGCATGCAAATATTGTAGTACAACATCAGCAAAGTTGTTAATATCAGAGTATCGAATTTTTAAAAAGCAATTAGCTCATATAAATCAATAATATTGGCATGCTGATTTATCGACCAGTCAATAACGATCATTGATTCCCAATGAATTAAAAAGATTCGTGGATAAACAAACTGTACAACAAAACAACTCAATTTTTACCAGTAGTTAGTTGATATCGGCCAATAAATCAGCATGCCAATTTTATTGTTTGACATAATTTCGGTGTTCTGATTTTTCAGCAGTTAGCTTATGTAAATTGATTATATCAGCATGCTGATTTATTGACCAATCAATGAATAAATTATATAATGCAGTGAATGACAGCGATGCTTATGTATGCCTATATATATATATATATATATATATATATATATATATATATATATGATCACAACCCTCCAGTCCTGAGCTGTTTCAGTCCCCAAATGAAACTGCAGTTTTGCTCAATCTGCATTTGCAAGTGTGTAAAAGACATTTCTCTCAAGAATTGACCACCGTTTTCAAATCAAAGACTAAAACTGTTCCACTTTTGCTCCATTTGCAATTCCCAAGTGTTTTTGGTTTAAATTCCCAATTCCCAACCTTCAACTCGCCACATCTCAAGTATGTTTTCTGCCGTCTATCTTTCATCCCTGACTTAGCACATTCAGCAGGCCGGCGCTTGCCGTTTTGTCACCCATTTCGAGCCGGTGACAATTTCACAGTCATTTAACCTTAATTGAAGGCATGCAAGGACAAATATTGGAGCAAAAAAAAAAACGAGGGGCAATTCAGAAATTCCAAAGTCTTTGAAAAAGCCGGCGAAAGTTTACTTTAGCTGCCGTCGTCTGCTTCTTCTGTTCGTGAAAACGGTTGCCTTGAATGGGCCTTTACTGCTCCACTGTTCTCAAATGGCCATTTATCCAATGCACAGATGAAAAATGAAAAAAAAAATAAAATAAAAAAAAGTAAAAAGCGGTTGAATGCATTCAGTCTGCACAGCGGGGGAAGGACTGGAATGGCAGGATGTAGCAGATGAACTGAAACAAAAAGTGGGGGTAAAGAGGCCCTTCACCTCGAAGGAATTGAATTTGGTGCAGATAGCAAGCATCTGAAAACTTTTGTAATGACAACCGAGAGATAATTTTGCGGCAAGAAAGCACTTGGGTAAAATAAAAAGCCACTCCTAGCGGAGTGCGTATTTGTCTGACAATTTCCAGCGTTATCGCATCGCCAAGACCTGAAGACGGAACACAGAAACACAACAAATTCCACTTTAGACACAACTGCAGTGTTTGCACGCTTTGAAGTTTGACAAAAATGCAAAACTGAAATTAATGTTTCATCGTAATTCTGCATTTTGAGTTCAAATTTAACAGTAGATTCATACTACCAATGGGCCAGATGCTAGCGTAACGGTTAGGGAAGCTGCCCCCATGATTGGAGGGTTGCCGGTTCAAGTCCCGGATGGTACAAGATACCACTGAGGTACCATCTAAGTACGGCCAAAAAGCTGCCACTGCTCCTTCATAGAAGGGTCAAATACAGAGGTCACATTTCGTTGTGGTGCGTGTGTTTATTCAGTTGAGCTAATCTAGCTTCTAATCTAGATTCAGGGCTGCATTGTTCAAGGCCCGATTAACTGACATCTTAAAATGAGCATTTAACACACTTCACGGCAAAAAAGAATAATACTAAGATATTTGATTTCTCTCCAGTATGCAAAACTACTCGAATTACTCAGCCTAGTTAGTGAACAATTTGTACCGTCATTTTATTGGAACATAAAAAAAAACTTTATTAATCAGATCAAAATCAAGAAGTCTAAGCGGAGAACTCCTCCAGACAGTGAGGAGATAGAAGCAGTGTTGAAAATACTAACTATACTAGCATTTCGGGTCATTTTTAGCCGATTTAGACTGATTTTGGCCTTTCTTGAAGAGAACTAAATTTTGTGCGCATGATGGCGTTCCATATCAGAGTCGAGTACTAACACGAGTTTACGTCGCGAATAGTTTAATAGATGCCCTTTTACGCAGTTATTTCAGTTTTTGTGCACAGATTTTCTCAGAAATAATTTGCCATACAGACGAATGAATCTAATGTAAGTTCAAAGTCTTGTGATTCTGAAGGTTTGTGCGCGTGGTTTCTGTAAGTTTAAGGGACTCAGCGTTATTAAAACACAAATTAATGAACAACACAAAATGACTGCGTCGAATTTCGAAGAGTTAATAGTAATATTCTCAGAGTTGCGATCTGGGCTGGTGTCAAATTAAAATGCTGAGTCCTCTTTGTCCAGTCCATGACAAAACCGAGTACAAATACGACCGAGTCCGAGACTTTCAAAAAGTGGCTTCGAGACGCACAAAATGTGAAACCAAAAAAGCGATTCTAAAATGACTCGTTTGGACCCCAGGCGAAAGTATGAGTCCTAAAGAAGGAAGGAAGAGATTTTAGCTGGCGACGGCCGTTATGGTTTCAACGATCGACTTCTTTTCGGTGCTGGTTTTTGTCTGGCAGTGGCCGAGTCCGGCGCAGTCGGCCGATTTTCCCGCTCTGTTTCTCTACTAATTAACTGATGAGTTGAATCGGGTGTGTGTTTGACGAAAAAAAAAACTCTGGATTCCATGCATCCGCAACCACTAAACTTGATTCTTTGAGGTTCCACCTACTGGCTCTGAATTTATTATAAGGAGTGAAATTCCAGATGGCCCAAAAATAGTTTCTCCAACAAATAAGTAAGTTTGCAGCACTTAATAAAATAAATAAATAAATCAATAAAAAAAAAAAAAAACAGATTGGACTGAAATCAGTAAAAACGGTGAAAAGGAAGGCACCTGGGATCTCATTTAGACTGAAAGATTCCCATTCCAGTAACAAAGTCGACAAAACAGTTCATAACAGTGAGCTCAAATCAGGTCAGAGAGACTTTAAATATCTCCCAAAATATTTATGCATGGTGGTGATAAGAGCAGGATAGATCGCTTAAACAGGTGAAAATGTCTTTGGAACCAATATAAGGGTCTTCTTACTATTTACCAGAACAGCGTAATTGGGTTCAATTAATGAGTTATTTGAGGATGGTGAATAATGTCATTTTTTATTACCTCAAATTACCTCAAATTCAACATTTTCTTATTGTAAACCTTTATTGGGCAAAGCCATAGTAGTTAAATTGCAACATAGTAGTGAAGTTACTTATAAAACACTGTAGCTTTTCTAGCATAGCAAAACACTACATCTGAACAAAAATTGGCGTCGTCATCATCTAGCAGGTGGTGAACTGGCCGAAGTGGCATCTGATATGCTGCCTGCGTAACACAGTGGATGATATATAATTTTGTCACAAAATAGTTACTGGAATAGTTACGGCAAAAGCTATAAAAGTTTTAAAAGTAGCTTTGCTACTGATAAGCTACTGAAAAATGTAGTGTGGTGGTGTTTGTGAGGCAGTGTGTGTGGTGGTGTGTGGTGTTTGAGGCGATGTGTGGGACGCTGTGTGTGTGTGTTTTTGAAGTGGTACAGTGTGTGGTGGTGAGCGTGAGGCATGGGCGTGTGTGTGTGGTGGTGAGCGTGAGGCATGGGTGTGTGTGTGTGTGTAGTGTGAGGCAGGTGTGTGTGGTGGTGTATGTGAGGCAGCGGTGTGTGGTAGTGTATGTGTGACAGGGTGAGTAAGGCATTGTGTTTGAGGCAGTGTGGTGGCGGTGTGTGTGGGGCGTCGGTGTGTATGTCAGTGCGTGTGAGGCAGTGCGTGTGAGGTGGGACGTGTAACAGAATGTGTAAGTTGTTGTGGTTGAGGCGGTGCATGTGGCAGTGTGTAGTGTGTGTGTTTGAGCAGTGTGTGTGTGAGGTGTTGATGCGTGTGTGAGGTGTTGGTGTGTGTGTGAGGTGTTGGGGCGGTGTGTGTGTTCAGCGTGTGTGTGTGTTTGTGTTTGAGGCAGTGTGTGTGTGAGGTGTTGGTGTGTGTGTGAGGTGTTGGGGCGGTGTGTGTGTTCAGGGTGTGTGTGGTAGTGTGTTTGAGGCAGTGTGTGTGTGGTGTTGTGTTTGAGGTGGGGCGTGTGTGTGTGGCAGTGTGTGTGTGAGGTGTTGATGTGTGTGAGGTGTTGGTGTGTGTGTGAGTGTTGGCCGGTGTGTGTGTTCCAAGGAGTGTGTGTGTGTGTGTGTTTGAGCAGTGTGTGAGTGTTGTGTTTGAGTGGGGCGTGTGTGTGTGTGGCAGTGTGTGTGAGAGGTGTTGATGCGTGTGAGGTGTTGGTGTGTGTGTGAGGTGTTGAGGCGGTGTGTGTGTTCAGGGTGTGTGTGGTATTGTGTTTGAGGCAGTGTGTGTGTGAGGTGTTGATGCGTGTGTGAGGTGTTGGTGTGTGTGTGAGGTGTTATGGTAGGTGTGTGTGTGTTCAGGGTGTGTGTGTGTGTTTGAAGGCAGTGTGTGTGTGAGGTGTTGTGTTTGAGGTGGGGCGTGTGTGTGTGGCAGTGTGTGTGTGAGGTGTTGATGTGTGTGTGAGGTGTTGGTGTGTGTGTGAGGTGTTGGTAGTGTGTTGAGGGTGTGTGTGTGTGTGTTTGAGGCAGTGTGTGGTGTGTGTTTATGAGGCGTGTGTGTGTGTGGCAGTGTGTGTGAGAAGGTGTTGATCGTGTGAGGTGTTGGTGTGTGTGTGGTGTTGGCGGTGTGTGTTCAGGGTGTGTGTGGTGTGTGTGTTTGAGGCAGTGTGTGTGTGTAGGTGTTGTGTTTGGTGGGGCGTGTGTGTGTGTGGCTGTGAGTGTGAGGTGTTGATGTGTGTGTGAGGTGTTGGTGTGTGTGTGAGGTGTTGAGGCGGTGTGTGTGTTCAGCGTGTGTGTGGTATTGTGTGTGTTCAGCGTGTGTGTGGTAGTGTGTTTGAGGCAGTGTGTGTGAAAGTGTCCCAGTGTGTATGTGTAGTGTTGGGCAGTGTGTGTGTTCCAGCGTGTGTGTGAAACCATGTGTTTGAGGTGGGGCGTGTGAGGTGTTGTGTTTGAGGTGGGGCGTGTGTGTGTGGCTGTGTGTGTGAGGTGTTGATGTGTGTGTGGTGTTGGTGTGTGTGTGAGGTGTTGGGGCGGTGTGTGTGTTCTTAATGTGAAATGTGTGTGTGTTCAGCACGTGTGTGTGAAATAAATACATGTTTGAGCTTGAGTGTGTGTGTGAGAGTGTTAAAGTGTGTGTGAGTGTTAGGCGGTGTATGTGTGTTCCGCGTGTGTGTGAAATGTGTGTGTTTGGTGGGCGTGTTGTGTTGGTGGCGTGTGTGTATGCTGTGTGTGTGTGTTGATGTGTGTGTGAGTGTTGGTGTGTGTGTGAGTGTTAAGAAATGGGAGTAATGTAATGTTCCAGCGTGTGTGTGAGTATTTGTGTTTGAGAGTGGGGCGCGATGTGAGGTGTTGTCGTTTTTGAGGTGAAAGGCGTCATGTGTTCAGGGTGTGTGAGGTGTTGTGTTTGAGGTGGGGCGTGTGAGGTGTTGTGTTTGAGGTGGGGCGTGTGTGTGTGTGGCAGTGTGTGTGAGGCATTGTGTTTTCTCTAGCACTCCAGCACAAACATCTTGATGAGGTTTTCTGATCGATATGTTCGGGTGAACTGATAAGCAGCAGCAGCAGCTGCAGCAGGAGGCAGTACCTTTCCTGTATTTGAGCTCAGAACCCCTGGGCAATGACAACTTTCCACAGAGTGAATGTACTTTTAAATACTACCAGGAAGTCTTGAGAGAAGTCACTCCATACTGTAAAGAAATGAAATGTAATCATAACAGATCCCCTAAAAAACAATTAACTCCTATATTTAAAGTTCATTGTGCATATTTTTGCACCTCGTTTTGGATCAATGCTTGATTTGTGGCACCGTTTCACGACTAATTTTTCCCGCGTTCACTGTGTGATGGTGTCAAACCACCATATGATATTGTCTCATATTGATGATTGGCTCCTCAACTCAATCGATTTGAAATCGCATCAGACATATTATATTATACCATATTATATAGTATACCATACTGTATGATATTATACCATATAATATAACATATTATGTGACAAAACGTGAGCGATCACATTGGCATTTCAGTGTTTCCCCTACCATTGTTGCCCCCTTTGCATCCCCGCCTTTAAGACAATACACTTCAGGTCAATTCAATTCAATTCAATTCACATTTATTTATATAGCGCTCTTAACAACAGTCATTGTCACAAAGCACTTTGCATATAACCCGGCCCCAAACCCCCAACAACAAGCCTGGCGTTAGTGGCAGGAAAAACTCCCTCTAATAGGAAGAAACCTTGAGAGGAACCAAGACTCGGAGGACCCCCACCATCCTCTCTCTGGGCGACCGGGTGCACGAACATTTAATGTACAACAAGCAATAGTTCAAGATGAGTTGTTAGTTATTTAAAGAAGTAAAAATACAAAGATACAAAAATAGTCCAAGGGATATTCTGAATCCGGGTTGTTGATGAATTACCTTTGCAGGACCCTCTCAGCAACGATACTAGCTGAGAAATTAGGTCAGTAGCAAGCGTCCATGGGGTCCAATCCCCGAGTTAGTTTCATGATGATGTCCCCATGGAGTCCTGAGTGCGGGTTCAGTGGGTCAGGATCACTTCGGGAAGGTTGACAAAGGTCAAAAGCGTCAACTCAGAACGTCTCCGGGACTCCTGGTGAGTTAGGTGATCAGCGTCAGCTTGGTAGGAATCCGAAGATGGTCGTGTCAGCAAGGGGCATCTCCAAAAAGAGTCCCGGTGAGGATTCGGTCGGCTTAAGCGCCATCGAGATAAAGCTCGGGAACAGCTCGGAAAAAGAAGAGTGTCTTCAGGTGTCTTCATTACGCTTCCCTTTTTTTCGTCAGGACCGAGGCGTTTCTCATAGCAATTCCCATGAAAAGACCGCATTCATTTTAATCTCAAAAAGCCAAATTTTCTCCCACCTTTTGTATAAGGTGCTTTTAAACTCTATCTTGTGATTCACCCGCGTAGACTCCTGGTTTCTGAAGTCTGAGCACACAGCGGGAAGGAAGAAAATGAGAGCGATAGCCAAGATTAAAGATGTCAAACTGGTGTCGGGATGGAAACTTGAAAACAAATGCGGCCAAAGCTTCATTGGTCATCTGCATAGTGGTAATAAACCCATGAAAAATGTTTACTTTAATAGTGAGTTTATAGCGTTAAACCTTTTCACAAAGACTTGGCTGTGTTGCATATGCTTCAACTGAAAAAAGTTATTACTTATGAATGATGATAACTTTCTTAAAATATTTTTTTGACACTGTCACATGAGGTGTAAATGGAAGCGTAATTATGTGACTGCGGTGTGCTATCGTTATCCGATTTTTACTCCACCCACTATTTCTGACCGCTACTATTCCTACAGTTTTTGTGCTAGAAACTTCCTTCCAGCTCTAAAGCGTGCAGTCAATAGCGGTGTGGCTAACTTGTAAACACGTTTTTGATATGTGCACTCGTTTGCGAGTTCTGTCCATTTTTCTTAAATTTTGACACTTTACTGCCCAGCTGCCGATCTTCACAAAGCCAACAAATTTGACGTAACTCGAGGGCCCAAGTGTCTCTTCGTATATATCAACCAGTCATAGACCACTGATATTTCCTTCAAAGTCGGTCTGCTCGGAATTTCATCTGAATACAAACTTTGCAATCATTAAACGTTTCTTGGAGAATGAATCTCTTTATGTTGTGTTAACTCAACAACTTTGCAATCGCAAGAAGAAAAATTGTTATTGAATTTTGCACATGATGCAATGGCATGTGATGTATTTCTAGGCTTACTAAATGAGTTGACAAATATTAAATATTATATTCGACAGTACAAAATATGGCCAAGTCTTATTTTACAACTTTCATGTGCATAACAAGAATAAAACAATTTTAAAAAATGTGGACCTCTAGACTAGTAAAATGCTTGGAAATTGTTGCTCATGAAAATTATTTAAACACACACACATAATCCTTGTACTTATATAGTAGTGAGGACCTCCGTGCTTCTGTATTGCTCTGTCTGAAATAATACTACACCTAGCCTAAACATAACCCTAACCATAACCTCAGTAACCAAAAGCTAATCTTTCTACACTTTTAGTTTTGCAAATAAACTTGTATTTCTTTTGTAAAAACAGTTTAAAGAAGTGAGGACCACTAAAAGTCTCTTCCCATCCTCCTCTGCTGGTTAAAACTCATTCTCCACTAAGTAACCAGAAATTACAGAACATACACATACACACACACACACACACACACAAGCGGGGTCTAGAGAAACACTCTGATTGCAGGATAATTATTGGTATTCGCTGGAAATTTGTCAAGAAGCACATTTTATTCAAATTACTGCTTTTGTGGAAAACAGTTTTTGGATGAAAGATATTTGGTGGCCACAACCTTCATTGGGAACATTTTAGAATATGTAATCTAAGGTTTGTAATATGCTCAGGAGGAGCACAATGATTAAGCGTATTTCAGATTTGTAAGAAATTCAGATGTGCCGTCGTATGAAACAGTGTATGGTAGTAGGAGGTTAAAAATGAGATTATTGATAATTGACTCTAATAATATACTTGATTATGAATCCCTCTTGTCAAAAGTTACATAAAATAAATGAATAAATATAAATTCGTCATTCGTCACCAATACTATCACTCACTCCAGTGGGGAAGAAACTTGAGAGGAACCAAGACTTGGTAGTGGACTCCATCCATCCTCCTCTGGGCGAGCGGGTGCATGAACATTTAATACACAGAAAAACATTAGTTCAAAGTGTCGTTAATTAATCTTTTTTAAGTGAAGATATAAAAATAGTCAAGGACATTCGAATCCCGAGTCGTTGCTGGGGCCCTTTGCCAAGATCCACTCAGCAACGTTAAGCCAAAATTAGTTCAATATTAAACTGTTAATTCGGTTTCAGAATAGGGTCTGAAAAAATCCCAGCTGATTCCAGAAGATGACGTCTCCGTAGTCGGTGAGGGTTCAGTTGGTCTGTACAATCATAATTTTATAACATTTAATTAAATATTTACACATTTGCATATATCTGTATTTATAAATAATTAACAAATAATTAAACAAATAAACTGCGCAAAAGACTTAAGTCAGCTCTTATTTCTTGATGAATATTTTTCTATTTTAAAATTGCTAAATTAATTTGCTTTACATAATTGTATTAATATGTAAATCATAACATTTGTAAATATCATACATTTTATGAAATTGTATTTACATCTATATCTGTTGTCTTGCAATAACCCATTCTATGTATCAACTTGTTTTTCTACCAACATCTAAAGAAACAGGCAAGTGCCGCAAATATTTTGAACAAAACTGTTTTATCTAACAGTATGTTAAGTGATTCATCACCATCTTTAATACGAACATTAATAACAGCAGCTGAACAGCAGTCTCTTTCGCACACAGCCTCGACATCATCAGGAGCGCTGTCCAGCCAGCAACCAAAACGCGAGCCTCACACGATGGTTTAGAAGCGACCACTGATCTCAGAGGCGTCAAGAACTTCCGGGAAGAAAACACACGGTGATGTATGAGAGACTGGAACAGAAAATCAATACGCTTTCCACAATCCAGTATTGACTTAACAACTACATGAATCTCTAAACCTTTTAAAACAGACAGAGCTCACAGCAGGACATATTAACCCTACATAGGAATATACAGGGTACATATATATATATATATATATATATATATATTATATATGTAATTACACAGTTCTGTAATTTTGAGACAGTAACGAGAAGTTAGTTTAAGGGTATATTTGCGTGATTTGCTTTTGGGGTTGTACTGTGGCGCTTAGGGACCGTCACAAAATTACTGAACTATCTTTAAAAGAATCTTTTTTGATAACTTATGTTCAGATTTTAAAGGGGAAGCTCTTTTCCACAAATTCTGAAAAATTCACCGACATATTTTAATTGATTCTAACCTTTTAACTCGTTGATGTTGTATTTTCAAAATAACATATAAAGAAATGGACAGGCACTCATAATTTCCAATGTGAAATGACAATAGCTTTCATTACAAATTCCGATTAAAAAAACGGTTTTCATTGTAGCGAAGATTTTTCTGTTAAAAAACATCTGCAAAAAGTAAGTAATATTGGACTGCGCATCTATGGAATTTTTTTTTTATATGGTAAGGAATAGTCAAAGTACAGTAATTTTTGAAGCAATTAAAAGTTGTAACAGTTTTGATGATTGTTGAAAGTATTTACCCTGTAAAATCTGAAACTTTGGATGGTATAGATCCTAAAAAGGGAAAGCAACTTTGTTCTGATTTGATAGTTTGAACGACCCGAACTGTCATGCGCATATACTAGTTTGTTGTAAGACTTTCTTTAACTTAACTTGTTTTTAATGTCAAATTTCTATAAATTTCTCATTTAATTTGCCACCTATTTTCCATTAGCAAATTAGCATACATTTCCCAAAATAGAATGTACGTACGTGACATATCTAAGAATTCTAAAGACAGTCGTGCCAGGTGCGATCTCGGTGCGGGTGTTGGTGCAGTCATGGCGCGATGCCGTTCGAACTCCGCTGGACGATGCCTTCTGGCCGGCAGATTGGATTGAAATTTGGGCGACTGGGCCGCTGGTCACACTCCCTGAGCAACATCCATCATCCACGTCAACTTTGATAAAGGCACAAAAAGTTGGCAATCACTTTTGAATTTTTTTTAAAGTTCCAGCCTAACACCCCTGCTTCTCTCTCTCTCTGTCTCTCTCTCTCTCTCTCATATCTTGGAATATATGCAAAAATGTAAAAACGTAGCGCAAAAATGTAGTTCTCTACATTTGTAGTAACTGCCCAAAACTTTAGTAATAGGGAAAAAATAAATATAGACAAATGTATTGTTATCAAATAATTTTATTCTGTCCATCAATATAGATACCAAATGTATAAAGAAGTGTTTCCACCTGCACTATCCTTATTTTTCTTCACAGCAGTAAGCCATAGAATGTCTCTGCATAACAACAACTCTGCAAGCCAATAAAACAGTAAGTTCGGTCTTGAGGAGTGTTCTGCCACTGTAGTTTATTGAGTTTAACATATGATGTGATCAGTTTGGATAACTGCTTACAGTGAAGTGATTTCCTCATTACAGATATGTAAGAGAGAAATAATGAATACACATGTTTAATGTTGCTTGGGCTTTGCATGTTCCACATGTTTGTCATGTGGTGTAAAACGTGCATTGGTCCAGTCTTGGTCTCGGTCTCCTCTTGGTCTCGGCCCTTCAGAGTCTTGGTCTTGCCTCGTTCTCTGTCTGGTGCGGTATCTGTCTAGAGCAAAAATCTTGGGACATAACACATTGTATCACAGTAATATACGTCTGAGCTCTTTCAAGCGATCCCTTTCTGTTTCACAAATGTTTAAAAATGGAGACTGCATGGCTAGGTGCTTGATTTTTATACATCTGTGGCAATGTGTCTGATTGAAACACCTGAATTCCAAAATTAAGAGGTGTGTCCCAATATTTTTTCAAGTGAATATACAGTATATAGACATTTGAACCAAAATGGATCATTTAAAGGGATCTAATCATAATATGGATCCTAGGAATAAGAGCTTTCTTTGTGCAAAGTTTGCAAGTTTGAACAACTCAACCTCTCCTTTCTAAAGAGATGCGTTTCCAGTGAACCCGAGAAACGAGGTAAAGCGAAGGACGCTGTGTTTTTCACTTCCAGTTCACAGCCAAGATCTCTCTCTCCTCTTTGTTCTCCTATTAATGCTGTCCTTATTGTCCAAGATGAAACGATCAAAGCGACTTCCCCCGACATCGTGGAACACTGCCCCTCTGGACTGCCCCAAGGCCAGCGCTCACCATTAGCCGCTAGTGAGCAGCTCGCAGGTTCAATAAGGCAAGTCATTATTGTAATGTCCAAAACTACTTTGCCTCAATGTCATTATGTAGTGGCTACTTGTAAGGTAGTGGAATAACTTAACAAAATAACTCACGTTCTCATTAGCGGGCTGAACCAGCCGAAGAGGGACTTCTTGGGGAAGAACAAAGACAAAGCAAAACTAAAATTTGTATTTAAACATTTATAGAGAAACTGGGAAAAGCTTTTCCGTGGAATACTATACAGGTCATTTTTAATCATCATTTTAGACACATTATACATCAAAATATCGCAAAAGCATGTGAACAACTGACTGCCACACTGGTAGTATGTGAATTTCTTTGAGCATACAGTTCTAAAACCTCCGAGGTTTTTATTTGGAGTTGAATCTTATGTTACTTTCACTCTTCTTTCCCCAAAAACACTGCGAATTGTCCTAGCAATTGTCCAAAATATGTTTATATGCCGTGGAAAGATGTTTTGGACAATTGTGCGTTTCAGGAAAAGTCCGTTTGATGGCTTCACTGCTGTGCGGAAATGTCATGAGCTGTGATGAGTTCGGATGGGTTGGAGGAAGTGTAGTGACCGTGACCTCAGCCCTGAGCAAAAATATTTGGGAAGAATCGGTTCTTCACACATTTCATTGTGGTGCACCGTGTGCTGTGGTGTGTTCACAATGACCAATAACCTAAATAACTTTAGGATTCACTCACCTAAATCAAAATCTTTTACGAGGTTTTTCAGAAGATTCTGAAGTGTGTTTGTGGTTAATTTTAGAGGTTGTTGTACCTACAACATCACCAAAAACTCCATAATTGCACAGTAAATGTCTGTTTGAGTAGTTAAGTGGCAAAAATGGGAAGGGAGAAACATAAGAAGAAAGAAAAGAAAACCACACTCTCTTTGGTGTTTCTTCTCCCCCCACCCTTGTCCTTTTTCTTCTTCTGCTGGTGAAAAATGAGTAGAAGAAAAGGAAAAAGGAAGAAGACGAAGATCAAGAAGAAGAGAAAGAAGTAAAACAAAAAAAAGAAGAAAAACAAAGATGAACAAGAACAAGATAAAAAGCGAAGGGAGGGAGAAGAACAAGGTGAACACCAAGAGGAGTAGGAAGAAGAAGAAGATCAACACCAAGAAGAGGAAGACGTTCAGGAGAGATAAAGGGATGTACACATTTTGGATGTGCACATTAAGGTGGTATTCTACAATCTGAACAAACCATGCGAGTTAAGGACTTAAAGACACAGTGGGAATAATTTTGGAGGCTGTTGTGGAGCTGATAAATAATTCAGGCTCACAAGTTGAAGAAGTCATCAGGTAGGATGCTTACGTTGCATCTGGAACATTCACTTGGCATCACAGCACTTCAAATAAGATTGATTTTAAAACCCAAAAGACATGATGCAGTGATTTATGCAGATAATACCACAAGCCTGGGTTATGAAATGACTGAGAAAGACCAAACTTTCCTTCTGGAGGAGAATCAAAAAAAGGGAAAAAATACTATGGAAAACTACAACATTAAAATGTATTAAATTACAAATGATAAGAGTACCTACGTAAACTATAGAGGTATGACTTCTCCAGGCGTTGCCTAAAATTGCTTTAAGCTTAAAAATTTTGGAAATATCTCATTTTATGAATATTATTTCTAGGCTTGTTGTATTTTAGTATAAAACAAGCATATAATTGTTGAATTTGGTGATAAATTGACTAAAGGTGGCACCGATCCGATATGTGTAAAAACACATATCGGTAAAAAACACCAAGTTCCTGGGAGTTCACATCTCAGATGACCTCACCTGGACCATCAACACCACCTCCATCACCAAAAAGGCCCAGCAGCGTCTCCACTTCCTGAGATGACTGAAGCGAGCCAACCTCCCTCCTCCCACCCTCACCGCGTTCTACGGGGGCACCATAGAGAGCGTCCTGACCAGTTGCATCTCCGTCTGGTTTGGTAACAGCACTGTTGCCGATATCAGGCGGCTACAACGGAGCTGCAGCGGTCTCTCCCGTCGCTGCAGGACATGTTCTACAAACGCTGCATCAGAAGGGCCTCCTGCATCGTGCTCGACCCCTCACATCCTTCACATGGACTTTTTACACTCCTCCCATCCGCCAGACGCTACCGCAGCATCAGGACTCGTTCCAGCAGAATGCGTGATAGCTTCTTCCCACAAGCCGTCAGACTCTTAAACACACTACCTGCGCTCACACTCCCCCCCATACACACCAGAACTGTGAACTAACTCTGTTGCACCGCTGCACCTTTTTACCTCACCGTTGCTGTGATGCACAATCTGATATATGGACTATCTCTTTCATGTTGCACTGAAAACCCCCTCTGAAAAGATGTGTAAGAATAAGAAAAATGTCTATACTTACAAACTGTACAGTATTACTATATGCTATAACATTGCCATAATATTTGCACAGTTTTTGCACCGCCTCTACTATCTGCACAACCGTTAAACATGTATATATCACTGGTCACTTTTTAACTAACTGTTTGCACAGAATGGTTCTCCAAAAATGCTGCTATAATATCTTTAGAAACTTAAATTTCAGTCCGGCTTTTTAAGAATACACTTCTATTAATAGACTGGATATCGAAATCTTTCATATTGAAAACTGTCAGTCAATTTCCACGTCTAGCTTAAAATGTATATTTTGTGTCCTGTTTATATATTGTCTATTCCATGTGCCCTATCTGTTCTTTGTCCTCTCTATTTCTTGTTGCACTGTGTAAACTGGAGCCACGTCTTCTCGTCTCTCTGTATATCTGTACAATATATAGAAGAGATGACAATAAAGTTTACTTTGACTTTGACTTGACTTGATGTGGACGTGAGATCGGTCCGATAACAACTCAAATTTTGAAAAGACTGTTTAAAAACACCACAGTTGGGATTCGGCAGTTCGGATGGTGACTGCCTCACTGGTTAAAAAAGACTGTATCGGATTCGTATTAACATCAGTATCGGGCATAAAAAGTGGTTTCGTACCATGTTTAAAATGGATATTTTGATATGTAAGGTTAATATGAAAAGTGGCAACATTGTCATTTGAGACATATATAAGTAGACTGAAGACAGATTGATACACTTTTATCATGTTGGTCTTCAATTTTAGCCTGTAAATTTTCAAACATATTTTGTAATTCTGTTCATCCTGATGTTTTGTGTCCAATTTTAGTCCAAAGCAGCGTAATCCAGAACTGTAATCAAAAACCACCATCTCTGTATGTCCTACACGAAGTGAAATACATCAAGTCAACTCCATCACTGTGGGATGCTTCTCCTGCCTCCTCTGCAGTCAATTTTAACTTTTTATTTTTGTTGAAGGCTTTCGGACTTAAGGCCTTCTTTTCCACAAAGTTGAGAGACAGACTGACAGTTGAAAACTTCACTCTTTTGCTTCTTCTTTAATGTTCTCCCAACTCAGGGTTGAGAGAGGTATCGGGAAGTGCACCGCTGAGTGGCAAAGTGCCACCAGTCTGCCAGTCTGGAGTGGTGTTTGTTGATCTGAAATGTTTCTTGAGACATTCAGTACACCTAACAAACATTTTAGGCTTCTGACAAACAGCTGTGGTCAGGTTTGTGGCAAACTTGCGGTGGATTTCTATTAAACTTTGTGGACCTGACAAATTGGTCACCACACTGCAAAAAATAAAAATCTGTACAAGTGTAATTGACTTGAATTCAGCATTTTAATCTTGTTACACCATTTTTTTTTTGGATTTATTTTCTTGGTAAGACTGAATATTGTTTAGATTATTTGTTTCAAGAAAAATTATTAGTTATCCTACTAAAGTTATCCTACCTAGGTAATACAACTAATTTTGAGCAGTTTTTTCTTACAACAGCCTACATTGGTAAAGGAGTTGTGTTAACAAGTAGACTGTAAGTATAATTTTACTTGTTTCAAGAGAATTGGAGAAAAAAAACTAGCTTAATTTAAGTTGTGTATGCTTAGTCTTTTTTGAGTATTTTTTTTCTTGTTTTAAAAAATCTTAGCAAGTGCAATTTTCTTGCTGCACTGGCAGATAATTTTGCTTGAAATAAGTATTTTTTTTTTCCCAAAAATAGTAAATTTTTTCTTATTTTTAAAAAGCATTTTTTGCAGTGCAAAAGTTACTGGCTAATTGTCTTGGGTAATATATATTTGTCGTTTGCAATTTGTCATTGTTTCCAGACAATTGCTGCAAGTTTGCCACTAGTGTCTGACACTGGAGAACTTGTGGCAACATATTTTAGCAAAACTCCACTGTTCGCCATGAGTTAACCACAATTTTGCAGCAAACCTGCCACAGACGTTTTTGTTTTTGTGAGGGTACTGCATATTATGTCTGGTCAGAAGCTAAAGACAATAGTATTATTAGCAGTGTTGGGATGGAAGCCGCTTTTAAACGGTTGCTTTTCAAGCTCCAGTTATGCTTTTCAACTGGATGATGGTGGAACACAAGAAAATGGCAATGTGATTGCTCACGTTTTCAGCTGTGACATGAAAACAGGCCAAGTTGTCTTGGCCCTTCAGAGTTATGGTCTTTTCTCGGTCTCGACACACTCTGGTCTTGGTCTTCTCTTGGCCTAGGTGGTCTAGTCCCCAACTCTATCATGAACTGTGGTGGTTTGGTGAAGAACGGCAGCTGGGCAGTAAAGCGTCGAAATTTGAGCTCCATTTTAGTGTGAGAAAGAAAGGATGGAAAAATGGACAGAACTCACAAACAAGTGTGAGTATCGATACATGTTTACAAGCAGCCCACACTGCAATAAGCCACACATTTCATAGTTGGAATAAAGTTACAAGCACAAAAACTGTAGGTGGAGTACGTCAGTGGGGCAGAGTTGAGCACATAATGACAAGATATTTTGCTGGCGGATGTTCCACTGCATGCTCAGAATTTTGCCACAAACACACCATACATTTGTGACCCGATCTGCCATAATGAGTCGGAAGTCGGCGTTCTATTTATTTAGATATGGGCCGATTATGTTGAAAAACATCACAAAAATATCGATTTTTCTTCTTGGAGACCAGATAAATTAATTAAGACCTTTTTTTTCAAATAAAACCAAAAAAGAAAAATCGATATTTTTGATGTTTGTCAACATAATCGGCCCGTATCTAAATAAATAGAACGCCGACTTCCGACTCATTACGGCAGATCGGGTCACATTTTAAGACACACCTTAAAATCCAACCTCAGATTTTAGACACGCCTGATGCTACCTTTCCCGCGTGCAATCGACTGAAAATATTGGACAAGTCAAAGTGTCAGTCTGATGTTGCTGACTTTTTAAAAAACGATTATCGACGGATTCCGATATGATTCCGATATTATTATGCATCCCTAATATATAGATATATTGGTGACCCGATCTGCCGTAATGAGTCGGAAGTCGGCGTTCTATTATTTAGATACTGGCCGATTATGTTGACAAACATCTAAAATATCGATTTTTCTTTTTTGGTCTTATATGAAAGAAAAGGTCTTCAAAATTAATCTGGTCTCCAAAAAATAAGAATTTGTGATGTTTTTCAACATAATCGACCCGTATCTAAATAAATAGAACGCTGACTTCCGACTCATTATGGCAGATCGGGTCACATTTGGTGCCTGTAGTTGATTTAAACAAAATGGCCAATGTTATGAACACCATCCATCACTGTGCAGCCCAGTGGAAAGCCAGTTTGGCATGGTGGGTTTACAAATGAGATATATGGCATGGATTTTGCTTGTGTGTGTTTGAGAGTTAAGAACAAAACCTTTGAGTCATTCACTTGGATGCACTTAGTCTGCCTTATTTATTTCTGTCTGTCTGAAGTACTGGAGTTACATCATCTTCCATTTCAAACAAGAAAAGTCTGGATTTTTCCTCCAAGTTTTAGTATTCCCATGTTGTAAGTTCTCTAACATATTCTACAGGGAAAGAAAAAGATTTTTTCAGTGAAAACAAAGGGATATCTGAAAGTCCTTAAAGACTTAACCACAACATTTTCAGGTGTGAGTTTCGGAGGCGTATTTGACTCCAAATTTTTAGCGACAATGTTCAGACGATCTGTCAGATCTATCTGGAATGTGGTTGACCTCTAATTCGACCTGGAAACGGCTGAGATCAGATGTTCATCAGACTGCGAAAGAGAAAAATCGATAACCTGTAGGATACATCTCCTCCTGTCAGAGTGTCAGCACAAAGTCTTAAACACTTTCTTGCTTTAACTGTTTCCGAAGCTTTATTTTTTACATCTGTCCACAATACACACTTTTTGTCTGTTTGAAACTTTAAGGGCCCTTGTTTTTCAAACAAAGTCTAAACCTCATCCCGAAGTAAAATAACTTTTCAATGTAAAAAGTGAACAGAACAAAATGATTTGCAGACTTTTAAGGTTATTGCATCTTGGAAAGAAGCTGAACAAGGAGCATTTCAATGAGCCTGGTCTTGACAAACATACAAAGAGATCACAAACATTTCAACATTTTATACATTTTGTTGTAACTTCTGAAAAACCACAATGACAGAGGAATAAAAAAACCTCATGTTAACCAGCCAGTGTTTGTGACTCTTAAGTGTGACTTGACTCGAGTCACACTTAAGATGCACAAACAATGACTTCAGACTCCCCTTCAGAAAACCTGAGATTTGACTTGGACTTGGGACAAAAACTTGGGAATTGACTCGGACTTGGGACAAGAGACTTGACTTGGACTTGAGACAACAGACTTGAGACGACTTGGACTCAAGCACAGAAACATCATACTTTACTTGGACTTGAGCACAAAGATGTGAGACTTGGACTTGAGCACAAAGATGTGAGATTTGGACTTGAGCACAAAGACCTGAGACTTGACTTGGACATGGAGCAAAGACTTGAGAATTGACTTTGCCTTCGAAAAAATGACTTGTGAACATCTCTGATACCAACACGAATTAAATATGGGCTTGCTGATGGGAGAACGTCAGATGAATTCTAAAAAAAGGGGAAGATGCTCTGCATTTAAAGAGGACAAAGTCTTTAAAGGCTCCTTTCACGGCTTTTCATATCTGGTTAAAATGAAAGCTGCAGTTATATCTCTTGGCATTTTTTAGGCAATGCTTGGACAAATTTGCCAGTTCTGATCGAGATCTACTAATCTGGTGTTAAAATATGTTGAATCTGTGTTCATCCCATGAAAAGCTTGACAGCAAACTCAAAATTAATTGAGTGGTTATTTGTGTTGTGAACACAACACAGCACACAGTGCACCATAACCAAATGTGAGCTCTGCATTTCACCCAAAATAGTCCAGATAACACTCCATTTCTTGAGTATTATTTTTAACTCATTCATATACCTCATTGGGCAAATAATGAACAGGTCGAGATGCGTCACAATTTTAACCTCTTTGTCAGTTTTAATTCTGCATTTTAACCTAACAACTGCTCTTTTGAGGACACTGTCAATGCAATTTTGGTCAAACTCACTTTGGATATTTTCATGTCTCACTTTAACAGCTCACTTTCACATGGAACCAAGGAATAATGGGATTAATGTGACAGCCACTTTGACAAACTATAAAAATCTGGGGGATATTTGAGCACCATACTTGAATTGGCTATTAAACGGCATCTATTTTTAACGGCTGGGCGTTACGGCAGGTTTTAGAACGACTCGGCTGCTGAAAAAGCGTGACAGCTGCATTCTTGTTGCCTGATTTTATGCAGCCCTATGAGGACATGTTGGCTGTCAATCAAAAAGTGAATTCTGCTCCTGAAAACATGCACATTGCAAGTGTTTGAGGAAGTGGGCATGTGTGTGTGTGTGTTTAAGAAGGCCAAACGAAGCGTTAAGGTACCAGCCTTTTTTAAACCACTGAGGAAGTTCCAAATATTTCCTCCAGCTTACGGTAGCTAAATTGACACACGCAAAATCACTTGTCGCCGTCTCATGTTGAGATTTCAGTTGAAAGCTCCCGAGTGGTCCTTACAAATTCTCACAGACTGCTAGAAAGCTGTTAGGGTCATAATGTCGCTACTTACAGGTTGTTAGATTTGGCTTGAGTGGCTTTTGGGCTGTTAATGGGGGTTTTGACATTTGAGTGAGGATAGAGTTTAATATTCAAGATTCAGAATCAGAACCGGAAGGAAATTTATTGCCGAGTGCATTGTCAGTTTGCTTTGGTGGTTGGTGCTATGACATTAAGAGTATAAATTCTTACTCTTTTTGGTTTAGTTTAGTTAAGTTATGCACTTCTTTTTGGGTCCATGTTCCACCTGTCACTTGCTGTTTAAGGATCCAGTTAATGTTTAGTTTAGTTAGTTAGTTCTGTTTGATTCACCTGATATTTAATGAGTTTTTGGTGTATATTAGTCTGTGTTTCTCCAACTTGCAGTACAGTTGGTGAGCGAGCAGTCTCTTGAGAACTGCCCTGACGTGCTGGGTGTGTTCTTCCAGGTTCTTGGAATAAATCAGGATGTCGTCGAGGCATACGAAGGCCCAACGACCCATCATGTCCCGCAAGATGTCGTTGATAAACTGTTGGAAGGCTGCGGGAGCATTGCAAAGGCCAAAGGGCATCACCAGGCTCTCATAGTGACCAATCGGGGTGATGAATGCTGTCTTCCACTCATCGCCCTCCCTGATGTGCACCAAGTTGTAGGCACTCCAGAGATCCAACTTAGTGAAATAGGTGGCACCAGAGAGAGAGTGTCCAGGGCAGTGTTGGTAAGAGGAAGTGGATGGTGGTTCTTCACCATGATTTTGTTGAGCCCCCGATAGTTGACGCAGGGTCGGACCATGCGGCGGCAGGCTAGGAAGAGAGTCTGATGGTCCCCTGGTGTAGGACGCTGGCTATGTATTTCTCTATCGCCTGCATCTCAGTAGAGGAGAGGGAGAAGAAACAGCCACAGGGTGGCATCGTGCCAAGATGGAGGTTGATCGCCAGGTCGTAGGGGCGATGCGGAGGCAGTTGGATGGCACGTTGATTGGAAAAGACCTCCTCCAGGTCACAATACAGTGCGGGGATGGTCTCTGTGTTGACATTGGGAGCCTCAGACTTCTTAAAGCATGTCCCAGCCAGTGCCCGCAGGTGGTGATGAGGAATTGGATACACTCCTAGTGCTGATTGATGAAGAGAGTGATGGGTTGGGTCTGGTGAGTGATAGGGGTGGTGGAGAGGGGCTGACTGTCAACCAAGGGGATCTGAATGGGCTGGGATAATGCCTCGATCTCCACTCCCAGTCGCTTGGCAAACGCCTGATCAATGATTTTCCCTGCGGCATTGGAGTCAAGGAGGCAGAAATTCTGATTTATTGGTGAGCAACCAGGAGGTGTACCTGAACCATCAGCTGAGAAACAGTCAAGGAGGTGGAGAGAAGATGAAGTCACCTGGTCAGACCATTTCCTGGACGAAGAGGGTATACAGCAAGATGGTGATTGGGAGAGCTGCAATAAGCACACAGGCCCTCCCTGTAATGTCAATCTCTCTCTGCGGCAGTTAAGGAGGTGCGTCCAAGCCAGCTGCCTGTCCATACAGCAGGGAGATGAGAAGTGCAATCCTTTTGCGGTCCGTGGAGTATCTGGTGGGTTGTAACTCAAACACAAGATCCAGAGTAGTTAGTAAAACAACACACTTCCCATCTATGCCATTCCACTTTTCAGGTAAAGAGATTTGTGGTTCAGGAGGGGAAGAGCAGGCTACCATGACCGGAGCATGATGCTCATCAGACTGCTCCTGAACAACTCCGTGGAGCATCACAACCTCCTGGCGCAGACACGTGACTTCGCTACAGAGTTGATCTATCAACACACCCTGCATTGCAACCATGTTGCGGAGCACGGCAAAATCCGCAGGGTTAACTGCTTGAGGCTCAGTCATTCTGTTAGTGATCTGGTTAGAATTTGGCAGGAATGCTAACAGTTAGCCGTTAGCCGCTAGCCATTAGCCTGTGTAGCTTGGTGGTTAACCCAAATGCGGATTGCACCGTGAGTAGGTAGGATGGCCACGCGAGTTGATATAAGAACTCTCTACACTAAGATCAAGATTTCCCACAAGAAACTGCATTCTAAAAGATACACACTCAATCAAGGAGATGAACCAAATAACTGGATTACTCACAGTCGATGCCGAAATGAATCAGAGTTGGCCTAAGTTGACTCAATGACTGAGCGATTCACTGCAAGGAATCGACTCCTTTTTTAACTCCCTGAACCGTGACCAACCACCCCTGGGTCCTAGTGCTGGTCGTGTTATGCAGTGTGCGTAACAGTGTGACACGCGATCTGGTTTAAATCACTTTTGAAAAATTGTTTCATTTTGCTCATTTTCGAAAGATTTTTCGAAGATTTTGCCATTTTTATGGGTAATAAAAATATACAGTACTGTGCAAACGTTTTAGGCAGGTGTGAAAAAAATGCTGTAAACAAAGAATGCTTTCAAAAATGGAAGTATTAATCATTTATTTTCATAAATCAACAAAATGCAGTGAATGAACAAAAGAGAAATCTAAATCAAATCAATATTTGGTGTGACCACCCTTTGCCTTCAAAACAGCATCAATTCTTCTAGGTACACTTGCACACAGTTTTTGAAGGAACTCGGCTGGTAGGTTGTTCCAAACATCTTGGAGAACTAACCACAGATCTATAATCCTATAATCCTACAAAATAATATAATGACTACAAAATAATATAATGACTATAATCCTACAAAATCCCTGACTTTGTGCAAGTGTACCTATAAGAATTGATGCTGGTTTGAAGGCAAAAGGTAGTAACACCAAATATTGATTTGATTTCGATTTTTCTTTTGTTCGCTCACTTTGCATTTTGTAAATTGATAAAAATAAACAATCATTATTTATATTTCTGAAAGCATTCCTTGTTTACAGCATTTTTTCACACCTGCCTAAAACTTTTGCACAGTACTGTATACAAAATTTAGAATTAGACATGCATTTATTGAAGAAATTGCATTGTTGTTGTGTGCTTAAATGACAGGTTCAACATGGATACTTTTTGAAAATAGTAAATACGAGAAAGACTGTTATTCTATAAACTTGTTATTCAAGTCTGTGACCCACGTGCAAACGCACTGCAAATAGACATACATTCACAGATTCAGACATGCTGCAAATACAGAAAACACGTTCCAAAATGCTAAAAATAGCCACAATGAAATGTCCAGTGTGTTTGAAGCACGGATTTCTATTAGCAGGGCAGTTGGTAGCATAATGGATCGGGTCTAGTTAGTTGGTCACATGATAGGAAGGTCGCTGGTTCAAGTCCCGGAAGAGTAAAGGTACCACTGAGGTACTCACGAGCAAAGGAACTGTCCCCAAGCACTGTTCAGTAGGCGCTGCTCAGAAAAGCTGCAGAGCTGGCATTCCTTTGTGGTGTGGTGTGTTGTGCTGTGTTCACAATGACAAATAATCACTCATTTATTTGCACTCTTTCTTTTATTTATGACTTGCATTGCTCTTTCTCAGCTGTCGTTTAAACTCATATCACTCTTTATCTTGACAACTCACACATCCTAGAACCAGAACTAAAAGTATAATCGGAAGTAAGCCTAGAACCAGAACAACAAGTAGTACCAGAACCAAACGACTCCCTCATCCAGAAACTATACAGAACTTACAAAAGCTTGGATGTCATTTGTGGAAGGATCCGAACTTGTGAGCACTTTATTTAATTAGTCATTTATTTTTGCTTTTGGTTAATTGCTTTTACCCATCATAATAAGATACTCGGTCCTATTTCATCAGTTTCGAAGATAATAATAAAAACACATTAACTTGCTTTTAACAGTCCAGCAGCTAGATTATTTATGTATTTGAAAAGTACAAAACAGGCATGGTACAGGCGTGAGTTACTCTATGTGTGTGTAAATGGCTGAAATTACCAAGGCAAAAAAGGGGGTTGATGTATAATTACAGGAGACAAATGTAATCTAGTCAATGATTCATATCTACATTAATAAATAAATGCATGTAGATGAATGTATTTTAAAAATGGCTTACTTTGAGTTGGTTTCTTTGCTGGCTGTAATTAGAGTTGACTAATGTGAAACATTTAACATTTGAACAATTTCCTGTTTAAAAATATGAGTAGGTATGAGGAACAAATAACCAAACTTTTCTTACATTTGTGGACTACTTGATGTTTTAAGTGTTTGTGCAGTTAAGTAAAATAAGTTTAATTTGCCAGACCTAATACCAGAACTAAAACTAGAACCAGAACCAGACCTAGAACCAGGACCAGAAGTAGTACCAGAACTAGAACCAGAAACAGATCTAGAACTAGGACCAGTACCAGAAGTAGTTACAGAAATAGAACCAGAAAAGAACTAAAGAGCTAAAGCTAAAGTTAGAAATAGAACATGAACTTCAGCACCTCACCCACTTCAAGTCCAGCAGCACCACGATGGCTGAGGATGACGATGTACTAGCAGAGAAGCTGAACCACTTCTTCGCACGCTTCGAGGTGCAAAGACCCGAGGCAGCCGCAGCTCGACCATTGAACCATAACAGCACCAGCTTCTTGGTGCAGGAGTATGAGGTGAGATGCACACTGAGAGCAGTGAACCCCAGGAAGGCCGCTGGACCAGATGGAGTGACTGGGAGGGTCCTGAGAGAGTGCGCAGACCAGCTGGCCGGGGTCTTCACCAAGATCTTCAATAAATCACTGCCCCAGTCCTTCATCCCACCATGCCTGAAGTTGGCCACAATCATCCCACTGCCAAAAAAGACAACCACCAGCAGTTTAAATGACTACAGACCAGTTGCTCTGACACCGGTGGCCATGAAGTGTTTTGAGAAACTGGTCCAATGCCACATCATGTCCTGCCTCCCACCCACATTCGACCCACTTCAATTTGCATACAGATATAACAGATTGATGGAGGACACCATCTGCACAGCGCTCCACACCACCATCTCCCATCTGGAACAGCAGGGGCGCTATGCCAGGCATACTCCCGGACAGACTGAAAACAAAGCTATTGGACATCAGGCTTCCAGCCACCACCTGCTGCTGGATCAGAGACTTCCTCTCCGACCATGTACAGAGAGTCAGAGTGGGTCCCCATCTATCCACAGCCCTCAGCCTCAACATCGACTCTCCACAGGGCTGTGTTCTGAGTCCTCTGTTCTACACTCTGTACACTTATGATTGTATCAGCACCCACCCAGACAACGTCATCATTAAATTTGCAGACGACAACACCTTAGTGGGACTCATCTCGGGAGGCGACGAGATGACTTACAGGGAAGAGGTCCAGAGGCTGGTTGGGTGGTGTGCAGACAACAGCTTGGTCCTCAACACCTCCAAGATGAAGGAGGTGATTGTGGATTTTAGGAGGAGGAAGACCAATCTGCAGCCCATCTGCATAAATGGGGAGTATGTGGAAAGGGTGCCCAGCTTTAAGTTCCTGGGTGTGCACATAGACGCAGACCTCAAATGGAGCTCCAACACCTTGGCGGTCATGAAGAGGGCCAAAAAGCAGCTCCACTTTCTCAGGATCCTCAGGAGGATCAACTTGAAGAGGGAACTACTGTCCGTCTTCTACTGCTGCTCCATTGAGAGTGTGTTGTCGTACTGCATCTCTGTGTGGTTCCACAGCTACACCATGGCACAAAAAAGGCACTACAGGGGGCTATTAACACTGCCCAGAAGATCATTGGCCTCCCTCTCTCCTCCTTACAGGACCTCTACAGCAACCGCTGTCTCAGGAGGGCACGCAGCATTCTGAGAGACAGCACACACCCAGGCCACCGGGTGTTTCAGCTGCTGCCCTCTGGCACACATTTTAGGGTGCTAAAAACATGGACAAACAGACTGAGAGACAGTTTTTATAAATGAAAAATTTAACACTATTGTGTCGTTTCAGTCATGGGGCCAAGTGCAATAAACATAATCATATGTGCAATGCAACTGTACCTGTATATAGTGTATTCATGTTGTTGTTTGTTACTTTTGCACCGAGGGGAGAACTGTGCACCAATCTCGTTGTGCTAGTGTATACTGTGTGCAATGACAATAAAGACTCAATCAATCAATCAATCAATTAATCAATCAGTGAACTAGGACCAGAAATAAAACTGGAAGCAGAAGTAGTACCAGAACCAGAACAAGAATCAAACCTAGAACCAGGATTAAAACTAAAACTAAAAAGAGAACCTGAACTAGGACAAGAACTAAAACTAGAACCAGAAGTATTACTAGAACCAGAGCCAGAACTAGAAATAGAACCCAAACTAGGACTTGAACTAAAACTAGAACCAGAACTAGAGATAGTACTAGAACTAAAACTAGAACCAGAGCCAAAGGTAGTACCAGAACCTGAACTAGAAATAGAACCAGAAGTAGTACTAGAACCTGAGCCAAAATGAGAACCAGAACCAGAATTAAAACTAGAGCCAGAAGTATTACCAGAACAAGAAACAGAACTAGAACTAGAAATAGAACCAGAACTAGGACCAGACCTAAAACCAGAAACAGAACCAGAAGTAGTACTAGAATCAGAGCCAGAACTAGGACCAGAACTAAAACTAGAACCAGAAAAAATTAGAAAACTCTAAAATGAGAACCAGAACCAGAAGTAGTACCGGAAACAAAACTGCAACCAGAAATGGAAACAGAACAAAAACCTAACTAGCTTGTTATATTTGTAATGAAGGATTTCTGCAGTTTAGTCATTTAATAATTTTCTATTTCATACTTATTTCACTTTATATATTTTTGATTATTTTATTTGGGTATTTATAATTGTTTATCATTTTGGTCTTCATAATGACTGTATATTTTATATTAATTTTTATTAGCTATGATATTTGTTGAATAAACAGTCAGGATGGTGTTATTATTTTTTATTTATTTATCTAGAACCACCTTTAATAATAGTGTCAACTTGCCGTTCTTTATTTTTTGCTATTGTTCTCTCCTTCTGTCCACTGGATTATTGGTTTCACCAGAAGAAACTCCTCCGCAATATTGACCAAAGTTTACTTTTCATGTTCAATCCACCTCGATCAATCCGCCACCAGGATCTTGGGTCAGAATTACAGATGCGAAGACCGTCGCTGTGTTTTTATTTCTTTTTTATTTTGCTTATATATCAGGGAAACTGGGTTTTTACAGTCACGGTCAAATGAACAGCGAAAATGAAAACCGCACACACAAGTAACAGTGAATGACACGTACGTATATTCACTCGTGCCGGATGATTATGTGATATAATGCACGGCCGAGCCCCCATTCTAATCTGTAATGAAATATTCATTTTTCAGACTCGTGTTGGTGAATTGATGGCGCGATGTGGGAAAGGAGGAAGACCAGGAAAAGAAAAAGATGAGAAGTGGGAATGCGGTGTGAGAAAACAGAATGCTATATGAATTATTTTTTGTTCATGTTTTTCTGTTAGGGCCTCTCCAAGCTCGCGCCGAGTGGTTAGATAGATGAGGTGTGTCTGTGTATGTGTGTCTGTGTGTGTTACAGAGACTGCAAGTTTTTCCTTGAGTACTTGATTCAAACAACGAGGAAGACAAAATAAACTATGAGTGGCATGTAAATTATCAAGACAAATCAAGGGAAAATATTAGGCCTAGACGATTTGATTAAACTTGAGAACGTGAGGTATATATTATTCAGATTTTTTTTGTGTTCAGGATGCTGCTTGGTAGCGATTATGATGTAGCACATGGCATACTGATTTGCCATTGAGGTAAAAACAGTCGGAAGTTACTCCACAAGCAAATGATTGAGTCAAAAATGTTGGGCTTAGTCATAATCGAGGTTCAACCTGCAGTTAAGCAGGTGATTATTAGCAAATTATTAGTGCCAGTGTATAATGGATTGCAAATGTTGAGCACAAAAGTCGAACCCGGGGTACGTTTCCCAAACATAATATACATTAGCAACTGTCATAGTGTACATTAGCAACTAACAGTGTACATTAGCAACTAACAGTGTACATTAGCAACTAGCATAGTGTACATTAGCAACTAACAGTGTACATTAGCAACTAGCATAGTGTACATTAGCAACTAGCATAGTGTACATTAGCAAGTAGCATAGCATACATTAGCAACTAACATAGTGTACATTAGCAACTCACATATTGTACATTAGCAACTAACGTAGTGTACATTAGCAACCAGCATAGTCTACATTAGGAACAAACATAGCGTACATTAGCAACTAACAAAAAAAGTATTTAAGTCAAGTATTTCCTTAAGCATAACAGAATAATCTCAGTCTCACAGAGAAATATACAATTTATTCATTAAAAACTGGCATCGGATCTGTGCTCGGATTCGGACAATACCCAAAACTCAAGTATTGGGATTGGTATCGGAACTGAAAAAGTTTGGTGCATTTCAAATCGGAAGGTCATTGGTTCAAGTCCCAGACCAGTAGAGATACCACTTGAGGTACTCATGTGCAAGGTACCATCCCCAAGCACTGCTTCCTGGGCGCTGCCCGTCAACTGCCTACTGCTCCTTCACAGATGGGTCAAATGCAGCGGTCACACTTCATTGTGGTGCTGTGCTGTGGTGTGTTCACAATGACAAATAATCACTCACTTCGCAAATGTCACCTCTATTCAGGTGATGCTTTGGTTCATTGCTAGGAGAAGAAATGCATTCGTTTTACAAAGTTAAAGAACGCCATGACATCATTCTGTCGATTTTGTTGCGCATTTTAATTAAACCGCCCGACCCTTTGACTGGCTATTGAGTTTATCCGCACAGCAAGTCATGACGAGCCGTTGCATTCGTTTACTAAATTACGCCAGCGTCTCTGTACGACGGATTAACCCAAACCTCCAAAAAGGTGAGCGTTGATTTTCCCCTGACAGTTTTAAACACTCCAACCTTCATTTGCAATTACAGGTAGGAAAGGCAATTTGGCCCGTCTCCACAACTAAACACCTCTATTAAACATTGTTTTTCTTTTTTTTCTTTTGGGGGGTGGGAATTAAAAGCTCCAACACTGTTCCAGGACAGCAAAAAAAACAATAGTAAAAAGAGAGACAGTTGCTGGGAGAGCAGTGCTGGAAACAGATAGTTTGGCCTTTTTTGACCGACCTGCCCTCTATCACCTGTTTCTTTGGGGCCGAACCGTCCAATCTTTCCCTTCGGCACTCGCTCCCTCGCACCGGCCGTAATTGATTGCCTGTCCCGGAGCGTCCTGCCAGTTCTTGATTGAAATTCCTGGCTCTGCCGAAAGACAGCGAGCGTGAGTTTTGTGTGACTGCTTCATCCCGACGTGACACTGTACGCCCAATTTAACGGCGCCCCATTGGAAGTACTGATGACTGCGTTTAGAGCAATTGTAGCTCTGTGAGATGCGAGCGTAAAAAGGAGAAAGAGAGGTCGTAAACGTAAACTTTAACGGAGGAGATGACGCTGGAAGAAGCTTGCAGAAATTACAGGCGTCTTTCATCTTCGTGAAAGCGTGCTATGAAACGGTAGTGGTAATAACATGAAAATAACGTGAAAATGGTTGTTAAGGGTAACTACAAATCTACAGTGTGAATCAGAATTGCAAGCTGTGTACAACTTCGGCAAACGTTGCACAGTTTTCAAAAGGTTAAAGTGAAGGTTAACAGACATCAGGGTTAGGGTAGGCGGGGCTGATGGCACAGACGTGACAAGTGTTGCATTATAAACTAATTTTGCAAGTGTATAGCTATCACACTCATCGGGAACAATGATATTTGCATATTTACGATACATGACATCGTTAACGGTGAGCAATAAAATGTCAGATTTATGACCAAATGCAACAAAATTGTGACACTTTAATAATAATAATCACTTTCTTGCAATGATTATTATATCGTCCACCACACTTTAAGTGAGTGAGTGATTGTTTTGTTATTGTGAACACAACACACAGTGCACCGCAACGAAATGTGACCTCTGCGTTTGACTCATCCGTGAAGGAGCAATGGGCAGCTTTTTGCTGCTCATGAGTACCTCAGTGGTACCTTTTACCAATCGGGGACTTGAACCGGCAAACCCTCTGATCACGGAGTGAACACCCTAACCGTTACGTTACCAACTGCCAAAATTGACAACATGATCTACTAGTGTCGTTTGGAACATCATGTCTGTGTGAAAGTTTGGGAACTTTGAACATTCTTTGTAACTGTAAAAACTGCAAAAACAGATTTGTCGATGAATATGGTCATATTCAAGTCTACATTTTACATTAAAGCCGTCATGTATTTTTATATCCAATTTTGTAATAATTGATATTTCGCTACATATTTAATGTGAGATGTTGGCAATTTTTCATGAAACAGTAATCAGATTTCAAAAACCGGTCAACATTTGTTAATGCTGTGGGCGTTATTAAGCCTCACATCTAAGATCTAATTGCTAATGTGCACTATGTTAGCTGCTAATGTACATTGTTAGTTGCTGATGTACACCATGTTATTTGCTAATGTACACTATGTTAGTTGCTAATGTAGTTAGCACTACATTAGCAACAATCGCACACCTGGACGATTTTAAAATTCCTTCTGGAAGATTTTTAGCTGTTAAAAAGAGGACGTGTTTGGATAAAAGAGGACTTGTTACTCTAGTTAAAGGGAAACATAGCATTGAAGCATGGTATTTATTTAAGCTTTTGAGAATTACAAAATTCGACTCTTGTCATTTTGATACTTCTGGGTTATATCACTTATGCTGTACAATGGGTTTTTGCAAATTATTAGCGATGCACGATATTGGAATTATAGACCGATGCCAATATCCGCAGAGTTGAGTGCGTAAAGAGAAGCAATTTTGCTCGTGAAGGTTCCACTGCATTCTCAGAATTTTGGCACAAAATAATACCATAAATTTTAAGAAGCCGCAGGCTGTATAGAATCCAACATCGGACTTTGGACACGCCTGGCACAATTGCTACCTTTCTGGCTTACAATATATGCATCATCAATTATCAACTGGAAATATCGGGCAAATCTAAATATCAATTCTGATACGATTCTGATTTGTGCATCCCTACAAACTAAAGTGGTCAACCTGTAAAAATTGAGCAAGCAGTATGTCACTGACCATGCATTTTAAACATTCTAAGACGGTGAACTGTATGTCAAATTTTGCGTTGGAAGCCCCATCACAGTATGGTTTCTTGTTAATAAGCTCAACGTGTTGTAAGGTTGCTTTCTTTAAGCCAGTGAAAACCTAATGAAATCTCTTTAAACGAAAATGATGGAACATACATTCCGCCTCTTCTCTCCAAAATTATAAATCCATCAATCGTTATATGATTATGTTAATGTATGTTAATTCCCCGATCTCAGTCATCCTTTTCTCTCCCCTTCTGTTAAAAATAAAATCAGATAAAGATGGATGATAGTGTCATAAACAACCTGTCCATGAAATATAATAATCTGTCATGCCGTCCACATGCGAGAGTGCGGCTGACTGACGGCTCTGAACGTCACTCTCAGCAGGAGTCTGGCTAATTAGCTTTCATATGGGGAAAATTAAGGATGCGTAAAGCGCCGGCGAATCTTTGAACATATCTTAATAGATTAATCTGAAATGAGCGGGGACGGTATGGATCGCAAAATTGCATCACCTAACAGGTTTGGAGGACTTGGGCTATGTTTTAGTGTTTAAAGTTTTACGGCTAAGCTGCTGTCTGACAGTAATTAAACGATTCGTCTAGGGGCCATGCCGGGAATTAATTATGATCAGATACAGCAGTTTATTTATTTGTAAGGCAGCATATTTTGACTTGTGCATGCAAAGCAGAATAAGCAGGAGGGTAAAGTTGTGAATGGAAAAATATCACTTCTTAAATGATTGTACAATGCTGCTATTCAAACAATAGGAGGTGCTAAAAATGCTACATAAATGTATGCTGTCTGATTCACTGAGGCGGTAATCATACAATGCCACTCTTTGAGCAATAGGGGGCGCTAGAAATGCTACATAAATGTATGCAGTCTGACTTACTGTGGCGCTAATTATACAAAGCTGCTACTTGCACAATAAGGGGTGCTAAAAATGCTAGATAAGTTTGTGCGATGTCATAATAATGAATAATTAGACAAATAATTTTTCGTATTTTGTGCTAACTCACTGACTCCTTTCTTCGATGCTTACCGTACCGCTGCTTTTTGCAAGTTTTGCTAAACTGCATTTAGATTTTACTAATGTGCAATGCAATTCATTGTTCTCTTCATGAACATCCACATGCCCACAAATTCCATTTCCCTACACGTCTATATTTTTTCATTTGAAACCCATTTGAATATTAGCATTTCATTGGCCGTTACAGGTCAAGCATGACCGGTTAATCTCGCCGTTATCTCCGTTACATTTTATTTCAATTAAAAGCCTATATGCAACCAATCGGACATGAGTTATGAGATAGGAAGAGGCCGGTTTAATTCCGTCCTGCCTTCCCGGGACCTAAACCTAATCTGTTCCCATTTTTTAGGAGGTAAAAGTGGCCGGGGAGAAAAATTATTATTCCTGGCGGTTTTCCGTCCGGTATCTGACCGGCTGACACTGTGTAACTTTCAACACCTTTGTCACAGTTCATTAGGTTCAGCTCCCAGGTTGTGCGACTGCATGCCAGGTGAATAATGATGGGGCTTTTTCTGGGCAAATACTCCCTGAGGGAGGGCGGCGTTTTCCAGAACGATAGCGCGACTAATCGTCCTTTATATGATCTTTTCCACTGTTGTAGTGAGACTCGACTCGTGTGGCTTTTAATCATTAAAATCTTGTCACAAATATTTTTTTTTAATTGCCTTTCTGAAAATACGCCTGCCAAGTCGTGACAGAGGTGAAGTTTGGAGTTGTAAATAATAATAAAGAAACATTAACATGATAAACATAAATCTGAATGAAGCTCGCATCATGATTAAACATTCCCAATTACTTAAACAATTTTTAATGCGAGGATTACAAATTGTTTTTCTCTTTAATCATTATTTTAGCATCTCGGTAAGGAATAGCCATTCCTCATGGGTAATGAAGACATTTCCATTACGCTTTATTTCCTCACAAAGGACTTGATTATGTGTAATCTTGTTAACAACGTTTCTAGAACCCTTCTAGAAGGCTCTTCTCTGAATAATTGTTCTTCTCGTCCTCTTCAATCAGAGAAAATGGGATGTAGGGATGAGGGGGTGGGGGCAGAAATAATTAATGAACCGAAACCTTGGCAAGGACACAAAGAAATCACAGAAAACAGCTCTGACCAAACGGCAGCTACTAATGATTCACTGTAATAAACAAGACATAAATGTAATCAGATATTATGGTCACTGTGATTTGTTTTTAGTGTGGATTAGAGAGATTTTTGAAGTTGCACTCTTGCTGGATGCTCAGTGGAGATTTAGTGGTATCTCTAAATTCTTTAACATGTCAAGAGATATTAAAAGATCAACTTTGTGTTGCTATTTTGCACATTTTGAGTCATTATTCTAATATGAGACATTCATTTGCTGTCATAACTTCAGACTTATTTACTTTTTGTGCATTTGCAGTGAACATCATCAAATAAAGCAAGAAACATAAAAGGCAGAGGCCAATTAACGGCTTTGCTTAGACTTAGATTTCGAGCCGCCGAGATCAACTGTAAAGATAAATCTCCAGTGGGCACCTCTGCTTCGTCCAATGAAATGTCAGCGGCTTGAAGATCGTCCATGAATGTTCTTTCACGCATACTCTTTGCCCGCCCTCATTTGCATTATCCTTGGCTGTCACAGGATTGCTGTCTCCTGTAACCGGTGACTGGAAATGCGCAGACCAGTAAAAGTACTACTGAGGTACTCATAAGGAAAGTACTGTTCCCAAGCACTGCTTCTCAGGTACTAGTCACCCACTGCTCCTTCATGGATGTGTCAAATGCAGAGGTCACATTTCGTTGTGGTGTGTTCACAACGACAAATAACCACTCACTTTTACGTATCCCTATCAGGGACTGGAACCCATCGCAGGACACATTCACACCTGTGAAGGCCAATTGACCTAAACTGCTTGTTTTAGGACTGTGGGAGGAAACCAGAGAAATCGCCATACGAACTCCGCTCAGAAAGATCCCAAGGATCAAACCCAGGACCTTCTTGCTGGGAGGCGACCACACCACACCACTGTACCGCCCCGGAGGAAATTATCATCCATGTAAACCAACAACACAACATTGAAAAGTCCTTCCTTCTTTTCTTTCTTTATTCCTTTCTGCCAGGTAATTGTTGCTTCGTACAGCCGGACATTGATGGATAACAGCGTTGCCCAGTGAGCCACAGAAAGAAAGGAAACCAGTCTGGACAATTTCAGGAGTATAAAGAAGAAGCGTTGGCATCACAGTGCGTGGCACAGCGAGATGGATATGTCCCGTTTCCGCGCGAAATGGGGGAAAGGTGGGGGATTAAAGGGGCAGAGTAAAGTGGGTGGGGACGGCTGCTATCTCCCAGCTAGTCCATCACCGTGGGTAATTAGGTGAGTGGGACAGCAGCGCAGCAGCAAACTCAACACTTTTTATTACCTGCTCGCTCCATCTTGCTGAAAGCTCACTGACGGTGACAGAGGACTGTCGTTTTTTAGGTGGGGGGAGTGGAAAAGCTGTGAATTCGCACCCTTTTTCTGATAAATTTGGATTTGGTAGAGATCAGGAGTTTCCCAAAAGCATAGTAGCTAACTACGTTACAAAGTCCGTTCAACTTTTAGAACAGCGTTGCGCTCGTCAATGTCACTTCTCTCTTGCTAGCCAATCAAAATTGAGGAAGGGGCGAGATATACACAGTCAAGAACTCACTCACAACAATGGCGGTGTATCTGGAGCTGCTGGAGAAGCTTATTTTGGCTTAATTTACACAGTTGGAATAAGGCAAAAAACTACAATTATGTGCTCAAAGCCCTAATCGGCGGTACTCTCCCACTCATGCACCCAATCTCTACGTCTCAAACCCATGCGAATGTCTAGTTCAAACACTGCCACTAATGCCAAGATGCCATTTCTCTCCTTTGTAAAGATAATCTCTATTATGTCGGCTAAACTACCGAACTAAGAGGGACACGTTACAATGTTTACAAATATGAATTAGAAATAGGAACGCATGCAGAAGTGCCCGATGACACTTTTCGTGAATTAGCAACAAGCATTGAAAGAACTGCCAAAAGAGCTGTGAAAGAGAAGTTTTGACCACTCTCAGTGCTCAGCGGACGCAGGCCCATAAACCCCAAACCCACATTTATTTCAACTATATTTCGAAACTCTTCCAGATGTTTTTAGTCCAAAAACTTGCCAAGCTGTAATTCTATTAACATTTTATCAAATATATTAATTGAAGTCTTATAATGGTGAGTTCTGGATATTCCTGCTGTTAACGAGTTAGCATAATTTCTTTAGCATAAGAACCAATCAGAAATAAGCATTATTGCAAAGTTCCAGAAGGTTCCAGAACTAGTAACGTTTCCTTTACCAATTATCTCATATGGAAATAAGATCAATTGTTGAATTGTGGCTTGTGCAATTTCGTGCAAAAACTGAGGGTTTGATAAGGAAGGAAGATGTATATGTGTGCGTATATGTGTGTGTATGTGTGTATATGTCTGTGTGAGTGTGTAGGAGGAAGTTGCGGCCCTGCTCGACGGAGAGCAAATCCATTCAGCATGTGCCTTTGCAAACACCACAATGAAACACTGCGCTTATAAGTCTTTTAAAACCTATTACTGTGTGGCCTACAGCCAGAGGTTTCTCATTCATGGCCTTTGTGTTGTGCAGCAGCCCTGGCCAGCGAATAAGAGGACGATTTATCCATGCTGTTTTCTCTTCTGTATAACAAAGGGATTTATTTTAATCAGCCCATTTAGCTCCCTCGAGTGCTTTCCAAAGTGATTCCGTAGTGGAATTCTTGAGCGTTGGTTTTTGAGACTCTTGGCACAATATAGCAAGAAATGTATTCAGTTATGAATAACTTGCCAATGTTCTTTGCCTTCCTCCGGCCACTTGACTGGATCAGTTTCTACTTGTCTTCATGTCAGGCGTACCAAGTGAAAAGTTTGCTTCTTCACTCTAAGGGCCAGGATATACTGAACACTCAGAACGCTTACGCGCACGCATCATGGCTGCCACGCATTTTCATCGTTCTTTTGACGCGTCCTCTGAGCATGTCATTAAAGTGACATGTACGGTACCAGCAAAAGTTGGGGTGGCACTGTGTTCAAGTTTTGGTCTGTGATGCCAGCATGGTTGCTTACTATCAACATAGCTGAACGGTTTCGGCATTTTTCCCTTCGTAACATCAGAATGCAAATAATCTTTATCTTTAACATCTTTCTTCCTTCAGTTCACAGCAAAACCGGCCAATATTTTTCCACACTGCCACCTGCTACTTCTTCCTCTTCTTCTGTCACTTTACTGCAGCCTGAATGTTTATCAAAGTCAAAGTCAAAGTCAACTTTATTGTCATCTCTGCTATATACTGTACAGATACATAGAGAGACGAGACAACGTGGCTCCAGGTTATTTCCAGTGCAAACAAACAAAGAGCAGTAGAACAGGGAATAAATAGGCAGTGGCACGACTAGGCACATGGAATAAACAATAAATAAGTAAAAATACTAAAATATACATTAAACAATATACATTTTAAACCAGACAATATACAATATACATTTTAGACTAGACAGGGATTTTTTTTTTTTATATATATATAATTAGAGACAGACATAGAGGTAAACATGTTTGTCAAGTCAGGATGCAGTATTCTTAACAGGTTGAAATTGACATTTACACTGAGTGTGCAAGAGGTAGAGTTATAATATACAGATACTATATCCGGACTATTTTCAAGTACAGTGTTCAGTATATGTGCAAATATGCAAACATTTAAACAGGTGCAAATTGACATTTTACATTGCATGTGCACGGTAGAAGGTTATAATATGACAGATACTATATTCGCTATTTATGTGTACAATGTTTTGTAGTGTATGCAAACATTTGTAAAGCAGCGTATAATGTTTGTGCAAAAGTGGTAGCAGGCAGGCCATAACACCAGTAGTACAAAATCAAAGTGACGGTGGTGTGTAAAGTAAGGTGCAGGCAGTGCAGTGATGCAACAGGAAACAGCTTCTACAGTCCAGGTGTGTGTGTGGGGGCGTGTGATGGCAGGAAAGAGAGTTCAAGAGTCTGATGGTCAGGGAAGGCCATCACACATCCTGGAGGATCGAGACCCGATGCTGGCGAAATGGCCTCTGCATGGAAGGAGGTGAACAGCCTGGTGTGAAGGCGGGAGGGTCGAGCACGATGCAGGAGGTTCCTGATGCAGCGCGCTGAAGACAGTCCTGCAGCGTGAGGAGACGCCTCCTGGATGATGTTGCTAGCTGTTTTGACCACCTGAAGCTGCCTGATACGGCAATGCGACTGTTACCGAACCAGGCAGGTGAGATGCAGCAGCGGTCAGACGCTTCTATGGTGCCCTGCAGAATGCGTGTGAGGGTGGGGAGGGGGTGTTGGTTTACCAGCCAGGCCTCTAGGAAGTGTGGAGACGCTAAGCTGGGCCTTTTTTGCATGGAGGTGTTGGTGGTCCAGGTGGTATCGTCTGAGATGTGAACCTGCGAACTTGCGTTTTTTACAGTTCCAAATCAGGAGCTGATGCTGAGTGGTGTGGTGAGCGAGTTCTCCTGAAGTCGATTTATTTCTTTTGTTTGTCCAGACTAGCTATTAGGTTGTTCTCTACTGCACCAGGCAGCCAGCTGCCAACCATCTCTATACTGACTCATCGTTGTTGCTGATGAGCCCCTACTACCTACCGTGTGGTTACCCATGTAATGGATGATGTGGTTTGAGCTGCAGGTGGTGCAGTCGTGAGCCAGGAGGTGAAAGTGGCTGAGAAACCCAGGCCCTGAGGAGCTCACCAGCCCATGGTGCAAAATGTTGTCGCCGATTCGACGGACTGAGGTCTCTGACAGGAAATCCAGAATCAGTTACAGTAGTGAGGTGGCCAGTCCCAGCTTAGCTCAGTTTCATACACAGCTCCTTTGGGGATGATGGTGTTGAATGTTGAACCAAAGTCTATGAACAGCAAGCAATCTAACATAAGAGTCTTTTATTATAAAGTATACTGATTGAATCCCTCAAGTTTAATAAAAGTAGACACACACAAGTATTATGCGAGTATTTAAAGTTAGGCTCAAAATCTGAGCCTTTTATTCATAGTAGACATTTATTAAAAGCACAAGAAATTTGCTGCGTCTAAAAAACACCACTTCCCAGTAATATTTTTGTTCACCACTTTTTAAAGTCTCTTGACGCGACACAAACGGAACCGAAGCTCAAAATGCTAAAAGCTGCACTTCGGTTCTGTTCATTTTGAGGTAAAGCCAGCTCAACACAATGAGAAAAGGACTTTAGTTGCTGTAAAGGAAAGTTTAACTAAAAATACACTATTCTACACTAGGCTGGGATTGATGTGGGGCTTTTATCCCAAACTCTGAGTAATTTTACTTTTTATAGCACAGCCATTGTAGAACACCAATAGGGCAGACACGCTGACAGATATCAAGAGCTCCAGCCATTATGACCTCACACCGCCTGTCAGCGGTTCAGGCTTGGGAGGTCAAGTAGAGCTGAGACAGAAAGGACGCACAAATGGTCAAACTGGTATGGTGTTCTCTTTTTAAACCCTGCAAACACAGGGCCTAGTGGGAGGTGCTATAGCCTTTTTAACAAATGTGCTGGTTAAAGGGTGTTTAATGTGTCGAAAGACACTTTTGGGTTTAGGTGTGGAACAAAAAATCACTCTGTATTTCAGATGATAAAATAATTTTAATTTAATTGCTCCTACCAATGTTTCTTAACACCAATGGGCCTCATTAAGTTTTATTTCTAAAGAAAGTAGACACTTAAATAGTATAACATTATACAAAATGTAGAGCTGAAGAAGAAACCCATTCAGCAAATGTTTTGTGCCAACATGCATTTAACAAAATTTAAGTGCTCTTCAACAGTTACAGATTCTGTTCTTACCTAGGAACAATGCTAAAATAATCTTTGTGAAAACTTCTAAGAGGCTTTTGTAGAGGGGAAGGAGAAGCGGATGGGCTACGGGGAGGGTTGGCCCAAAATCACTGTTCATACCAGACAAGTAAAGGTACCATTGAGGTACTCATGAGCGAAGTACTGTCCGTCGAATGCCAATATCATCAATCAAGCGCAGCTACAAAACGTAACATAACCATGTAACGCGTTCATTTATTCAAGATCTCAAAACTTGTGGATGGGGGCCTAAAAGAGCCTCATTGTCATTGGAAAGCGGCGATATATTTTGGTTCGGGATTTTATGCAAATCTACTGTAAATATCTGCTATTGGACTTGATTACTATTATTTTTTTGCTAAGACAAATTTATCATGCAAATTCTATAAAGGCAGCTACGCTTATTGCATTAATCTTTTAGACTGGTGCTGCATTCTAATTGCAGAAATATCTATGGCTTGAGGAGGCTAAATGGAACCCAGCCACAGAGTGATAAAAACAAGTGTTGGTATGACGCCAAAAATGCTGATCAACTGCACCAGAGACCGCAGGTAGCAGCCAAGTTAAGATCCTCTATTTAAATGTATTGAGACTGCTAGGATAATGTGACAGAAATGCTGTGTTTTTTAGGGAATCCGTTGGGGTTAGTAGGATGAGCTTTGGGAAACACCTTTTTCTATTTCTGCAACACTAGCTGCGTTGTATCTGGGATTTTTGGAGCAAATGATATTGCGGCATTGTGAGTCAACCGCATCGATTTTGTTTATTGAGGTAATCCTAGAGCTGTTTAGGAGGCGACATTAGAGGGCAAACAAATGCTTGGCACTTTTCCCCCCTTATAAAAAAGCGTATAGCTAATTATCAATCGGGAAGAGCGTTTGCGCTTTGGCTATCGATCGTCAGCCAGAGAGAGACTCTCCGAGATCATGTAATTGAACGGCCGATATCCAACATGCAATCAGAGAAATTGGGTCATAAACAAAGGTGAGCTTTGCAACGACAATTACGCCACTGCAGGAGAGGTTACAATAATTCAGTGGGGGTTTTCTTGATGATTGGCTGAAGAACCTGATTACGTTTTCATGTCTGATTAAGTGGCATAATAAAAACACTCAGGCACCTCTGAGTTGCACCTCAATTATTTGATCGTGAAGTCTCCAAAAAATGGTGGTAGCAACTACACAAGTTTATCACAGTCAGAGCTGGCCGATTATAAGACAAACATCAAAATATTGATTTTTTCTTTTTTGGTCTTATATGAAAGAAAAGGTTCTTCAAAATTAATCTGCTCCAAAAAGAAAAAATCGATATTTTGTGATGTTTTTTCAACATAACGGGCCTCGCATCTTAAATAAATAGAACGTCGACTTCCGACTCATTACGGCAGATCGGGTCACATATTGTATCGATTCAACTGACAACGATTCGACATCTGCTGACATCACAAAGTCTGCTGGTGCTATGATTTTGATTCAGACACTCCAGCCAACAACGCAGGGGTCCCATTCACAGGCATTGGAATCTTGGATTGAACATGTTCTGAAAATCCTACGTGTTTTTGTTGCATTTCGTAGCTGCACTAGATTGACTTCAGTGAGCCATGACATTGGCATTGGTTTGACGTTGTTTAACACCAACCTGCAGCCTAGTTTGTAGTTTGGTGTATTTACCTGTGGTGGCAGTAATCAGGTGGTTCCAGTGGTTTACCTGCACATATGAGAGTAGCGAGCACTAACGCGTGTTTACATCGCAAATAATGTAATTAAGGTGTTTTTATGTAATTGCGCTTCCAGTTTTTGCATGTAATTAAGCAGAAAATAATTTCTGCTAAGGAGTTACCATTGAGTAATGTTCCGGTGGTGCCCAAAGTCTGTTATCGCAGAACGCGGCTAAGATTTCACTCACTTTAATTACTAGCGGAGACGCCAACCCACTGACGTGGAGATCGCTAATCACAGATGGCCATAGGGCGACATGTCTGTTTACGCTTGTTGCCAATATGACGAGAGTGGCCAGATATATCGATTGCTCGTGCCGAATCTGGCCCTTGGGCAGCCTTTGGGGACCACTGCTTTACTGGTCCTGGACTTGAACCGACAACCTTCCGATCACAACCAATCTACCAACAGTGTAGAGCTATTGTTCACATCAGAAACCTCAGTACTATTTCTCAAGTACAGTTCTGATGGGGTACTTTTCTTTGTAAAGAGTCTACTTTAACTTAAGTATGACTTCAGGTCCTCTGCACACCACTGCCAAAATCCATGATGCTGCTGTTCCAGAGAGAGCTTCCTCCAGTCTGCTTAGGCTGCATTCTGCTGAGGAGAAATGTTGGGGGTTTACTGCCAGCTTTGTGCTGGAGCTCTTCTGCTACAGAGTATCCCCAAAAAGGGTGTAATTGTGTGAACAAGCAGCAGGGAGATAAGGAAGCTCTCCTCCTCAAACATCATGATCACAAAACACAATGACCTAATTATTTTAATTGTAGAGTTCGCACAAATGAGGGAAAGTGTTGTTTTGTTCTTCTTTGAGCGTGTGCAAAACATTTAGCTTCCAATCAGAACATGTATTCATATATTCGCACATGAATTTGTTTTGGTAAAGTTTAGAAGGAGGATTTGGCGTTTGCACCCTAAACTTGCAATACAAATACCCATTCGAACGCAATAAAATATTGGCAGCGTTAGGTGACGTTGGATTTGAGCGTGGGACTGTGGTGGAGATTCGGGAGACTAAAAAATCAACAATATGAATGAGAAAGCAACAACACTAATGCAAGAATGCATGCATGTTGGGACTTTTGCCTTTTCATTATGGCTTTTTAATTTCTGTTGTGATTTTGCCCCATCTGTATGTGGCTTTTCAGATTCTTTCTTGCATCTTACTTTGTTTAGCAGGGTTTGCATCTGTATTGTAACTTTTTCAGCTGTTGTGGCTTTTGCATTTCCTTTGTGCCTTTTGTGTTCATGAAGTGGCTTTTGCATTTATGTATGGCCTTTTGCATTCGTGTTATGGTTATTGCATTTGTGTTATGGTCTTTTGCATTTGTGCTGTAGCTTTATTTCCGTTGTGGCTTTTACATTTGCGATGTGATTTTTGCATTTTGTTGAACCATCTGGGCCACCGTACATGGCTACTTCACATTATCACTCTCAGAAAATTGAAAAAGTCTCATCCTCTGAAAAGCCCCCACGAGACGAGTTAACAGGCTGCACTGTTTATCTTAAGCACCTTCTGGATAATTGCCAGGTGACCGTGCAATCAAAATAAATGCAGATCAGCTACATGCATTGTGGCTACAATTTCGTGAGGCGAAGCATGTTCTATGCCAGCTGATAATCTGTCTAATGTCATTTCCTCTGGCATTTTAAGCAATGGGAACTAATTAGTGACTTCACAAAGCAAACAGGACCCATGCGGCAAACTACAGCAAACATCACAAGTGCTCAAGTCGTTAATGGACTAGAAACTCGAAAGCTGTTACACATACATACAGTAACACATTGTGACAACAGCAAAATGACCTACATTTTAATGCCGTTTATTTTTTTTCCCCTTTTATCATTTATTTTTTTGTTCAATTAATTTTATGTAATTTTTATTTCATTATTATTATTATTATTATTATTATTATTATTATTATTATTATTATTATTATTATTATTATTATTACCTATTTTACTACCATTTTACTAATTATTATTAATTATGAATTAGAAAATAAAATGAATATTATTTTATGTTATTTAGCTTATAGTACTGCTTTTATTTTAACATTGATTTATTATATTATTATTATTATTATTATTATTATTATTATTATTATTATTATTATTATTATTATTATATTATTATTATGTTGTGATTAATTTTTTATTTTGTATTTTGTATGTATTTATTTTGTATTTATTATTTGTAAATTGAGCTATGCACTTTATAAATAATGCAATATGAATTATCAATAATAATAATACTAATAATAATATTAATAATAATAATAATAATAATAAATTATTAATTGATTTAGGGTGTTTTATTTGAAAAGTTTCATTATTATTTAATTTATAATTGATCTTATATTTAGTGTATTATTTAGTCTTATTTTCTATTATATTACATTTTCATAGTTTCTCATATTGTTTTTATTTATATTAATCATTATTATTATTATTATTATTATTATTATTATTATTATTATTATTATTATTATTATTATAGCAGTATTCTCTATTTTCCCTTCCCATTGGCTAGTTGGAGGCTCCCTTATTTGCATATTAATCAATATGGGCGGAGTTAATAGTGAGAGAGTTCTTCAGTTATCGCATATCCAATAAACCCCTTTATAATGATCATAAATCAGGAGCCTGCGGTTATCACGAGTTCGAGCAAAGTCATAAAGAAAAATTGTCATCTGTTCTACATTCTCAAGTATTTAACCAGTTAATAAGACATCGTTTCATAAAAGCTGAGAACGCGCCTTTCTGTTTTCTTCCACGAACGCTGCCCTATTAAAACAACAAAACAAAGTTCCCGCCAGCTTCGCACGGTGTTTAAATTCATGAGCCTTGTGCTTTGTGGATAATTCATGAGGTAGCGAAGCGACTTTACAAACAGGCAGGCTCTGGAAATGTCAGCGAACGCAGCACTGGCAAATTTTGAATAATAAGGACGTTGAAGAATCCGGCCATTTGTCAAATGGGCGCTTTCAATTTGCTTTAATGGCGTTATTCAAGCGATCTATGAGGAACGAATCAGTCCAGTCACCTAATTTATTCAAGGCGATATCGGGTGACCGACTTTTGCCACTGAGTCACTCAAAGAGCACCTGATTTTTCTGTTCTTTTAACTTGTTACTAACTAAATATTTAATAGCTTCCCAAGACTTAACAGTCCTACGCTTTGTCTTTTTCTTTATTTAACTAGTAGCGTCAGTCTTTAGTAGCTAACTAAAACTAGCTAAACTAGTAGCCTACCAGTACTAAAGCTACTTTTGTGCTGGAACTTTTCCAAGATTGCTGCAAAAACAGATGTTACTTTTCTCTTTTTATAAACACAGCTATTTTCAACTTGGAGGTGTTTCTGATTGGTGTTGAATTGGTAGAAACGGCATCTGATTGGTTACCATGCCAACCTGACCCATATTCATTGCATCACAGCACTTTAGGCAGCTGAGATCTGAAGTTGGAGGATGAAGATCACCTTGGTCGAATCTGTACCTGTATTTGTTAAAGGGTCAGTTGGTGGCGTGACGGTTAGGGTGTTCACTCCATGATCAGAAGCTGTCAATTGCTCAAACCCTGACCAGCAATGTACCACTGATGTCTTTCCTTAGCGTCATTGTTGCTAAGTTACTAAAAGCCCCATCGGGCACTATCACGTTGGTTCCTATTTTATATAAGCATTGTTCATTTGAGATCGGCAGTTTAGCCGATATAAAAGAGATTATCTTTACAATGGAGAGAAATCGAATCTTGATGAGCGGCAAGGTTTGAACTAGTTGGCTTCTCCAGCTGCTCCAGATACGCCGCCATTGTTGTTAGTGAGTTCTTGACTATGTATGTCCTGAGCTCACTAACAACACTCAGGTGACATTCACAAGGCCAGTGCTGTTGTAAAAGTTGAGCGGATTTTAACTTGAAGCAATCTGAGCACTTCGATTAAAAAACATCTCCACCGATGCCTGTAGTTATGGACGGTACGAGAAGACAAGCATATAGTATACAAACACTGCAAGCTGAGGAACGAGAATGTCGTCAACTCCATCCCAACCCCCCTCCTTCCAGAGATCGTGTTGGTCGGAAGTCGGCTGACACGAAAGCAGATTGCAGCCATTCGTTTTGTCCCACCTGTCCACAGGAGAAGGTCTAGAGGTGATGTAACCCGTCCTGCTGAAAGTCAGCACACTTCATTAAACTATCTCTGTCAGAGGCTAATCACTTGAGCTATCCTGCCGGAAAATGTCTGGAAAGTCACCGATCCCTTCACCCCAGATACATTATATTGCGGCAAAGAAAGACTTTATCCCAACTTAGCGTCTCTCACCCGTTTCTCTTTCTTGCTCATGGATAGTCTTGGGACTGTTGTAGCACCAATGGACATTTACTATCTAATTCGATTGCATTCGACTTAATTCTCGACTGGAATCATCCTCAAAGATTCAGTTTTATGAATGAGAATTTGCTTCAGCCTTACCTATCCAAACCAGCACTAAAACTAAGCTTAATCCTCAACTGAGAAATTGGTCCTCAGGGATGGTTTCATGAATGAGAATTAGGTCTAGTCTTACCATTCAAACTCAAATGTAGTCTAGGACTAGGCTTAATCCTCAACTGCGAAATTGGCCCTGAGAGTTCAATTAAAACCTGACAGGCGTCTCCTGGAGAAAGGGTGTTATAGCGATGTGTTGAAAAGAGCAAAAAGGGATAAAGTGGTAGAAAAGGGTAAACTAGCTGAAAAAACGTGAAAGGAGTTGTCAAATACAGTGTGATTTGGAAATATTTCCACACGACAGTACAGATCAGTTTAGCATTTCTCTCCTGGAGAAATAAAGTTAAAAGAAGATATAAAATGGTTCACTTTATTTAAAAAAATGCAAAAGCCTTGGCATTAGAGTTTATGGAAAATCAGATCACACCCCAAATAGCACACTCTCACTGCTGAACATTTTAAGCTGGGAAAAGACACTAACAATTAGTTAAATTGTTTTTAAATGTTACAATAATTTAGAGTAAAAAATTATATTTCTTACATGTTTGTCACTTATCAAAAATCCCTAAGTTTTGGTCAAACAGATGGAATTTTCCTATATATTTTTTTCTGTAACAATATTCTACAATATTTTTCACTTCACCAGCTCTTAGAAATCCAGCAACACAATGACGTTTATAATTAGAAAGACATGTTCATGGGGCAAGTGGCTCTCAAAACTCGAGTTTGTTACAATTTACACAAGCTGTAATCTGAACCTCCGCTTTTTATGGTTAAGCGAGAAATTTCCCACCTACTCATGTTTCCAGGATTTTTTGTTTCCCCCTCAAACATCAAACATATTTTGAATAGACTGTTAATGCTCTCCCAAAAGTGTACACCTAATTACTATTTTACTTCATTAATGCCCATTTTCCAGTTTTTCGTCTAACCTGACCTCCCCTTTTATTTTATTTTTTTCCCTGAATGTGATCACGTTATCAAACATTAAATGAGTTGTTAATATTCCGACTGTGATTTCCTGGATAGTTTTGTGGATATTTGGTGCTATCAAGGGTCACAGCAACTTAGTTTAATGAGTAAAAAATAAGTTGTCTGGAATAATTTCAGAGAAACAAAAGCAAACAATGGTTCTATGATTAATCAGTGATTAACAAGAAAAGAATTTTACAAAACACAATATCATTTATATTAGAAGCAGAGCCTTCAAAACAAGACAATTTCCGAGTTCCGAACTATTGTCAAGCATCATATGAGGATGAAAGAAACTGTAAAAACGATGACTATTTCACTGAAAAAGCTTCACTTTTATATGCCTCAGCTATACATTAATTATTTTTAACTTACTCAAGCAATGCTGCTACAACAGCGTAAAATTGTGACATAGAAAATGCTTATAAAGCAGTCATTTATAAATTTAATTTGACTTTTATTTCACTGAAGACAATATGAACTCAGAATATTTCATGTTTTGTACCAAATCGTGATCACAGTCACATATGTTTCAAATAACATGATTTTTAATTTGTTTTAACCTCATTACTATTAAAAACCATTATCATGGCAATGATAATGGATGCATATTTACAAATTAAATCAAACCAAACAAATCTGAAATATATTGTGTTCATACTGACTACAAAGATATCAAAGCTGTGCTAAAATTCTAGTTGTTTCGGCTTTTATATTCACACTTATTTGCTTATTGAATGAATTAATCTATTTATTTATTTAACAACTTATTTACAGTATTTGTTTTTTGTATATTTATTTATTCATTTATTTATGTGTTAATTAATTTATTTGGAGTTGGAGGTTATTAACAAATTACGAAGTTCGGATTTTTAGGCAATTATTTAATAAAAAAAATAATAATATGCTGTTATTGATTGTATGGTTTTAGTATTACGATCAGGATCAAACCCAAAACGTGATATCATGTTTTTCTGTTTTAAACCAAACATAGAAGCAAATTCAGTAAAAACAGTGCAAATCCAGTGAAAATTTTTGACAAGATTGCAAAAATGTGCCATCTGTTAAGTTGAAAATGAATACGAGATCCGAAAAGCTAGAAAGTTTCACAAAAAACATTTGGTATATTAGAAAATGATTCTATCAGGGACCCAGTATTTTGCTCTCTCAGCTGTTCCGCCATATAAAATATCTTCGTGTGCAGCTTTCATCATAGACGGGGGAAAACTGAAGAAAGTTCTATTTGGGGAGAGCAGCTGCGCATAAGCAGATAAGTTTATTGGAGCTGCATTTTGCACGCTTTTGAGATGAAGGCCGTCGTCCGGCTCGGATGGAGATTATAGCTCAGTTGCAGTCTCCAGTTCCTCCTTTCGGTCAATTCTTAAAGCAACTTTTAAAGCAAATCGAGAGATCTATAAAAGTCTCAAGAAATGGTGGACAGAAGCATCTGATCTTTTTATTTATTTATTTATTTATTTATTGTGTTGAATTGGAGATTATTAGCAAGTTAAAAATATGTAAATATAGTAAATGTGAATATTTATTTTACTGATCTATTCACGTATTTGTTTGTGTTGTAGTTTTTTTGTAACTATAAGTTATTTGCAAGTTTAAAAGGGGTAAATATATTAAATGTAAATATAGTAAATATTTATTTGTTTGTTTTATTTATTTATTTATTTATTTAAATATTTATATATTTAGCGGATGTATTTATTATGTTGAATTGTAGATTATGTAAATACAGTAAATATTAATTTGTTTATATGTTTATTTACTCATGTATTTATTTACTATGTTGAATTGTAGGTTATTAGGAAGTTAAAAATAATTAATAAATAAAGATGAAAAAAAAATGGCGTTTGTCCTCATGAGCTTATTGTCCTGTCTTTTATTTAAAGGTGCACAATTTTGTAATTAATTAGTCCGACTTAAAAATGAAACTCTCTAATTATGACTAATTATTAAACAGCATATGCAGATCCAATGCATGAAAATGCCATCTGCTTTTCCCGGCACCTGCAGTGAGGAGGATGGGTAATTGAATATTAATTAGGGAGTTACACCTGTAGCAGCTGAATATTTTACGTATATTAAAAAAGAAGTGAGCAGATAAGTGTAAGAAAGGAGTAGAAATCGCAACCTTCATCACTTTACAGTCAACCCCGTTGAAAGGCTCCGTGTAAACAGTCTTCATTGAAATAAGTCTTTTAACGCTGTGGTGTTTGAACTGTGAGATTGAATTCGAACACTGCTGTTTGCTCAGGAATATGCTGGAAGGGGCAAAAAAAAATTGAAATACTTGATGAGCAAATAGAGGCGTGACATCTCTCCGCCTCTGTCGAAAAGGGGCTAGTTGTTAATCCGCGAATAAAACATGACAATCCCGCTTGCGCAAACTCGGAATTCCTACCATCCCACAGACTTCCGAGGGTGCCAAGGTCCTGGTGATCTGTCCTCAGATCTTAGGCCTTGGTTTTACTTTTTAATCTAGGCAGAAAATTAGATCAAGACACAAGAAAAAAAAGTACAAGAGATTACCACTTGCATTCGCAGGTGTCATTACTGCAGTTTACTTCTGAAATAATTGTAAAAATCAGAAAACATTTGCCAAAGATATGAATTTTTGAAAAGTAGTAGTATTGAGTATTGAATAGTAGAATCTGAATATTTAAATTGTATGTCGTATTTATTATTCTGTTCTATAATCCTATTTGGGTGAATGGGTTAATTTGCCACACTGAACTAAATGTATTGAAATATAAATTATTTGTGGTTGTTTGTAGAAGTACACACCATCTTGAAACTGAGTAACACAAAGTTAAATCTAGACTTAAAATAAGGAACTGAAACAATTAAGAAATCCAATTAGATTTTACTTGCATCATTAAGGCAGCAATTAAACTTGTAATGTGTTCCGACATTGAGACTTAATCACCTTAAGATTTTTTTTTCTTAAAGGCAGTTTTCCTAAAGCGTCAGACATGCAACAGCGTTTTTATTATTATTATTATTATTATTATTATTATTTACGCTATTATTATTATTATTATTATTATTATTTAAGATTTGTGGTGGGTACTAACATTATTTACAACTGCTGAGGAGCATTTTTAATTATATTGCATGCATGTACTGTACATGTTTTAGTGAAACCTTAGCTCATTGTGTTTTTTTTTTCATTGTGTTCATTATTTCCTCATATCGATCGCTGTCTCCTGAACTGAACTGCAATCAACATCGGGCTATTTGTGACAATATTTGTCCTGCTAAGGATAATTTTAGGAAAAAATTGTAAGTGAGGCCCAATTGTCCCAACTGGCACCAGTGCAGTGGAAATGAAATAGAGAGTTTTGGATGATTTTCGGAGACCACTGTTTGTGTAAACATGATTTACAGAAAAGACGATGTACAAAGTTGACACGGCGTTACGGTTACGTGTTCATGACAACATGAGCAAGCAAATCTGAACCAAACCGAGGCGTGACGCGTTGAGACGGACGATTTTCAGCAGCACCCGCACCGGCATCAATCAGCCCAAACAGATAAAGCTCTTTGGCGGAAGCCGATTACGTCGCGCGACGCCGAAAATGAAGCCGCGAAATTGATGAACGACTTGCGTAATGGTGGAGGACCGGAGCGTCAGCGTTGAGGAAAAACCCAGACGAGATGCAGCGGCTGAGTGGTAAAGAAAGATTCGGCTCCTTGTACACGCTTGGCTGATATTTTGGCCCGACTTACGAGATTTGGGCTCCTTTCATGAGAAACAACCTCGTAGTGTGTGTGTATATATAAATATCTTTCAGCATTTAAGGCTTGAGTTGGAAACTATGGAAAAATATGTAGACGTAACTAAGCTGAATGATTAAACCAGGCAAGATATGAAATACTAAACCAACAGATTAACACAGAGAAGGTCTAACTAGGAACAACGAACTAAGCAAGAACAGGTGTAACCAATACTGAGACTAAATCTAGCCAAATAAGGTTAACAAGAACGCAGGAGGAGAGAAATGACTGACATACCACACTAAGACAGACACAAGACAGGACAGAGGTGCCCTCCGGTGGCCAGCTGGGGTTAAGTCTAGAGCCACAACAGGACAGACTCAGGTTACCAAAAACAAAGAGAGAAAATGTATGAATCCAAAATCAGCAAGCTGAACTTCGGTAATCCTAAAGAGAGAAAAGCTTACCCCAAAGCTTAAGAAAAGCAAATCACAAAAAGAAAAATCTTATGCAGGCCCCAAAACATTGCTAAAAGCAGAAAATGTTTGTTGAAGAATATAAATTTAAATTTTATATGTATTCAAATGCAGTAGCTTATAGTATTTAATTATGAAAAATATACAAATAAGAAATGTTGCATTATTGTCATTTCACAAGCTTTGTAGCTTCATATGACGGAGAATGTGTGTGTGTGTATATATATATGTTATATATATAGTATATATATATATATATTATATATATATAACCTCTATTGGTTGGACCCATCTTGTAATTGTTCCATTTCTTATTATTATTATTATTATTACACATTAATAATAATAATAATAATAATAATAATAATAATAATAATAATAATAATAATTTATTTTTTATTTGTTTTTGTTTATTTCATGTGATTTGTGCTTGGACCTTGTTTGTATTTGTAAATATGATTTATTGTAAATGAGCCTAAACACTTATTGTGAAGCAGTTTTGAGGGCTATATATCTTAACAACCCCTTTGCCATAACAATGGCAGATTGATAAATCTAGGCTTTTATAGATGTGATTTATTGTTATTTCTGCAGTTACACGAACTCACATAAGTGTCTTACCTGGATAATGGGAACCTTTAGCATTACATTATGCATGAAATACATGAGTCCCTGCTAGCTTTCACAGTTAAATCTGATTTTTATTTGATATTTTTAGTCCAGTAATGCATTATGCTAAATTCATACTCTCCATCCGCAAGCACCTCATTGCAAACCGTCAAAGGAACTCTGACAGCTCCTCCCCCAACCCTTTTTTTTCGATGACATTCCGTGTTGGTCGAGAGACCTACGAACAAAATATTAGGTTACCAAGAAAGTCATTATGAACGTGACTGGGGCGCCGAGTGATCCCCTTTATCTGCTTGTCCTTCGGGACGTGGAGTTAAGTAGATTAATGGATGAAGATCAGTTGAAACTTAAATATGACAAGGGAGTGACAGTTCATTTAGACGCAGCATGGCGAGGGTCGCCACCGGCAAGATAACCGCGTCTGAGATAATGGCTGACGGCCTAACTCTTGGGTATGGGTCTCTGGGGGTCAAGGCATAAATATAAGAGTGAAGAGCACAAGTGACAAACGCATTTGGCACAAATTTGGTCTTTATTTGCACATAAAAACTTATAAGACCCCAGCCATTTCGACTTCCGATACACTCTTAGAAAAGATATGTTAAAATGGACACAAACTGTTTCAAATTCTTACACTTTAATGGGCGAATTATTGGACAATGTTTCTTGTGTTAATTTTAAAACTTTTGACACAGTGAAAGTGTCAAGAAAAGGTAACACAAAGATGTAAACATGTATAATATTAACACGGCATGTCCTTGGTTACACATATTGTGTTGAATCCAGTGAACAAATGCATGTGTTGTGTATATTTTAAAACTATACATAACTATGTGTAATAGATTCAATTTTTTCTAGCAGAATTTTATTAAACATTAACACAAAACGAGTAAACTAAAGTGCTACACATGACTCGTGTAGTTCTCCTGCACATTCGTTCTAAGAGTGTCGCTTCTAGATTAAACACTTAAAAACGTTCCAAAACATCATTTAAAAGCTGACTTCAAACATTGTATACTTGAATATACACCCACCAGCCATAAGATTACGAGCTCCCGTCTAATAATTGTGTAACAACTAAAAAATATATCTATAAGTGGTGCAAGTCTCATAAAGCGGCACAAAAGGGTCAGCACTGACTATCAGCAGTGTCTGTGTATGTGTGTAGAAATGACAAAGTTAAAGTCAGAATACTTTATTGTCATCTCTCTTCTATATATTGTACAGATATACAGAGATTTAGAAGATGGGTCTAGTTTTTACACAGAAAAAAAGTAACAAGAAATAGAGAGAACAAAGAACAGATAGGGCACATGGAATAAACAAAATATAAATAGGACACAAAATATACATTTACCACATACCACACAAGCACATTAATCAAATCAAGACTCAAGGACTTAGAACATAGAAAGTATGAAGTACAGTGAAATGACAAAGATGCAAACAGAAATGTGTGACTTGGTAGTGAAGCTTCTATTTTGTTATGACAGCTTCAGTAAGTTGTGTTTATAAAGAAACTACTTCTAACAGTGTTCATATAAGAATTGGGTGGTTTTCTATAATTTCATGTAAATTATGAAAGATTTGTTATGACATCACATACATTTGTGTAGCATTTTAGCACCCCTAGAGGTCAACACGTGTTTTCCTTTACTAAAGCGGCAATTATAGGCCGATCACTATGATTTTTGGCCTATGGCAAGATGCACACGTTCCTACTTACCCTCTTTAGCTGTCTGTGACTTACGGTTCAAGCTGCACCATCCATTTTGTAAATGAAAAAAGAAGAAAGAAAGAAACAGAACAATTACATGAGTAACTAGCTTTGCTACTGATAAGCTATTGAAAAGAAGTAGCTTAGTTAGTAGTGAAGGATAATTTTAGTTACCTCTACTAATTTCTTAACTCCTGTAAATAGTCAACCTATTTTTAAAATGTAGCTCTTCTAGTAATATTTATTTCTACAAAATGTTTCATTGTTACGTGTCACAAGCTCAGGAAAACACTTTGGAGTTGACTGAAACACTCTCTTTTATTCACAAAAGTCCAAAAGTTGATGCAAACCTACCTAGCTGTAGTGGCAACTCTCAAACACACTGAAACAGACAAACAAAACGTAGCGTAATGGTGACCGGCTGACGAGTTCCGGATCGAAACAAGGGGACAGAAACAGGGCAAATAATCACGAACACAAAACTCAAAACAACCCAAAAACACCTCAATAGCGGTCCCTGGTGGCTGCCAAAGCAAAAATCCAGGAGGATCTGTTACCTTACCAAAACAAAATGCTATTATTTTTTCTCTCTTTACAAAGACAAGTCTCTAAGTGGTGTTGAATTGGCAGAAGTGGCATCTGAATTGCATCACAGTGCATTCATGCCAGCTGTGAGATGGAGTGGGCAGATGGTCAAGATGGATGCAAGAATCCGTGCTCGCATTAATCCTAATTTCTGAGTCTGAAAGTCAAAATGGAAAGAATACTTACACATTTGATTGTAAATCTCAACAAACTATGTGATTGAGACCTGAGATTTGATGTCAGATTATTAACATCACGCTTCAAATGTTTTAATTTGTTTGTTTTAAGAGTATATTCCAACACAAATATTAGGTTTTAATAGATGAAAAAGATTCAATGTAGCTACGTTCTCTCTGTAGCATTGTTAACTGATTTATTAAAATAGTAGTTTAGTCATAGCTGCTTACCTCCATGCTTCTCACAGGATTTTACACCCTCCATTCCGTCACAAAAGCCAATTTATTACAAAGCCACACAAACGGCTCATTTAGACTGTCATTGTTTAACAATGTGGACCGAAAGTTCTTACGTTGCGCTGTTCACCCTGCCCTCGCTCGCACTGCATTAATCAGAGAAGAGAAAGGTCAAGAACCCATACTCTCTCTTCTTCTTTTTATTGATGTCTTCGAGTTTGCTCTTTAAATCCAGCAGGCCATTTATCAGATAGCAATTACAGCCCCTCAGTGAGACCACGCTGGATAATAATCTCTAGTAAGCTCAGCCAAAAAGATGAAAGTAGGATTCCACGCCGAAGAACTAGATGAAATTGACAGTATTGGAGTTATTGAGAATGTGCAACACTCGACAGCATCAGCTTTAGTGAGTCGACATGATGACGTACCTCTTTCCCACTGCACAGGTCTAGTGCCCTGGTTCCCAATTTAGAACCGTGGTCTCAATTTTTTCCACCCCAAAACTGCACCAAAATGTTGCTTTTCTGAAACCGAATGCTGGGCCATTTTGGTAATGCAGTTGGTAGTGTAAACATTAGGAGTTGGACTCGAGATCGGAGGTCGCGGTTCAAGTCATAGACCGTGCCAGAGGTACCACCTGGCAGTACTGCCTCAAGCACTGGGAGCAGTTTCTTTTCCAGATGGGACAAATGCAGAGGTCATAAGCTTCATTGTGGTTGTAATGGTGTTCTGGTATGTTCATTGTAATGCATGTAAATAATCACTTAATGCAAACAGTGTTAAATCTGTTGGTCATCAGTTTCCAAAACTATGATTATGCCTAGACTATGCTCCAGATTAGCTTAGGTTTCAATGGTGAATTTTATTACTTTCTGCACTTGTTCATGATCAGCCTTCATCATTTGTCAAACTAGCCCTATATGTCTAGAAGATGTTACTGAAATGTTAACACTTCCCTTAATACCACTAGTACTATATACTGTATAACTAGAATGTATAAGGTCTAAATATTTTTGATATCACGCCTCCCCTGGACTTTACCCTGCATGCCACCAGAGGACACCCCTGTCCTGTCTTTGTGTCTGTCTACTTTCCCCTCTGTCCTGCCCCCTTGTGTCCTGATTGGTTAATTAGTTTAATTACCTGTTGCACCTGTGTTTTCTAAGTTCTTTATTCCTAATTGTGCCATGTACGTCATAATATAGCTACGTGGTGAATTTAAACCTTTGATGGAGCCGTAAAACCTTGACACTGTGGAAGTGGATAAGTCTTTTGAACATAATTCCGCAACATTTTCTTAAAATTGGTTTTTTTAACTAAGTTATGACATTTAATACTATAATTTTATTCAACTGTAGAATTCAAGAACACCAGGTTTAGATAGGGCACGTCGGTAATTCCTGCAAACTGTGAGTGAAGAACAATTTCTTGGTGATTGAGGACTCTGGAAAGTGATTTTTGGCATCTAGAAAGCACAAACTCCTTGTAACTTTTATGTCATAAAGAGACAAAGAATATTTATTAAGTGTAAGGAAACATTACAGTCTTATGCAAAAGTTTGAGCACCCCTGATAAAAATAACTGTATTCATTCACAACTTGCTGCTTTGGAGAGGCAGCAACTTATTTTAACATATTTGATAATCCAGGAAACAGCAGCACCAGTAGGTGAAATGTTTTATTGGGCCAACAGAAACAATAAATGTAATGCTCATTTAAACAAAAAATAGGAAGGTGCATAAATTTAAGCACCTCCTGCTGAAATAACAGCCTCAGGATCCTATAGCCACTCACAGCACTCTGAATTCTGGCTGGTGATATTTTGGACCATTCTTCCAAAAATGCCCAGGTTCAGTCATCAGGTTCGATGGCTTCCGCATGGACAGCTCGTTTTAACCTCAATCCATACATTTTGAGATGTCTATGCCCAGACTGATACTATCTACAACATTGTACCAGCCTTGCATAAATTTTAGTAGATTTTTGAGCGTGCTTTTGGATCATTACGTGCTGAAACATCCAACCCCAAGTGTACCTTCAACTTTGTGACTGACTTCCAGAACATTCTAAGACCCGCTGAGCTGTGGAATCCATAATTCTCTGCTCTAATATCAGCTCCATAACATGATGGACCCTCCACCAATTTGCATTGTTGGCAGCAAAACTTTTCTCCGGGATCACAGTATTTTTCAACATGCATAGCTCCTCTCTGGTTATGCATCAAATAACCTCATCTTTAGTCCCATCTGTCCACAGTATTTTTTTTTTCCAGAATATTTCTAGCTGTCTTGTGATGTTTTTGCAAACCTCATAGGCTCTTTCTTTTGTGCATTATCCTTCCACTGAGCTGTTCCAGTGCAAAGTGTGCTGGACTGTGAGCATCGCCACGACACCATCGCAGCCAGATGTTGTTGTATCTCTGAGGTGGTTTGTGGTTTGTCTAGACAATTCTAACTGTGTCTTCGCCTGTGCCTTGAGTATTTTTTCTGGCCTTACTATTATCTTTTTTCTTCTCAATAAGCATCTGGCCCTGTGGCCTTCCATTTCAACTACATTTTAATTGCTGTATACAGACAATCCAAAGTAGATAATCTTTTGTACACTTCTCCTAATTCATAAAAAATGCATTATCTTAGTTTTAAGTCAGTAGAGAGTTCTTCTTCAGTTGTTCCATGTTGCCACTTAAGAGGAAACCAAGAAACAAGTAAATTACTCATAATTTATATGTTAAACCTTTTTTTTAATTGGTTGCAGCTGTCTTTGTAGTTTAAGGTTCAATGAGCTAATTAAAGTAATTCTAGTGCTGCAAATTGTCAGTATTAATGACTGCAGGTTGTCTTCAAAGTACTGCGAGTAAGAGGGTGCCCAAACTTTGCACATCCCATTTTTTCAAACTTATTTTATTTCATACAACCCAATAATGCGTATTGAGTATTTTGGCTGATTAACATCCCTGTCTATTTATCTTCAGAAAAAAAAACATCTTTGCTGTACTTTCTCAAGTAACATTAGAGCTAATTATCATGCAACCTGGAGGGGGCCCAAGTTTTTGCATAAGACTGTATGTAGAATAAATGTCTCCATATCAAAAAGTATATTTGCACCCAATGCTTTTTGACAAACGATGAGTTGGGAAAGAGAACATGTTGTGATGAATGGTCTATATTAAAACACAAAAACTGAAATCAAATACCAAGAGACTTCCTGTTTTAAATCCATATGTATAAGTGGAAAAGTGGGGTGAGATTGTGCTGTACTTCTTTTATTTTGACACAGTTGTCCACTCAGTCATTCTAACAAAAGCCAATGCAGGAATGCTAAGGCTTTAGGCAGTTTTATTTTTCCAACTATGTTTAACAGTACTCACATTTAACATTTGACCTCTGCTCCTTTCTTTCGAAAGAACCATATTTGTATTGTAATAATTTTTCTAAACCCAGAATTTTTTGATTAGCATATGAGGATGTGGCTCTTGCTTTTCAGTGAAACGTATTATTCTACCCCCTTCGCCTGTCAAACGCTCAATTCTGTAAGATATTTGTATGTTCAGGCCTACTAAGCTGATAAAAAAAACGATGTAGAAAATTGGATGGTCACTCAGATTGTTATAGTAAGAAATTCAATTAGGCCTCATTTGTGCATAATTTAATTTCGGCCATAGCTCTTTTTGAAAGGGCTAGTTTTTCCAACTCAATACATATATTTGGTGCTAAATAAGCCAGAGCAGGAGTCTGCTGATGGCTATTCACTGGAAAGCTGCCTAGATGGAAGTCTGGGAGCTGGAGCACTTGGAGCGCTTAGGCCATCACGGATTTAATATATTTCACTTTTTTTTCTTCCATATCTGGTTGCTGTCCCCCCTATAAGAATCATTTCAAATCTGGCATGCAGGGTTAGACTGAATTATATATGGGAAGGCACACAGCCTTGCTGAAAAATAAAACGAGGCTTACACAGAGCCTGTATGTGGCTTGTGGTTGTGGTCCAATGTGTGTTTCCTCTGGAAAATGTCTATCTAGAGACATATTTGATACATACTGATCCCTAACGCAGTATATGCATCACAAGCCACCTGGACTCACCCTCAGCTACCAGAGGGCATCCCTGTCCTATCTTGCATCTGTCTTGTGTGGTATGTCACTATTTCACTGCCACCTGTAAAGCGATTGGTTTGCTTTGGTTCTTTGTTCCATTTCTTTTTCACCGGCTTTGTTTAATTGATTCCTGCTTTTAGTCCCTCGCTTCCCAGCTTACCCTGTTCGTTGAGCTATTATTTAGGGTTTAGTATCTTGGTTTGCTTGAATAGTTTAGTGTTTGCATGTGTTAGCTGTCTGCTAATTTCCAAATTTAGGCCTGTCTTCCCTCCTTTGTCGCCCATCATTAGTCTTCTATATATATAGTTAATTTTTTTCACAAATATTTTTATATTAACTCTTTTCTTTCTGTATCTACTTTTAGATTTTTATGACACATTTCTAGTTCATTCAATCATTATCCGAACTGCTGAATCCCAACAGGCGTGGGGACTGGAGCTCATCCTGGGAACCACAGGCGCAAGCAGTAGGACTAAACTCTGGGTAGGGCGCCACCACACCAAAAGAGGTACACACTCACACCAGACTCTTGTCACACACTCATTGGGGCACTGACCACCAACTGACAGGCTTTGGATCAGGAGGAAACTGGAGCACCTTGCATCCCAATGGAAACTGGGAGAGCATGCAACCTCCACTTTGGGATTTAACACAGACCTTCGCTATAGGCAGCAGCGCTAACCACTGTGCCACCGTGCCGCTAAGACAAGATTGTTAAACAAATTTTTTCAACAACTCCAGCTTTGCTTTCTGCCACTTTTCTTGCTCTAACATTGCCTCGCTTACAACACCCAGCTCTTGGACAATTATATGTCTTTGTTTGAACACCAGCCCTTCTATTTTGAAAGTTTTGGTGGAAAAACGTGGTATGAGTTTCAAAATGGGAACCGGCACCACCAGTTCAGGGAGGAGCTAACAGTCTTGTGTATTAGATCTAAAAGATTAGAATCTAATTTGCTCTCTTCTTATTTTCTTTGCACGTTCCTTCTAAGCTTTCTGAATACGATATTTCATCTGCAATCTTATAAACATGTCTGAGTTATGAAGCATTGAGTGTCTGAAAACATTTTATTCACATTGCTTATTTCTATACTGAAAATATGTTTATGATATTATATTATATATTGCATATAATGGTGTTTTCGCCACTTAATTTCAAAAAGACATTGCTATGGTCCTCTGTCAACAAGGGAATATATTTGAGCTATGAAGCTCTGAGTCACTGAGAACATTTTTCATTCACTCATTTCCATTCTGTGTTAAGAAGACAGAAGACACCATTGCATCATTGAAATTCCCATTGTCAATATCATGTGAACAGAAAGTGGATTCCTTCCATCATCATTGGACCAAGAAATGACTGCCAAATAACTAACATTTTAAAAGTAGCTTTGCTACTGATAAGCTTCTGCTAAGTTAGTAGCATCACAAAAAAGTAACAGCATAATCCTACTCTATATCTTATATACAAAATAGCATATTTTTAGTTTATTTAAAAGCACTATGTAACAATAGTATATTCTCTTTTATATTGAATACAATATATAAAATAACAACAAATAATGTTCTGGGAAAATAAAGCAGGTCGCATAGCAAATCATATTCCTATTGGTGCTAAACACAAAATGATGTTTAAAGGCTTCTGTCTCATTTTTCTTTTTTTATTTACATTAGTTAGTTGACATTCGTCGGGCTTACGCTTTATTTTAGAAGTTTAGGCACCGCATACGTGTTCGACGAGGAGTTTAAATTAAGTCGAGCGACGGGGCATTTCTAAACGGGAGTTCACCTTGGGGCCAAATGACATTGGGGAAAGGAAAAGTCTTGCGATGATTAGTCGAATTTATCTGCATTACTGATGCGAAAAATTGATGCACGAAGTCGGATTTTCTTTGAGGAAAAAATGAAGGGAAAAGGCGTTTGGTGCTGTAAGATTCTAGGGCAGGAAAGACGTTAAAAAAGTTAGCTAATTATCAAACATTCCATGTTTGAAATCTTGTCCTTAAAGTCTTAAGTGCTCTGTCTCGGCTGAGTTTTCATTTGCGGTCACCATGTCAAGTCTGGTCGAAATGTGCAGTGCATTTGTAACATTGGTAAAGGATTTCAGTTTTACAATGCAGTAAATTTGGTACCAAGCCGAAGTTGTGTATTACCCGTTAATGAAGTTCCCTGCTTGAAAGAGGGTGAAAAATCACACAGCGGAGGTTGCTTGATTTACATTAAGCCAAAAGAAAATAAATAAAATGAAATAAAAATAATAACAAAAAAGGGAAAAAGAATAAATAAAGGAGAAAAATAAAATCAATAAATAGGACAAGAATAAATAAATAAACATCAGGTCAAACACATATTACTGATCATTTAACCCTTCATGGTTAGAACAAAATAAAATAAATAAATAAATAAATAAATGTTCTGGAAAAGCTAAAGCATTGTCGTATGTGCAAACATATTCCTATAAAAAATGATGTTTAAAGACTAATGAATGTAATAAATAAATAAATAAATAAATAAACCACATTATTGCTGATAATTTTACAGATACAGCTACAAGATGGGCTTTTGGATTAAGTGATTAATTAAAAAATATTAAATAACATTTACTGGAGAAATTGCTCTCAAAATAAATGAAGAAATAAATATATTACATATCAGTGATAATTTGGCACCTCGCAGTCAGGACTAAATAAATAAATAAATAAATATCGCTGATAATTTGACGGTATGACTAAGCAAATAAATAAATAAATCATGCAAGATCTAGTTTTTATTTAAAATATATTTTGTGAACAAAAATAAATTTTATTTTATAAAAGAGCTGTTTTTACTTTTTGTTTTTTAAGATTCAAGACTCAAGACCTGTTATATGTCGTTTATTCATTATTATTATTATTAACAAACATTGTTATTTACAAAAATATCCGTTATATCCCGAAATTCAATACATCCAGACAGGCATTTCAACAAGCATCTTTGAACTAGTATGAAGTCACATGAACGTTAATTTAGGTTTAAAGAACATCATTAGGCAGTCCTGTGCATACTTGCCGCATTTAACCCTAAACCCGTCACCAGGCAGAACTAGGGCAAGCAGACAGAACGGAGGCGTCACTGGTAGCTGAAGAGTAGTCAGAAGGACTTTGTGTGCGTGTTTTAATATATGCTACTTCCAATGCTGAAGAGTCTTTTGTTAAGACCTTAAAGCGGTTAGTTTGGATATTTAGAAGTCAGCTTCAACTCTAAAATGATCAAACTGTAGATGTCTATACTTCCAATAAGAGACCATTGTTGAAATAAGCCTAGGGAATAAAGGAGCTAACCACGTAGTGATGATGCTGCAGTTTATCAATTCAAGCATGTCACAGCTATTGGTAAGGAAACTATTTCACAGAACCTGCCTTTTAAATATCCTAACTATCCAAAAATATCCATACTAGCATACATATTAGAACATATTGTAAAGCTTAAACATTTCCATTGCATGCTACAAAAAAAAAATTAAACACATGGTATCTAAATACTTGCATATTTGGTAAAAGAGGCACAGCGTAGGTGGGCCTCCTTTAAGAACACCAAACTGTGTATAATGACCTTTTCACTCACACTCTGACTCTTTGGCCACATCGAAAGTGACGAAAAATGATGAAGTTATGGCTGTTCACGTAGACTTGACACAGCATTTTTCATTACTTGATGAATTTGATATGGACTTTAAGAGCATTAATGGAGTTAACAAAAGTAATAAACACTTGGTGTAAGTGAGGAAGGGTATGAAGAGTTCTAGAAGTTCTATGTTTTAACCTGTAATACAGGTAACCCTCTTCTGATACAAACTCACAGTAATTACACCTCCACTGCATCTTCACAAGAATCCCCGCAAAACAGAAAATGAGCAAACTATTAGCCTGCTGCAGTGGCACGTTAACCTGACCGACAAACCAATGCTGGCCGGTAAATTATGAATCACCCTGTTAACGCCCGACTAATATTACTCATTGGGTATTACAATAACGAGACGGCTGCACACGCTAATGAAGTTTCACTGGAAACAAGTGTATTTCACTACACAGACAGGCAGAGAGTTCAAGGCGGTTCTGGCTCTATAATTCGAACATGCACAATAACTCACTTAAAAGTATGGTGAGCCTAAGAGCTCAATATACCACACACATTTGGTAGCCCTGCTAATGGCTAACGGTCCTTGCAAAGCTTGTTACATTAACAGTGTTGGTATAAAATGCAAGAATCACCTCTGACACTGTAAATGGTTATGGTTAGCATTATTATACAAGCACATGCAATTTCATGCACGTTATTGTAAACACTCGACTGAACCGAGAGATAACCGCCTTCTACATTACAGCTGAGGGGAGGTTGGGGAGGTTGAAGAAGAAGAAGAAGAAGAAGAAGAAGATGCAAAGGAGCATGTTTCTAGTTTAAATGTGCATCCTCATGGAAGTGAAAGTACACAAGTTGTGTCAAGTTGCTCAACATTTAAAAAAAAGGCTTTCCCAACACTGCATTATCTTCATCAGCCTACATTGTCAGGAGGTTGTGTGAACCGACAGAACAAGCACATGCTCTGAAGAGTTGTTGTTTGATGTTTTTTTGTTCAGGTCTTGATGTGCTGTAGTTGGCAATTTCAAAAGTTATTAACCTTGAGGAAAGTGCATGTCAGCTTGGTAGTTTTATACATAATCTAGCCAGAGTTTATAGAAGCATTAATGTTAAATGACAACTACAGGACTTATTGAAATGGCTTGGAGTAGGACTGACGGGATCGCTTTTTTAAACAAAACCCAATCCTGCATAATTCCCAGGTGAAATATGAGAAAAATTTTGATTATGCTCCAAAATAAATGGGGACAGAATTAAAAATGCTTCTTCTGCTATTAGATTGGTGCAACTGAAATCTTTCAGTTATTAGCTAAATGACGTTGTTCTGTATATCTAAATTTTCTTTTTCTTTTTAAGGAGCAGAAGAATTATAGCAGTAAATTAAATATTACTTAGATGAATAATAATAATAATAATAATAATAATAATAATAATAATGACTGGAGAAAAGAGAGGGGGTGAAATTACCAGAAAAAAATCTTAAGTTGGCAGTTTGCAAGAATGTAAAACTGTAAATTGAAATTGTGAATTGAGTTGTAAATTTACAAGAAAATCATCCTAGTTTTTAAGATTAAAGTAACAAATTCATGAGGAAAAACAGATATTTAAGTGAGTTATTTTTCTCACATATTTACAAGCTTACAATTTCAGAGACCAGCTCAGTTTATTCTAGTAAATCAGCGAATTTGATCTCAGATTTTTTTCTTGCAAAATTACAGTTTTACATTGTCAAATAATATCCAAGTTTTTGCCTTTCTCAAAAATGTATCACTTTACTATGTCAAATAATATCTGAGTTATTTTTCTCACAAATTTGCCACTTTAATCTCAGATAATTCCTTCTCCTAATAATTGTCCTCCTCCCTTAACTCCATTTCCCAAATCTACAGTGGTCCTAATATGCCATCATCGAGAATTTCTTGAGCTTATTACAGTGATGCATAAATGCATGTCTTAGACATTTTCGGAGAAAATAAGATCTGGCACGAAGTCCTGCCCTGCCGTCTGGGCCATTCTCACTGACTCATTATATGTGGAAAGAAGATGTCAAAAGCTGCATAAATACCCTAATCGCGAACTGAGATTCTTGCTCTCTCTCCAGGTTTGGATGCTGTTACTTCTCATTTTGTGATATCACTCAACATAATATGTATGCAGAACTGATGATCGTGATATTGTTAGTGTTACAGGTCCCACCAAAGGAACCGATAATCAGAGGTGATTCCCTGTAAAACAGGAGAAAGAACAGTTGAACAGCTTCGCGCAGTATACTGAGGAAGCGACGTCTGCCCACACTAAAAAGCACAGCGTCACCCTGCCCTCTACTGGCAATGTTGAGGATACCTTACTCTTTTCTCCATTCCTAATTAAGCACACGTATATTATAAAGGCAACACTTGTCCATTATAACTCAAATTAAAACATTCCTTTAAATAAACTCCCCTAAACATTCCCTTTGTGGCATAAAACATACCAAAATTACACAAAATTGTGACACATTAGTTTGTCACATTAGTTTTACATGCTAAATTGTTTATTATTAAAATAACATTTTAAAAATGATTCTTTTAAACACAGTTCTGTAATTTTGTCATGGTCTCTAATCCTGCCCCGCTAAAACCATCAGGATTAAGAGCAACAGCTGGTGTTGTGAAGGAAATTAAACAGTATAATGGTGTAATTTGTTTTGGGGGTTGTACTGTGTTGCGTTATTTGTTCTGCTCATTGTCATATCTATATATAGGAGTTAGCGTGAATATTGGTCAATAAACCAGCTTTACCGCAGTAAAACTTTCCAGAATGCAGAACCAATTGTTTGGGCAAATCTACAGATCGGCCCAATGCCACCGATACCGATCCAGCTACTTGAGTCGTTATCGGACCAATATCCCATCCACGTATCGGATCGGAGCCATCTCTAAGCATTTCACAAACAAATCTCCCCTCTAATGCTCTGCATCCCAACGAGAGTCTAAGCGCATTAACTTACCTTTCTGTTAAAAAAAGCCAGAACAAAGCCGGACCGCGTGCAAGACAGAACGCCGCTATTGTTTCCCCCAATTCATCCAGCCGATAACCGGTGCTGACTGTTGTAATGATGCCTGTTCACAATGGGAGCGAGGGGCTTACAGCCTCCCCTGGAATCTGAGGGGCTTCCGCAGACGGGAGGTGGGGGAACTGGGAGCGACTGCTAAAACCTCGATAAGGCACCAGGACAGCATGATTCCACACCACCCCCCACTTTCCAGGCCCTGAGGCATTGCCAAGCGACGATAAGGTGGCTCGGAGCCCCACCGAAGAGGCGAGCGCCGCATTAACCCTCCTGACTGTTCCACAAAGGAACGCTCACGAAAACCCCAGGAGTCTGAGCAGCGATGGCGTGAAAGCAAAGCCAGGCACGTTTACCAGGAGAGCCGATAAGTGCCGCTCCAACACAGAGGGGAAGAAGAAAAAAAGGGAGGGAAGAAGGAGGGGGAAAAGGGTCAGCGTGGCACCTGCTGGGCGTTTGGAGGGCCGGGAAAAGACAAGCCAGTCAATGACGTGGGCTTAACTCAACGTGGTGTAAAAGCCTCGTTTGGTGGAGCGTCGACATCAATTTCTAAATCCAAATTCAACGTTTGCCCCGTTTTGCTGATCCTTCTGTGCCCTTTTTTGGTGCCTTTTCTTTTCAGAAACACAATGACATCAACTACAAGGTTACTGTGTTGTTTACGTGGAAAACAGTCAATGAGAGGACGTCAAGAAGATGACTTACAACGTGAAGTTTCAGAGTTCAGTGAATGTTTTGCACGATATCTTTCAACATCAGTTTCTGAGAAAGAGAGAGAGAGAAGGAGAGGATTGAAGGGGAAAGAGAACAAGAGAGAAGGAGAGCTAGAGAGTGGATGGAGAATGTGTCAGAAAGGGAGAGGGAAAGTGATGGAGAGAAAGAGAATGAAGGAGAGAAAAAGGATGAAGAGAGAGAAAGAGGTTGAGGATTTTGAGAGAGAGAGAGGATGGAGAGAGTGCGAGAAAGGGAGAGAGGAAAGTGATGAAGAGAGAGAGTTTATCACTGATAAGCTACGTTAGTGTCGTCACTAATTTTAGCTCGCTATTTCTCAACGTTGGTTACATTACACAGTAGCTTTTTAGTTGCGGGTTTCAACTGTCAAATGACATAATCGTAGCCGTCAATAACATCACGAGCTCTAAAACTAAAATGCAGTGATTATGTGCAAAAAGCGAACATTATAAACACACAAAATCTAAACGCTAGTTGTCCAATTTTGCATCATCCACGGTCAGCGCCAGAACGACTTCCATTTTTCTGCTTCTCGATTCAAACGTTAAGCAATTAAGACGCTCGCATAACGAAATGTACTTCACTCCTTGGGCTGATCTCTTTGGTCCAAGTCATCAATTATTATAGAACATCGTCTTCAGAAAACCGACGCGGTTTGTGTGAATGACAGTTGGGCGCTCGGTAACGCTCTGTGACGCTCGCTTTTGACGGATGACACACTTACTGGCGATGGCTGTTTTACACTGCGGAGCTGGTGACTGGCGTTAAGCGCCATATGTCCGCGTCTTGATGTATAATGTCTCGCCGTAATGTCCCACGTCACTCACGCTGCCATTTGCATGCAGTGTTCATAATGCGGGAGATGAATGGCTCTCCAAATGCTAAATATTACAGCTACCGACAGAAGGACAGGAAGGTTGGGTACGGCGGCCGCGTGGAGAGAGGACGCAAAAATGGGATAAAAACAAAAGTAGCAAAGCTATCGACACACAAACACAATCGAAGTGTTTTAAAACGATAGGCGCCCTGCTTACTATATCAGTCGCGACTTTTTTCTGACCACTACTCCTCCTACAGAGTTTGTGCAGCCTACAGCGGCGTGTCCCGCTTGTCAACACGTTTTTGATGGGTGCACTTTGCGAGTTCTGTCCATTTTTCTGTCCGTTTATTCCCTCATCGACTAACATGGAGCTCAAATTTTGACGCTTTACTGCACAGACCGCCGTTCTTCACCAAACCACCAAATTGGACGTAACTCGAAGTCTCATGGCTCTCTTCGCATATCTGTGACCATCACAACCCCTAACTCTTTTTCATCCTTGTTTTACTGTTGTAAATTTTTCCTCATAGGAACTCATTCATTTTCTCCCATTCACAGTACATGGGATTCGCGACTCGAAAGCCATCTGTTTTCACATGACGGTTCTCACACATCTCAATCTGCTTTCATCCGAAGGGGCAGTCGGTGGTGTGACGTTTGGGCATTCGCCTTATGATCAGAAAGTTGCCAGTTCGAATCCCAGACCACTGAGGTACTCATGAGCAAGGTACCGTCCCCAAGCACTGCTCCCCGGGTGCTGCCCATGTTGGATTCCCACTGCTAATTCATAGAGGGGACAAGTGCTGAGGTAATCTTGCTGTGCTGTGGTGTGTTTCACTTTCACTTGGCCCATCCATGAAAAAAATTGCAAAACTTACCCCATGATCCTTAATATAATAGTCACTCTACAAAATGTGCAATTTTTACCCAGAAAGAAAAATGAAGTAAACTAGAATTCACAGCTGATCATTTTCACTTCTGCCACATCAACAAGGTGCCATGTTTATTTGCATGAAGCAGAGTCTCTGCACCGTAATTATGACCACCTTTGTGGCAGTGCAGATTAATTTCATTGCAGTCTGTCGAGCTTCGGCCGCAGTTAAAGGGAGCGGATGGGGACCGGCGTTTTCTCCCACCGAGCGTAAGTAATTGAAAAGCGCTACGAGCTCTGATTCATGCTAACGCAACAGACTCAGACGCGTAATGAATTTAACCGGCCTCGGAGCCAGGTAATATCACCTCAGGATGAACGGAGACGAGGCGTGTGAGTTTTCGTTGGAGCTTAATGCCAACGATCATCAGTGTAATTAACTTTACCGACCAATAAGGTTGAAGGAGTCGTTAGAATTTCTGTTGCTCGTTCGTGTATTCTTCTACCAAAAATTTGCGTTTGTCGCTTTTTGGATAAAACTGATAAAACTAGGAATAATTTGGAGCATTAGGAACTGTTTTGGTCCTGATCTGAATTCATTTGATCTCGTGTCTGGCTAAATTTCCAAGGGGAAGAAAAAGGTCTGTTGCTGAGGCTTTAACGTCGCAAAAGTTGGGGAAAATGTGCAATACTACGCTCTTACCGGTTGGACTTAACGGTTGGACTTAAGTGTGGACGATATGAGTCAAAATTCACATTGTGATTTTTTGGATCAAATCTCGAATGTTTTTTCTAATTTTCTCAAATTATGTTAAAAATTTACAGCAAACTCATGTTTTTAAGTGATGACTCAAATATTTGCAGCAAACTATGCAAAAATACATTATTACTTTTAACTTCAAATACCTTTACAATGACGTATTGTATAGCAGAATTACATTACTTTCTGTAAAATAGCAGTGTAATACTGTAAATTTACTGTGACACATTTTTGGAGTGTATTGTTTTGTATCATGCTACTCTGTATAGTCCAACACATTTTAAAAAATCATGAAGGATGCGATCAAGAAATCATAAATCAGCCCTAAAATCCGCAACCTAACATTGCTCAATTGATCGTTCCAAAATTAATCTGAGGTCTTTCCCTCAGGCACTTTTAATCTGAAGCTCGACGGCGCTAATTGGAATTACCAAACAAATCTGTCGGGCTCGAAAAAAGGTTGCTGCAAATCTTGCGATATGCGTCCGGATGCGATGCGAGTCCAAACGAGGGAATTAGAGCATGTAAGCGCGTAAGCCGGGACGAAAGAATCGCACGAAGCCTTTGTTAATAACCAGAGTCACCTTCTGCGATTGTAATTGATTTGTTTCATTAATTCCAGAGCCGTTGTGTCGAGCCGGGTTTGTGGTAGTCACTTTGCTCTTTAGGGCGATTAAACGGCAAACGCTTTGTTTGCTTTGCATGGGACGCGCATGCAAATGAAGGCGGACGATCGTCTGTATCCACGCTTTAATGAATGAGAGACGCTCGTTAGGAGCAGGCTGAGAGTCTTCTCGTTATCTCTCATCCTGCTTTTCTTTACTCGTTATGCCCAAATGGAACGCGTCACCGTTTGTCGGAGGAAAATGTGCTGTGTCACGTTGTGGTGATGATAACATTAGAGGAGGGAGCTAATGCTGAATAAGCACAATTTTAGGGGACAAAATGTCAGAAAAGTTTGGTGTGCGGTTTGGAACTATGACTTGTTAAAACTTGAAGAAGAAAACTAAGACAAAAATAAATGTGCAAAGTGTGATTATGTATTTTTACATATTTGCAGTCACACATTCATTCAAGATTCAAGATTCAAGATTCTTTATTTGTCACACGCAAATTATACAGGTACAACATACAGTGAAATGTATCCCGATCCGCTCTTTTAACTGTGCAATTACAAATACAAAAATAACAAAAGATATACAAATACAAATTTAAATAAGGAGGTCAGCGAATAAGACACAAAAAAAAACCCTATGTCATATAAAATAAGGTACATGATCATTACATAAGCCATCTTTCTTGGTAAATTTAGCTGTAAATCTGAATTTTTAAATTTTTTAGACGGCAGTAGCTGTTTGTTGAATGAGAATTTTGTTTGCTATTTAAGTACAACAATTTCCAAAAAATATTGGTTGTAGTTTTGGGAATTAATATTGAAAGAATGCAAGTTTTCATTCTAAAAACAAACGAACGAACAAACAAAAAAAATAGTTTTTGCAAGTTATGTTTTGTAAATGAATATTGCAAACAAATAACAAATGTGTTTGCTTTATTTTGTGTCATTTGCTGTTGTTTTAACTTCCAACACCAACACACAATGTGAGTGTGATGCAACACCACATGAGTGTGACACAACATAATGCATGGTGACCATGACAAAACAATAGTGACAACACAACATCAGTGTGACACAACACATTGCAAGTGTGACAAAACACAGTTGTGTGACAAAAAAATGCAAATGTGACTTAACACAACGTAAGTGTGACACAACACATTGCAGGTGACACAAGAAAATGCAAGTGTGACGAAACGCAATTGTGTGACACAACAAAATGCAAGTGTGACACAAAACAATGCAAGTGTGACTTAACACAACGTAAGTGTGACACAACACATTGCAAGTGACACAACAAAATGCAAAAGTGACAAAAGACAATTGTGTGGCACCAAATGATGCAAGTGTGACTTAACACAACGTAAGTGTGACACAACACATCGCAAGTGACACAATGCCAAACAAGTGTGACACAACACAAATGTGACAACGCAATTCAAGTATGAAACAATACGACGCAAGTGTGACACGACGACAATGTCTTCATCCGACTCTTTTTGAGCAGATTCACACTTGTACCTCCAGGCCTAAATTGTCACTCTGATGGTGTTGGGGTTCAGGCATTTTGCTGTTTTGACATCTCGTTAGCTGCATAATTGAGCAAGTTTGATGAGACCAACTATAACAGTTAGTCGCTGGTGGTTGTTTCTCAGCCCCGCCGCGTCTCGACTTACCTCTGTTTCGAACCAATGCCAGGGGGGTTCTCTAGCAGTCGGGACGTGGCACTTTTTACAATACCCTTTTGACGTGTATCCTACTGTGACCGAGACAGCACGATGCAATTCAATATACAAAATGCACCGCAAAGCAACAAAACATATTAATCAAGTTGATAACATACGAGAAATCACGCTGCAATAACGAAGACACTACATAAATTCAGAAAAGACTCATCAAAATGACAACACGTACCATATTTTACAAACACGCTACACGTTCATAGACACACTGCAAATACACAAAACGCAATGCAAGTGTGACACGACACAAGGAAAATGTGACTCAATTCGAGTGTGAAACAACACAATGTAAGTGTGCCACGACAAAATGCAAGTGTGACTCAACACAACACAAAAGTGACAACACAACGCAATTGTGACTTAACACAACACAAGTGTGAAACAACACAATGTAAGTGTGAATCAGCCACGCAAGTATGACATAACAAAATGCAAGTGTGACAACCCATTGCTACTGTGACTCAACACAATGCAATTGTGACAACACAATGTAAGTGTGAATCACCAACAAAGTGTGACACGACAATGCAAGTGTGAGAAAACAATGCAAATGTGACTCAACACAACACAAGTGTGACAACACACAGCAAGTGTGAAACAACAACGCAAGTGGGTCTCAACACAATGCCATAGTGACAACACAAAGTGTGTGAAACAACACAACGCAAGTGTGAATCAGCAACGCAAGTGGGACTCAACACAACACAATTGTGACTTAATACAACACGAGTGTGACGCGACAACGCAAGTGTGACAACACAACACGAGTGTGACACGACAACGCAAGTGTGACTCAACACAACCCGAGTGTGACACGACAACGCAAGTGTGACTCAACACAACACGAGTGTGACACGACAACGCAAGTGTGAATCAGCAACGCAAGTGGGACTCAACACAACACGAGTGTGACACGACAACGCAAGTGTGAATCAGCAACGCAAGTGGGACTCAACACAACACAATTGTGACTTAATACAACACGAGTGTGACGCGACAACGCAAGTGTGACAACACAACACGAGTGTGACGCGACAACGCAAGTGTGACAACACAACACGAGTGTGACACAACAACGCAAGTGTGACAACACGAGTGTGACACGACAACGCAAGTGTGACTCAACACAACACGAGTGTGACACGACAACGCAAGTGTGAAACAACAAAAAGCAAGTGTGAAAACAACATAAGTGACCAAACACAGCACAAGTGTGACATGACAAAGTGCAAATGTGAATCAACACACCACGTGCTTGATAACGTGTTTTTATTTGTGTTTTTGTTTAGGCACTACTAAGGTAGAATCACTGTGTGTATGTGTGTGTATGTGTGTGTGTGATTTTAGCCTTTTATGAGAAGCAAATGCCCCTTTGTATTTAAAAACATGGAAATTCTGACATTATGGCTGCACTTTTTAAGGAAAAATATCTTTTATTCAAAATTACTCAACTTTTGATGTGGAATGAAAGCATCCCTAAAGCTAGCAACACAAGACCGCGTGTGTGTGTGTGTGCGTATATGAGTTTATGTGTGTGTTTTTGAAGCGTTGCCTATGGAAATGTATATTTTTAGCCCCAGCTGTCACATGGCCTGGAAGCATGCGTGCATACTATTTTTCCTTTTTTTCCCCTAAAAAGGGAGGGAGGGAAAAAAAAGAGACAGGAATGAATAAAAAAGGCACTCTGGATGTGTTGTAATGCAGCTATAGATTTCCCATTAGATCCACCGACTTCAGAGGTGGCCAATTTGCAGCGGACGGGCGAGGCGGCGGGATCGTTTCCGTGGTGACATCGGAGCTCCGACAGGCTTAGCTCCAGCTTCCTACAGCTCGCGATCGGACAGACGGCAGATGCGAGTGACAGATACGGCTCGTATCAAACTCAGCCGGTGATGGAGAACAGCGTGGAGATCAGCGGCGGGACTCGGGGGATTCGAAGGGGCGGATTGGAGGGAAAGATGGTGTGGTGGGGGATGAGCTGCTCTCCCTCCTCCACTCAGCCGGATGCAGGAGAATACAGAGAGCGAGATGCAGGATGACAGCATTAGAATCAAAAATGCATGCAGGGAAAGAGTGGATGGAGGACATGCATCAGCATTATTTTTCTCGTTATCTCTAGATTGTGAGCTACACTGTTACCAACTGCAATTATTTTCCTGCAATATTTTACAGTACTGCCTCACCTTACGTGGTTTGGACGTGCGTCTTTTTCAAAGTTACGTCACTATTTCTAAAATAATAAAGGAAAAAAATTAATTCTATAAAAATCATTGTACAATTATACAGACTTATGCTGCTTAAAATCAAGCATGTAGAAGTGTCAATAACCAATAACAAGCCTAAGATGTCATAAAATGAAATGTTTAATATATAAGATATTGTAAAATGTACTGCATATATACAGACGGTTGCCGAGTTACGATGATTCCTCTTATGATTTTTCGGTCGTACGAGGATGATGATGCGATAAAATTGTTAGAAAAAAAAACATTACATTTCATAGATAGATAGATAGATAGATAGATAGATGGATGGAGAATGATGGATGGATATATTGAGGTGGGTAATATATTACCGTAGATGGGTGGATGGATAATTCCGTTAAATGTTATCTGTAACTGATGCTGATGCAGTCAAAACCGTCCTTTATACATAACCAAATTAAAAACAACAAATCAAGATTCATATGTAACTATGTCATTAGCAAAGTGACCTGCACGCCATCATACATCCGTAAGAACATGTGGGAGGGAAGAGACGTTTATCGCAGGAGCGGCCGTTTGAGCACTAATCCTCATTGCCATGCTAAATGGCCATTTTTCCCACTCGGGAAAAATCCTTCCCCCTAGATCACGGCTGGAGATGGAGAGAGAGTGGGAGAGAGAGAGAGAGAGGGAGAGAGAGAGAGGGAGAGAGGGAGAGGAGAGAGGAGCGGGAGAGAGCGTCAACCAGCTTTTTGCGCTGTGTAATTAGATGACAAAGTTCAGCGTCTCTGGATATTGGATTTAAAACACATCCTGGATGTAGGCCTCGGATGCAATCGATGATGGTGCAGGATGCCCTGATGCATACTGAATTCTGGACATTATCCTGGGAAACAGCTGCAGGGGAGAAATCCAGGAGGTCAGGCTGAATCCAGAGAAGCTAGAGAGAGAGAGAGAGAAAGAAAGAAAGAAAAGAGAGATGAACGTTAGAAAAGACAAAAATGGAGGGACAGCGGTTTGTTACCGGGGACGAAGCAGACGTACACTCTGATTCAGCCATAAAATAAAATTACATTTGCAACAATTTGCATCCAACAATACTATTATAGGTTTGCATCTTGGCTTTTTGGACCCTTGATTGGACGGTCACCAGTTCAAATCCCAGACCGGTAAAAGGTACCACTGAGGTCACTGTCCCCAAGCGCTGTTACTCGGCTGGTCCCAAAAGCTATATACTGCTTCTTCATGGATCAGCTATGGGGGTTTGTGGGTGGTCTACTTACTTGTAGACCAAGAGGTTGTGGGTTCAAATCCTATGTCCAGCAGAACAGTCATTAAACTTTGGAGCAAGACCCTTAACCCCACATTGCTACCAGGAGACCCTTCATGAATGGGTAAAAATGGGGTTTGCAGGTCTAGAGATCAGGATATGTAGCCTGGACCAGGAGGTTGTGGGTCAAACTCTTCCCTCCAGAACCGGGCCAAGGTCCTCCTGAACAAGACTCTAACTACACATTGCTACCAGGAGACCCTTCAAGGATGGGTAAATGGCTTTCAGGGTGGTCTAGAGAAAGTCAGAATACACAGCTCTGGGATTAACAGGTTAGGGTTCAAATTTCCAGTAGAAGGCACTTGACCACATGGCAGTTTAGTGAGACCTTCAAGGATGGGCCAATTGGGGGCTTCAGGTGGTCTAGTGGTCAGGATACTCATCTCTGATCACTCACAACCCAACTGACCCATCCCTGAAGGGTCTCTTGGAAACAACGTGTGGTTAGGTGAGTCTTGCTCAGGTCAAAGAAGTCACTGTTCTGCTGAAGTAACTTGAACTCATATCTGTTGGTCCAGAGCTGTGTGTCTTCTGACTTAGACCACCACCAATTGAGTCAATTAGGGTTTGTGGTGGTCTAGTGGTCAGGATACTCATCTCTGGACCAAAATGTTGTGGTTTCGAATCCTACCTCCAACAGAACCATGATTTATAATCCAACTTTGTCAATCCATTACACTGGAGACAGATGTTGGTATCTCAAGAGTTCATAGCCTTTGTCCTCATCATCTTCACTGAGTCGTATCTAGCCATTAGACTTCACAACTTCAAGCTTTCATTCAGTTTTATGCCCATTTTGCATTTTACCTTTAAAACACTGTTCCTTTGAAAGTTAAAGTAACACTTTGAATCAGGACTATGGCTTGAGGCTTGTGGTAAAGAAGAGCTACCATCTGTAGCAAAGATCTTAAAAGGCTTCTGTTCAATCCCCTGCAAAACGAAGGTGAAACGGGCGTAGGTCTGTTGCAGCGGCGATCTCAAACCAAGTTTTCAATTTGCTTTCTTAGCCAAATGGAGACGAGCTGGGGATCAGGCTCTGGACAAATCGCCTCATCGCTTCTATCGCTTACAGTATCGTTTACTCCTTCCTGACCTGAAGATTCATGAGCAGGGCTCGCCTTTATCACGCCCATTTATAATAAAGCCGCCAGACTTCCGCTGATTTATGTACCACCACCGCCCCGCCGGAATCCATTAGCCGGGCCATGCTGAGGACGAGAAATGCATAAATACATAAACGTGTCAGTAAAATGTGCAGCTTTGACGGCTTGGTTTGAGGTCACGGAATAAAAACTAGTAGATAGAGAAGACACATCATGACACGGTACATCACTAGAATAGTGAGTTCCAGGAGGTAGTTCAATCTAACCACTGTCACCATGCCACCCCCACAAGAGTCAGCAAAAATATTGGTTCTACGCATGAAAGATTTGCTTTGTAAGTCTGAAAATAAATGATTTCACTCTACATTTTCAATCAAAATGATATTTGGAGGCTGAATTGTTTGAAATTCCAGTAATTTTAAGCAATTTTTTCTATGTCAATACATATGCTGTGAAATGACATGAAGCAGCTTCATGATTGCCAGATATTAGGACGCCTAAATCTAACTGATGGTTCTTGGCTTCAAGTACAGTTCAATTCAATTCAATTCAATTCAAATTTATTTATATATATATATATATATATATATATATATATATGTAGACACAAATTCATTTACTGTCTCTCTATATCTGTTTATAGAAAGGTGACTCTCATCAAATGCTCACCCACGACAAATGCTGACTTTTCTCGGCAGGGGTGTCGATTTCTGCAGCAGAAGAAGAAGAAGAAGCCTCCGCCAGCTTATGCCTTGCGTCCCAGGCTGGGAGGGCAGATCAAGTTGTTACCGTGTAAAAATAAGGCGAGTCTCCTAGAGCAGCCTTTCCACCCGGGGGGTATTTTAAGAGGGATGATCTTGAATGAAAAGGATTGTGTGCGAAGGTAAGCTACAAAACTGTCTCTCTCTCTCTTTTCACTCAGCCTATAGGATGAATCAAGGGGCTCATTGTAATGGCCTCGCTCTGTCACCGAGAGGGTGTAGCTGTCAAAGCATTTAAATTACTACACATCGCAGAGGAAAAAAATCGAGCCACACACACACACACACACACACACACACACTCTGATGTAAGACCCTAGAGGAGTGTGTATTCCCCTCCACAAATTGGCGTGTCACTGAATCGCATGTCTGTGTCCACAAAAGTCAGAATATAATGGCCAAAAAAGAGATATACATTAACCGCTGGGCACAGTGACATTTTTCCTGCTTGCCAGACACATATGAAAGGCATTATGACGGGTATAAACACACACAAACATACGGACAAAACCATAACTAAATAGATTTTGTTGGAACAAATGGTTTCGACTCAATGACAGGTGGCGATGCACTAACATTAGTCAAAAACATCCCTCAGTTAAGCAAAAAAATAGAGTATAATTCACAATTTAAGCCATACAGAATAATTACACTACCACAATATAACTACTTATTTACTACTGTGTAATACACTGTATTGGGGGAATTTGGTAGCGTAATGGTTAGAGAGTTCGCCCCATGTTCAGGGGGACGCCGGTTCAAGCTCCGGCTCAGTAAAGGTACCAGTGACATACCCTTCCTTGCCTGTCTTAAGCTTGTTTTCTTTGTACAGTGGTACCTTGGTTCTCAAACCGCTACAAATATTTTGGAGTACGAACAATTTTTGGGCCCAATTCCAGCTTGGAGTGTGAACGAAGTTCTGCAAGACAAAGCGAGCACCTTGTCATGTTTTGTACGGGAAGTTGCCAAACTGCACAGAGCGCAATATTCCGAACTGAGTCAAACAATTTGTCACTCAAACAGTGTCGTCATAACATAAGTCAGAATTTGAGCATTTATTTTGTACTTTGACTCGATGCTAAATGAACTATTGTTGTACAATAAATGTTTGTGCGCCCGGTCGCCCAGAGGAGGATGGGGTCCCCCTCCGAGTCTTGGTTCCTCTCAAGGTTTCTTCCTACTAGAGGGAGTTTTTCCTTGCCACTGTCGCCTCAGGCTTGCTTCTTGGGGGGGTTTAGGCTGGTAATATGTAAAGTGCTTTGTGACAATGACTGTTGTTAAGAGCGCTATATAAATAAATTTGAATTGAATTGAATTGAATTGAACTGTATGACAAGAACCATGAGTTCGTTGGCGTCCCTATCTGGCAATCATGAAGCTGCTTCATGTCATTTCACATGTATGTATTGTTTTTGTATGAAAAATTGTAAAATTGCACAAATTTCAAACAATTCAGCACTCAAATATCATTTTTGATTGAAAATGTAAGAGTGAAATCATTTATTTTGGACTTACACCAAAAAACAATCTTTCATGCGTAGAACCAATATTTTTACACTGACTCTTATGGGGGTGGCATGGTGGCGCAGTGGTTAGCGCTTTTTGGAATTCGAACCACCTCCTGGAACTCACTGATATTCTAGTACTGATGTACCACCGTATCATGATGTGGCGTCTTCTCTACTCTACTAGTTTTATTCCGTGACCTCAAACCAAGCCGTCAAAGGGAGAAACTGCACATTTTGCCTTTGACACGTTTATGTATTTATACGTTTCTCGTCCTCCAGCATGGCCCACGGCTAATGGATTCCATAATATGTATATGTATATATGGTATCTCGGTGCTCGAATTCTTTCCAGAAGGTGGTTCAAATTCCAAAAAGTTGGAGTTACAAGTTAATTGTCCCCATAAGAGTCAATTTTCAGAAATATACCAACAATTTGATGGTTCTTCGCACAAAAGCTTGTTTTTACGGTTGGTATAAGTACAAAAAAAGACATTAAGTTGCCATCAAAATTACATCCTATTGCTGAATTGTTAGATTTTGTTGTTAAATAGTGCGCTCCTTGCAATCTTACAATTTTTCGTATAAAAACAATACATTTTTGTGACTATGTATTTGCTGCTTTGTGATGGGCAGTTAATTGATGTTTCTTGTCATACAAGTTCGAATCGATGTACCGAATAAATGCTTGAAATCTGACTTTTATGATGGAAAATACTGTTAATTGTGATTAATTTTTGGACTCGGTTGGATATATTGCGCTCTGTGTAAAACAGATATATAGTTTAATGTCCAATATCGATATTGTAAATTTGGATATCTGCTGATACGATACAAATCCGATACCGTCTCTGAGTCTTTTTTAAACAGAAAACGTAAAATAATGCTTTAAAAGTTTGTCGGAATACATGACTGAGGTTATTCTGGAAATATTTGAGTTAAATACTGTTTTCTTAACTAAAACAATGTAAAAATTACACACCCTTTAAGTATCTTCTAAATTACTATTGTTCAACTCGTTTGTGACATTGACAAGTGCAGCGCTGTTCTAATAGTTAAATGGATTTCATCTTGAAGCGCTCTGAGCACTGCGGTAAAAAAAAAACGGCTCCACCAATGTCTTTTTTCCGAGATTTTTTAAAAAACGAATGTCGTGTAAACGCAATTAAAAAAATGAATGTCTAAAAAAATATGTGTTATAAAATTATCTACAAATGCGAAACTCACCCCTAGTCATTTCAACCAACATTGCTAGGTTCGAGGAGTTGAATTTCGGCCACGGTGAATCACATTCGTTGGATTTCAGTGCACAAGCGAAGTGGATCCTGGGTGACGATTTCGGCACGGCGCCGGCGTGGAAATTTGAGACACACAAAAAAAACACCAAAGCAGGCCAATAGAAACTTTCTGTTATCCGTCCAAGCGGAAAGAAAGGAAGAAAGAGATGCGCGGCTGGCGAAAGAGTAATGTATCCGCAAACAAATAACGTGTCTCCAGGGAGGCTCTTAAAACGTTTGACGTTTGACGGGACGACGTCAACTCAACCGTGACCTTTTTTTCTCCCCCCGAGTCTTTTTATTTAACATAATCTAATCCACTCGTTATAAAGCAATCGGAAAATCAAAATTCGACCTCAATGTAGCCGAAGCCTGAAATGGCAAATCGAACCATTTTCTTTCCTCTGTGCATTTTTTCCTTTTTATTGTAAGTGCTTCTCATTCCCCCCCTATTTTGGTGAACAAAGGCCTCCTGGACAAATGGATGTTATTTTTTGTTTCCTAGCACCAACCCTTTTTTTCTTGTGTTTTGTTCTGTGGGGTTTCTGGGAACGCGTTCAAAGCTTTTCTGTTCATCCCTCAACAGTGTGGGAGACGAGCCGTTTTCGGATGCTGCATTGTTCTCAGTGACCCAGAGTGGAAAAAGGGGAGATTTATAAAAATTTCTCCTCAAATCCATAAATGATGTTATGACTATGTGCAGGAAAATGATGTAGCACAAAGTGAATTGACTAAATATATGAATTGTCAGCAATCCAACAAAAATGTGACGTAGCAATTGTTTGACAGTGGAACTGTCAATACATTGATGCATCAACTCTGAAGATCTATTTTATCATAAGAGAACATGTTTTTCATGTAAACATCTGGTTAAACTTAAAAATAATAATATATTTATATGAATGGAAGTGTTTGTGTCACATCAGCATGCGATATCTCAAATTCATCACTGGCTCCTGAACTGAACTGAATCAAAACAGCAGTTAAAAAATGTCAATCTGGACACAAGCAACTAATAAACGTCAGAAATCACACAATCCTGGAACAAATATTTCAGAAGATAAACAAATTACACTTCAGTTTTTGTTCTCCATATCTGACCCGATCATATAAGACCAAAAAAGAAAAATCGATATTTTTGTGATGTTTTTCAACAAAATCGGCCCGTATCTAAATAAATAGAACGCCGACTTCCGACTCATTACGGCAGATCGGGTCACATATGACTAAAGGAGACTTCGGTGACGGTCAAGCAATACGAGATTAAATTACTCATTTAAAGTAATACGAAGCCGGGTTTTTATGAAACGCAAGTGATAATAGTGTTAAACAGGAAGTTAATACAGCAACTCATTCAAACAAAAGACGGTTATTGATACGGTGGGTGAAAACGGAGCGACAGTAATAAAGTGGATTTGGCTTTCATTAATGAGATTCTTATTTGATGTTTGAGTTTCGCTCATTTTTTTTTTAGGTAGACTCTCACAGGAATTGATTCTGTTCAACTGCTTCCACTTTTAGCTCTGGTTTTGACAACGTGTATGATGTCTAATTGATGTTTTCAGACTTGTTGATCAATTAACTGACGCATTGATGTTAATCGATGTATTGTTACGTTGCTCGTATCCAGAGCGACTTCCATTCCCTAAAGACAGGAACAGTCTCACTTGGGGTTGAGGGACTTGCTGATGATGGTGCTGGAGGTAGAATTCGAACCCATGACCTCGTGGTCCGTAGGCGAGAGTCCTAACAGCTGGAGCACTACCACCACCAACATCCCTTCATCCCAGTGTTTTACTCTTTGCTCAACACAATCACAATATGTGACCTTCCACAGCAAAACCAGTCGCTTGTCGCAAATTTTCCAAATTGAATTATTATATTTTCATGAAAGGGCATAACGATCAAAACGATACCTATATTGAATGAATCGGACGACATATGACTGAGATATCAACATTCAAAGGAGTCGGGTTTCTCCTGTCACGCCGAGTGAGAAACGGAGAAATCTTCTTTGAAGTTGACTATCGCCGTAGCACTCACAGACGCTTGGTGCGGTCGCGGCTACGTTTGTATTTACGGTAGCCTACGCTGCATTCACAGCCACACGGATAGCCTACCTGCGTTAGGTTAACTGAACTCGGGAGACGAAGATGGATTCCGGAGAAATATCTTCACGCTAGTCAACGAGTGGATTTACCGTAAATATTGAAGTAGAGCGGTCAAAACAGAAACTTTTAACATTCTGCTGGAATTGAATTCCTCACCTCAAGAAAGTCACGTTTTTAGGATGGAAAGGGTAAGTTTTTCAGCCAAATTTATTCACAACACTACAGTATAGACCTTCCACTGTTTCAAAACACTAAAAACCAAAAATCCAAAATTTTACCCCACGCAACATAAACGCTCATTTTTCTCAGAAACCTCCTTCGCGACAAGCCACTGGTCTTGCCGTGGAGGATCACATATCTTTTCCAGTGCCAAGATGTAATACAATCTCCACAAATATCAAGCCAGATGGCTGCATTATATATTGTTTAGTATTTAACTCATGAGGTCAATTACCATTCACACCAAATGAGCTAAAATGCCCATTCATAACTGTCTTTACAATATCTGCAAAAAGAAAGAGAGACAGGGAGGGTTAAAGCCGGAGCCGAGGGGTAAAGTAATGAGGTGAAATTAAATTTCTCCGTCTCCAACAGTAGCGTCTGACTGGCGGCTAACAGCACAGTCGTTGGTGATTCATAACGGCTTCTTCATGAGGCAAATTCCTAACCGACAGTGTGCAATAAAGATAATGGGGGTAAAATAGAATGATTGGATTATGCAGCAGTTTGTCACTGCGGTGACAGAGTCCGGGTCAAACGAGTGTCAGATAAGTTTTGGGTAATAGTGGAAGTCAAGATGGAGGAGGTGCAGGAGTCGACAATTTGTTTCTTTTTGCCAAGCAATTTATTTTTCATGTGATATCAAGGCAACAAAGGATATTTTCTTGAGACCATGGGAAAAATAATGAAAGACTAGAAATCGGGGGCAAAATAAATTTTGATCTTGAGGTAACAACCTCATTATCTTAAGAACACAAGAACAATAAAATCATGATATGAAGAAATTTATCGATCTTGAGATCAAGAGAAACATAGTGAAAAAATATTTTCATTATCTCAAGATCGTGAGAAAATTGTTATTTTGGCATCCCAGGAACTTGTGGGCGCAAGGTGGGGAACAACCCTGGGCAGGCACCAACATACCGCAGGGCACACGCACAATCACACTCACATTCACATCTTACAGAGTTGCCAGTTAACCTATAGTGCATGATTTTGCACTGTGGGAGGAAACCGGAGCACCCGGAAGAAACCCATGCGAACACGGGGAGAGCACGCAAACCCCACACAGAAAGTTTTACCCCCGGGCTTCAACCCAGGACCTTCTTGCTGTGAGGCGGTAGCGCTAACCACTGCTCCACCGTGCCGCCCTGATTTCACGATGACAAAGAAAGAATTTAATCAAATCTCCAGGTCACAAGAAACAATAAACATTATTTAAAAAATAAAATGTTTCTTATCATGTGAAAATTGTGATCCAGAGAAAGTATTTTTGCTATCTTGGCATGGCAGGAAAAAGAAATCATGACTTCAAAAAAACACTTGGAATCATGAGAATTAAAATCGCTACATAAAATCGGCAGTCTAACAAGAAAATACATTGATTTCAAGATGAGAAGCAAAAAGCTTGATGTCATCTCCAGATCAAAAGACAAATATATCATGATCTCAAAAGCATTTTTTAAAATCTCAAGATTGTAAAAAAAAAAGTGTGAGACACAGCAAGTTTTTTTTTGGTTATCTTGGCACGCCACATAACGGCATAATCATGATATGAAAACCTAACTTTTATTATCTTGGAATCATGATCATAAATAATTGTGATCTCAACAAAACAACTTTCTTCATCTCCCAATCATGAAAAAATAAAACGTGGAAACACAGGAAAATAAAGTGATTTCGAACTCTAAAAAGCAACTTTCGTCATCTCTAAATCACGTGAGAAAGATATCATGATCACAAAAATCCCCAATTTTTATTAACTAAAGATCACTGAGATATATTGTGAATTAAAAATTATGATCTCAACAAAGCACCTTTCTTCATCTCCCAATCACTACAAAATAAACTGTGACTTCAAGATTGATTTGAAGATCACAAGAAAAATCTTGATCTCAAGAAAGCAACTTTCATCATCTTTAGATCACGAGAGATAGAAATCATGATCTCAAAATAGCCTTTCATATGTAAATAAGGGGAAAAATAATTTGTGATCTTGAGAAATTCTTTTGTTAGGTCAAGTTTATGAAATATATATTGTAATCACAAGAAAACAACTTTATTATCTCATGTTTACAAGACTTCGTTGTCTTGAGATTGCAAGAAAAACAACTAAAACAAATAATCTCACATTATTTTTCTTGTGATTTTGAAATGACGAGAAGAAAAACAACATTGTCCTTTATTGACTTCCTAGGGAAGGCAGTGTTAACTTTGCAAGTTTTCCCCCCAAAAAAGTCCTTGGACACAGATGAAAGGGAAACGTCCTCCTGGTGCTACACTGCGTGTATGAAACTCTTTCAGGGGTTGTAAAATATTCCCTTTTTTTCCTGCCTCACACACTTTCCCTTCCTGCTGTGACATTTCTGACAACACATTTGCATATACATTGTGCTCGGATGTGGCAAATGGCATGAGAATAATGAAGTGAAAAGCCGAGGCGAGCTGGCACGCAGATCGGCGATTATGAGGCAAAAAGGCAGGTGTTAGTTACATCACTCCTACTGAGACAAATTCCCTTCTAATATCACCTCTGCACTTGTGCGGATATGCATTAAACGACAATGCGACACACAACGCAAGTGTTTCCAGGAGACGGTCATCAACACATTGAAGTGTCAAACTTCCAGCTCAGATTTGTGTTTACTCATCACTAAATGTGCCTCTTGTTTTTTTGTGATGTCCTGGAAGCGGGATGTTAAAATAGACGTAGCAACCCAGATGTTTCCGGCTCCCGTGGCGGTGAGTTTGTTGTATCGCAGGATTACATTCGCCAACAACAAATCTGTTGCGGTGTGAAGACAGCCTGCCACGAGGCAGCCGAGTTCCAGCGAAAACATCTGGGCGCGTTGTGACAGATTCGCCGAATTCGCCGAAGTGAATCGGACTGGCGGCAATTAAAGCTGTGACGTCTTAAACTAGGGTTTTATTAGACGTAATTGATAATGGCTTTAAAACTGGATCATTCTGAGAACGACTCGTTCCAGCAAAAGTTTGTTGTGGGTGAAACGGAATTGTTTGCTACAATTGACGGTTGAATTTGTTGGTTTTTAATAGTTTCACTCATAGTGACCAGCGACCTTCCGATTACGGGGGCAACTTCCTAATCATTACGCTACCACCTGCCCCAGTATACCTAATATTCAGTCATTACCTGTACGGCTTAACCCCATCAGGGTTGCGGCGTCCGGAGGTAGGCGCCAACGTGCCGCAGGGCACACACAGTCCCACTCTCAGTCACACCTTACGGGGCCAATTTAGAGTCGCCAATCCAGGGGATTCGAATTCCCGGGATTGAATCCAGAACCTTCTTGCTGTTAGGTGGCAGCGCTAATCATGCCACCGGTGCCTGCTGTCCTAGTGGATAAATAATCAGCTACAGACCAAGAGGTTGTGGGTTCAATCCTGTCTCTCCATCCTACTTCCAGCACTACCACCACTGAACTCCTGAGAATGATCCTTAACCTCAAATTCTTAGGAACAGTCGGTCCCGTCAGTGTGGTTGGTCCCGTAATCAGAAGGTGAGGTAAGCATGGGCAAGGCACCATCACCAAGCACTGTTCGCTGAGTGCTTCACACTGCTCCTTCACGGATGGGTCAACTGCAGAGGTCACATTTCATTGTGGTGCACTGAGTGCTGTGCTGTGTTCACAATGACAACCACTTCACAATAATTCCACTTAAACTCCTGAAAAGACAGCTCACGGGCATTCCACCAAGCGTCCGGAGATGAGCACACTAGTACAATCACTATTGTGAGGCTTCATTTTCAAGGATGGACTTAAAAATTTTTACGTGACACTGAGAGAGAGAGAGAGAGAGAGAGAGAGAGCGCTCGGCCAAATCGTGGAACAGGTGTAGCTGCACTCCATTAGATAATAACAAGATGGAGTTTGGCTTTCAAGAGGGCATCTGGTCTCCCGGGGAGACGCATCTTTCCTGAGCGACCATCTCCTCCGAGTCAGGAGCAAAAGTGCTTGCCTTGATATACACCTTCGCATTAGTCCTTGACAAGGAAAGAGTTTTTTTTTTGATGAAGAGCCGTGCTTCAGTGACAGCCTCTTCTCTCATGAAGAATATTTACACTGCTTGGAGTGGAGGGTCGTAAATAAATGGCTGTGCATTAAAAAGTGCCCAGGCCAGACTGTGCCAGGCTAGAAATATTTCTTGCCTCCCATAAAGCAAAAAATATATATATAATAATAACCCATAGATTGGAAGGTGCCTCTGTAAAAGTCTTCATTTAATGCCATCTCAATTTAGGAAGGGCGTGACTCGGGTAGCTGTAACATTCCAACATGATGGTGTTATCGATACAAAACTGTACCAAGACCAGCAATGTTTTAGAACCGGTTCCACAGATCAGGAAAAGTGTCAGGAAAGGATCCTGGTGATGATTTTTTAAGCTACTGTGCTGCTTTATGTCCAGTCAGGGTCCTGTTTCATGCAAAGGGTTGGTACCTTGCTTATGAGTACCTCAGTGATACCTTTACCAGTCCAGCATCCTTCCAGTCATGGAGCCGAATCCCTAATAGCTATGCTAACAACCGTCATCAAGATCTCTGCATTTAACTATCCATGAGGAAGAAGTGGGCAGCTTTGGCAGCACCCAAGGAGTAGTCCTTGGGGATGGTACCTCTCTCATGGTACCTCAGTGGTACCTTTACTGACCCGGAACTTGAACTGCCATCCTTCTGATCTTGCAGCCAACTTTCAAACAGTTAGACTATCAACTGTCCCCAAGACTTCTTCATTCAACCATCGACGAAGAAGCAGTGAGCAGCTTTGGCAGCATGGTATCTTGCTCATGAGTCCCGCAGTGGTACCTTTACTGGTCTGGGACCTGAACTGACAACTTTCTAATCTCAAGGTCAACTCCCTAACTTTTACGCTACCAACTTGTAGTGTTTTCACATCCTCAAGTACCTTTTAAAAGCTATATCAAGTTCCTCTTTTGCACTTTAATTTTCATTAATGGAAGTACAGTTACAGCCCTATCGTACAGGAAAGGACAATTTTCTCCCTGGTTTCAGCTGCTTGAGACATCGCACTCGGCTGTCAGACTGACACCCAACAAATGACGACTTTGGGTGTTCACGCTGAACCAGAATTTTTTTTAAAGCTGCAATTTGACAAAGCCTGCCGTCCTTTGCTGCTGTCCGTACTTGAGTGCCTGGACGTGTCTGGCGTTTTTAGAGAGAGGCGCTTTAATTAAACACGGCTACTCGAGGAGGGCCAGAAGCTTGACTGTCAGTCCAAACCAGGGAGCAGAACTCACTTATGCCTGGAGTAATTTACCAAGTATGTCAAGACATGATGTGAATCGTTTGCACCGAGTCGGATGGATGCTTTCATTACCTTTTCTCGCTTGATGTTTCCTCTACCATGGGAAAGGATAATAGATAGACTGTTTACGGCTTACATGTCAGAGTTGTGCTTCAAACTAGATTAAAAAAAAACGAAAAGCAAAAAGGAAACGCTGCTTTCCGGCTCAAGATGTAAAACCTAGAATTCTGAATTATTCATAGCCATATAGTTTATGGGCAAGAGGGGTTTATTTATATTGCAGATTTTTTTATCTTTTAAAGAGACTCATGGAAATAAAAATAAGGCAATGAAAATAAAACAACCAAATATTTATAACTCACGGTGCGCTCTTGACAGCTCGCAAATGGAGTCAAAGGATAGAGTCCACCAAAGATGGGTATTTTTAACTGTCAGCTGTTCTGATTGGTGTTGAATTGGCAGAAGTGGCATCTGACAGGCTACCTTTCCATCATTCCAGTGCAGGACATGCTCGTAGCATCACACTGCATTCTTGGCAACTGCGAGGTAGAGTCAGAGTATGGAGTCCACCAAAGATGGGTATTTTTAACTGTCATTTGTGCTGGGGTGCTTTTCCCAAAAGGATAGTTGCTAACATTAGCAACACTGTTAATTGCTAATGTAGTTAGCAACTATGCTTTTTGAAAACGCACCATAGATTGGTGTTGGCAGAAGTAGCGTTTGATAGGTTACCTTTCCAACATTCCGGCACAGAACAGGCTTGCGGCATCACAGCACATTCTTGACAGCTGTGAGATGGAGTCAGACCTTGGCCAAGATTGTAGCAGGAATCTGCAAACGTGAAACAGCTTAGAAGTAGTTAGCTACTTTTTCTCTGTAGCGTAGCTAACTATAATATTAAAATAGTAGCTTGGCTGGAGTTTAGTTGCTTTTAATTTAGAAGTATCTTGACTAGATTGTACCTTGGCTGAAAATATTTATTTTTATTACTGAGTTTATCGTTAGTTTTTAGCAACAGTTTGTGCAGGGTGGTAGCGTATCAGTTAGGGCGATAGCCTTCTTGATCGTAGGGTCGCTAGCTTGTTATCATTAAATCTTTGGGACGTAAACATGGGAGGTAATGTGTGTTTGAAAATGTTTGCAGTCCACCCAAAATGATGACTTTGACCTGATCATACACTGATAAAGAGGGGGCCTGTGTTATTATGGGGACGTAAAACTCCACATTTTTATGTGTGTGTGTGTGTGTGTGTGTGTGTGAGTGTTTTTTCGGCGTAACGTTACCGAGACCCGATCTTTGTTCCCTGTGTACTTCTTGACAAATCACCTGACCACATGGCTGGAGAGGGAGAAGTGATGGAGCATATTTTTTGACATGCTGGTTGTAAACAGCGCTGCAGTAAAACTCTCCTGAGGACAGCTGACCTAAACACTTTCTCTTTCTGTTCCATAAGAACGTCTGATCATCTCTCTGTCTGCCAAAATTAATAAAACATATTCCTTTAGCTCATCCTCCACTCTGACTCTCCCACCAAGCCTGTCACTTCATATTCACAAGCTGCTGCTCAACCGCTGTCAGACAGAAAAGAGATCTCTTTCCATCTTTATCGTCCCTCTCTTCTTTGCTCACTGCTCTCTTTAAGTCTCTCTCTCCTATCTATCTATCTATCTATCTATCTATCTATCTATCTATCTATCTATCTATCTATCTATCCTTCTCCTAGCTTCTCTCTCTCTCTCTCTCTCTCTCTCTCTCTCTCTGTGGCTATCAACTTTCTATGATTCTATTAGTATTCTTTTAGTATCCTCCTGCCTTCTTTCTCTCTGCCTATTTCCCTTATTTCTATCACTCCCTTCTGCCTGCCTCTGTCTTTTCCCCTTTGTCTCTCTCTAGTTATTTTAGTTTCTCCCTCCCTTTCGTCTGTTTCTCTTGTCATCTCTCTCCCTTCCTCCATCTGTCTGTCTGTTCACTTAGTCTACATCCTTTACGGTATCTTTCTCTAGTACCCATAGTTTCTCCTCTCTCTCTCTCTCTCTCTCTCTCTCTCTCTCTCTCTCTCTCTACCCCCACCCTCCATCTCTCCATACTTCCGCCCTTCATCTTTTTACTATGACTGCAATCTGGAAGTGCAAACACACACACACAAACACGCACACACACGCACACACATGCACACACACACACACACACACACACACACACACAGCTGTGTAGAAGCAGCTCCGTTGTGATGTCTATAAGGGAGTTTTCTTCTCTCCTCACATGCATTATCCAGCAGCAGTCAATTCCATGTTGAGATGTATATGAGATGCACAGCGTGGTCACAGAGACACAGTTTCCTCACATACCAACACCGTCACCATGTGCAGAGCATCAGACAACAAAACTTCCACAGCAAAGCATATAATATGTTGATGACATGGTTAGTCAGGATGTTGATTTAATAAAATATATACTAGAAAAATTTAGAGAGTCATTGTACATATGTTCGAAGTCAAAAAATCTCTGTCAATGTAAAGAAATTTCACTGTGCATTTACAATATACTGTAGTACTGTAATAATACAAGTGGCATGCTTTATTTAACATTAACAGTACAATACTGTAATAACAAAATACATCAGTGGAAATAAATATTTTTAGTTCCAGGATCATAGTATTTTTTATTAAAGTATTTGGGAGTATGTGTAACACCCAGAACGCTTTACTGTAATGGCAAAGAAACGACTTGAAAACGCAAGTTTGCATTAAATGTACATGTAATTAAACGTCTTTCTTTAAAAAAGTGTAGTATTTTACTCATTCATTTATTATCTGAGCTGCTTAATCCCTTTTGGAGCATCCTGGGGTTAAAGGTCTTGCTCAGGGACCAGATGATGGTAGTTTTGAACGTAGGATTCGAACCCACGACCTTGTTGTCCGCATGTGAGCATCTTAACCATTAGACCACCACCATCTCTAATAATTTGTTGAATTCTTTTAAGTTAAATGCCCTGCTAAATGCCCTGCTAGCCTATGATTGGTCTGTTTGGTCATATGAGGAGAAAGCATGTCAAAGACAAAATGAAATGATCAAAAACCACCAACAAACCTTCACACTGCACTTTACCTCAAGCCTTCCCTGCTGTATTCAGCATCACCGCTCTAATTTCACACTAAAAGTTTGACAGTGCCATACGGAGCCCCATATGGAATTACCCAGTTGAAAAAGCATATAAATATTATCAGTTACATAAACTTATCTACTATTATTTACACAGGTTTTATCCAAATCATCAAAATCAATGTAACATCAAAAACACAAACCTCCCACGTCACCAGTGAGTGCACAAACTGGGAAAATAACGATGCTTCTCAATGGGTTGTTTTGCTTTATTTGCTGGAATTGGGATAATGTGCACCACAGCGAGCAGCGTTTGCTCAGATTTCTATGCATTTTATTTCCTCAGCTTCCCACAGTGTTACTCAGTCACTCATGTTGCTGTGTTTATTTCTCGATTTATGTTCTGAATAATTCGGTAGGCGTCTTCATGAAAGTGAGTGATTATTTGTCATTGTGAACACACCACAGCACAGCACAGTGCACCACAACCAAATGTGACCTCTGCATTTGACCCATCCGTGAAGGAGCAGTGGGCAGCTAACAAGCACCCGGGAAGCAGTGCTTGGGAACGGTACCTTGCTCATGAGTACCTCAGTGGTAACTTTACCGACCCTGGATTCAAACCTGCGACCTTCTGATCACGGGGCGAACACCCTACTGTTACGCCACCAACCGCCTGATTCACAATAACGTAGAATACCATAATTAACTATTTGACACTACTGTGGACGAGCAGTGGGCAGCTGTCATCGGCGGCGCCCGGAGAGCAGTACTTGGAAATGGCACCTTTACTGGAGAGGGATTTCAACCCGTAACGTTCTGATCACAGGGCCAACTAAGGCCAGAGCCACTAAGGCTGTGATTTCCTATTTAGGCCACAAGAGGGCGTCTCCATTAAGTAGAATCGTGCTATTAATTTCCTTGTGGTTATCTCGATCCTAATGTGAACTTAACATTAATTCAACAACTCATAAATTAGCAGCTAACTTAACTATAATCAGCAAACACGTCGATAAACATCTATTTAAAAAAAAATGCTGTAGCTTTACTACTAATTAACTATGCTTCTATAAGTATTAGTGATTAATGTAGCAAAAAAAATGTACACAAAATTTCGACCAAAAAAAAGTTTCATTTTTTTCTCCTTACAAATTAGTGATGAACTTGCAAAAGTAGCATCTGGTAGTCTAACGTCTTGGCTCACGTTCATTACATCACTGAAATACGTGGTTAAGTTAGTTGTGCTGCAGCTTTAGTTACCTACACATGCATCACTGATTCAAGGTTCAAGATTCACTGCAAATAATACTAGCTAATGCTAAATACAATAGTAACCAATGTTGAACCAAAGTGAAATCTGCGTAGGATGAAATTATATATCCTGTATATGTATTTATACTGAATGTTATATAGTGTATGTGTGTGTCTTCTCAGCGGCACCAGCAACGTTTTTTATGTCATGCACACACACACACCTAACCGTGGACGCCTCGATGGGTACGATGGATTTTCAGTGCACTGAGTTTACTCGAGCCACACTGCGGGAAAAGACACGGCAGTCAGCAAACTAAGCAATAACCGTGTTGTGAATGGCTCGTTTCTAACTCTGCATGCTATTCACTCCTTTCGCTCGCTGAATTTTTATTCGCCGCATCTTCTCAGAGGACGATGCAAAAAAAAACAAAAAAAACACGCCAGGAAAACGAGGCAGAGCTCCGTGTCACTTCCAGATGTATTCGGCTCGAACAACTCTGATTTTTCATGCCACACACACACAACACTACCCCATGCGCTGCCTCTCTCCTCCCTTTTCTTACCCCCTTTTCCTGACAACAATTCCTCCCAAATTAAGCATTCATAACCCGCAGGAATCGCTACAGTAGTGCCGCAGCTTTATATAACTTTATCTGCCGGCTTGTTAATATTGGCACACCGTTATTTTTTCCTCCCGTATTCTTATTATCTGCTTCACCCAGGGGTTGGCTCTGTATATCAGCTCTCCAACAACATTCCGTCTAATTACATATAATTAAGCCCAAGCTTTCCCCCCCATTTTTCTGAGGTGCAATCTCTTATTCCCTTTATTGTATTACAAATGGGAGCGCTACCTCCTAACAAGCGTAGCTCGTCGCTTCGAAAATCGGGTTAGAGAGAGAGACTTTTCTCTTGGTGCACGACTCAGAAATGTCATTATGACATTTTAAGCTCATCACAGAAACATTTGAACGTATCTGTTTTGTTCCCACTTTTTAGTTTATTCCATAAATAAATTTGTATTATTTTAAATTCTTATTAAGCATTGAAAAGTTGTTGAGTGAACTAATATAAACGAGCATAGATAACATGGAAAGAAAGCATAGCTGTGCATATCAAACATCCTGTTAATTAGCCGTCTGATGATGGCAAGGTCACGTTCTAGAGTGTTCTTTAACTTGAAATTTGCAACTGGAATATTGAATCAGCAAGTCTACCCATTGGTACTCAAACTTCAATTGGTATCCAAACACCCATTGGTACTCAGATGCCCATTGATACACAAACACTCATTGGGACTCAGATGCCCATTGGTAATCAAAAACCCATTGGTACTCAGATGCCTACTGGTACTCAGATGTTCATTGGTATTCAAACACCCTTGGGTACTCAGATGCCCATTGATACTTAAATGCCCATTGGTACACAAAAAACCCATTGGTACCCAGTCACACATTGGTATTCAGACATCCATTAGTACTCAAACACCCATTGGTATTCAAACACCCTTGGGTACTCAGATGCCCATTGATACTTAAATGCCCATTGGTACACAAAAAACCCATTGATACCCAGACACTAATTGATACTCAAGTATCCATTGATACTCAGACACCCATTGGTACTCAGATGCCCATTGTTACTCAAATGCCTATTGTTACTCAAACACCCCTTGGTACTCAGGGGCTCATTGGTACACAAAACCCCAATGGTACTCAGATGCCGACAGACCAATGTGAATGCAGGCAACCTGATTCACCAAGACAATTGGACTGCTTTCATTGTGACAACATTCATTGCTTGCGGCTGTTGGTCCTCCCATGACTGGAGGATTGCTTATTCAAGTTCTGGACCATTAGAGGTACCGCTGAGGTGCTCATGAGCAAGGTACCGTCCCCAAGCCTTGATCCCTGGGTGCTACCAAAAAGCTGCCCACTGCTTCTTCCTGGAAGTTTCAAATGCAGAGTTCACATTTCATTAGATTTAGCATATTTTTTTTACATTTTTGGATCTCCTTTCGAACACCGCAGCTTGCTGGATCTCAGCTCTGTTTGTTTTATGACCTCATTTTTGTCTTTGCCCTTGCATTTCAAATAAAACATTGGCCACAATAGAGCCCACACATCTCAATGTTACAATGGCATAATTATAGAAACTAAAAGCATCAGATAAACAAAGGAAGGCAGCCGTGTAAAATTAGTGGAAGCTTACAATAGGGCCCGATACAGATCAGTCATTAGGGACTTTAAAAAGAGGCCATAAATAAAATAAAAATGGGGCGTCACATGAGTCAGGCTCTCAGGCCGTCAGGCCCTTTCACCAAATTAGCATTTTATATCGGGTCGCTTTGCTGCACCATTTTAAATGGTAGCTTTTAAGCTACAAGCTACTTCTGATTAATAGTAACTAAGCTACAGACAAGCCACTGTTTTATGATGTACTCAATTGTCCGAACCCATCTCGCAGCTGCCAAGAACGTGCTGTGATGGCTGTATGGTTTCTGCAACAATGCAGAAAACAGGTGGCAACTCTGCTGTAATACTACCGTACATTTACAATACATTTCTGACAGCATGCTGACCAAAGTCAGCTGAGCCAACAGTGAGGTCAGGAATAGGCAAGGATGTGAGCCTGGACTTGTGGGAAATTGATGGAGATCAGGAGCTAGTCAAGGTGGCATTGATTGTGTAGACGAGTGACTTGTGACTCGATTATGCCGCATTGTTGTTGGTTTGTTGTTGTTGCCCCCAATGACCCGGCAGGCAGAAACTTCATCCTGGCGACCCCAAGAGACGGATCAATGGGGTAATAGATTTCCGCCTTTGACTCACTTAGAGCAGCTGGAGGACGAGAGTGACCGCTGAGACACTCAACGCTCCCCAAGTGCTGGGCTTGTTCGTGATGCTGTGCTTAACAGGATTGAAGTGGTGCTGCTCTTTAAAGCTACAAGCTACTTAAAAGTAGCTAAGCGACAGTCAAATTACTGTTTTAATACAGTAGTTAAGTACACTACAAGCCAATAATATTTCCGATTTGTGTTGTAAGATACTTTTAAAGCAAATTCATTTTAAAAAGTATTAATTTTTAGTTTGCGTAAGTTACACTTAAATGCGTAAGTTCTGTTCAGTTCGTCTTTCCGACTTGTACATTTTGATAAATATGGGCATGGATTCTTACTTCCATCTTGGCCAAGGTGCTCCAACTCCATCTGGCAGCTGCTAAGAGTGGATTGTGATGCAACCCGCTAGTTGAAAATAGCCATCATTGCAGCGACTGAAAATAGTTATTTTTGGTACTGACATATCTTTTAAAGCTATAGAATAAACTAGCATAAAACTAGCTTCATTATTCATTCATTCATTTTCCAAACAACTGGGGTCGCGGGGGGACGGGCAACTTTCAGGCGCAGTGCGGGGACCAGCCCTGCTCAGGTGCCAACACACCGCAGGGCACACACTCTCACACAGTCACACACACATTCACACCCTAAGGGCCAATTTAGAGTCGTCAATTAACCTATAACCAGAGGTGGAAAGAGTACTGAAAATTTGTACTCAAGTACAAGTACTGTTACATTGGTCAAAATGTACTCAATTACAAATAAAAGTACTGGTGTTAAAAAAAATACTTGAGTAAAAATACAAAGTACTCTTCTCAAAAACTACTCAGCGTATTAATGACTTTTTAACCGATGGATGTTTTATTGCGTCGTCAATAGCAGGCATTCGATTCGATTCATCAGTATAAAATATCTACGTTCAAATCACATTTCTCAGATGAACAAGGTACAGAAAGGCAATTTGTTTTGTAAATAAATGTAGATATAAAGCAGGAACTTTGTTTGTTAAAACAATGACAAAAATGTTTTTGAACATGCATAGAACAGTTTAAACTTTTCCCAATACACTGCGAACAACAGGCAGCGGGCACTCGTCCTCCGTCTTTTCTCCATCATTTTCATGTTTGACAGTGTTGTCTTGTGTCTCCATTTTGGCTTCTTTGTCTCCAAATCTTCAGTCTATAAATTAGTTTGTACTCCACTGTGTAGTACCCGTGCCTGCTGCTGCAGCGGAGTTTATTCTTTGCTTACGTCATAGATTAATTGGCGTGGTCGCGACTGCACAGCCTTATTGGCTGCAAAGATGCAGATGAAAGGTTTGAATATTAATTCAAATCGTGGGCGTACTCAGTAGCGACTTTTGATTTTTATAAGTAGCGAAGTAGATTACATGGTGTAAATTGTACTCAAGTATGAGTAAAATTACACACTTGAAAAACTACTCATAAAAGTACAAGTACCCAAAAAGTCTACTTAATTACAGTAACGCGAGTATTTGTAATTCGTTACTTCCATCCCTGCCTATAACGCATGCCTTTGGACTGTGGGAGGAAACCGGAACACCCAGCGGAAACCCACGCAAACACGGGGAGAGTGCAAACTCCATACACAAGGGGTCCCTGGGGTTCGAACCCAGGACCTTCTCAGTGTGAGGCGGCAACTCTAACCACTGCGCCACCGTGCCGCCCTAGCTTCATTAATTTTAAGTAAAAAATCAAATGTAGCTAAGTTAGTAGAATGACTAATTTTAGTTAGCTCCCCCAACACTGGAGTTCATGCTGTTTTTAAAATTATCTCGTATCTCTTCTGTGATTTTTTTCTCTATAAAAATTATGTCAGAAAACACAGATATAAGTGGATGAGTATCTCAAAGGACCTTTGCCGCCTTGTTCTTGAGTACAGAGTAAGTACAGATCACAGGGCAGCCCCTTTAACGAGCTGACCCCCACTCCGAAGTCCCAAACACATGAATAGCCATTTGTCCAAATGAAAGGAAAGTCGCGATCAACTGAGCTCCGCAGCAACATGAAAGGCCCTGTTTAAAAGGAGAGGTCAGCGCTTTTAGCTGAGTGCGAGCATGTCGAACACAGAGGGCCGACCGCTGATTAGCGCAGCATTGCTCTCGACGCATGTAATGGACACCGCTTAACTGATGACAACGCTCAGCACCACACTTCAGATCCAAAGCTTTCCAGAGCTTATCTTGGGTTTTTTTGGCAAACAAAAGAAAACACTTCATAGCAAGGGGAAGCTTTGGAAAATCATACCATTGTATGCTAATTAACTAGAAAACATCGAATTTTGAGTTGCGGGAAGCTACTTTAATCTGAAGAATGCTCGGCTCCCAAACTGTGTACATTTTTGCAACCTTCAATAACTTCATGTAGGAATAATACACATACATGGGATACATCAGGGTCGCCAACTTTGGCCAGTTGGCAGGAGTGAGATTTTCAATTTTTGGTTAGGGTTAGGGTTAGCGCTAGCTAGTTGGAACATCTCTGCCAAGCTTTTCATTTATTGTTTCAGAATTGTTTCAATAAAGGATATTTTTCTTGATGGATACACAGATGGACGTAACTGACGTAGTGATAATTTCAGGCAATCAGAGAAAAGTGAACAGATTACACAGTGGTTGCATTGGTCTAGTTAGGTTTAGAGCCCATTTACGACTAGAGCTTGTTTCTATTGATTCGGAGATAATGTTCTTGTCTAGTCTAGTGATCAACTCAGCATGTGAGTGAACAGTTTTTAAAAATATATTGATTGTTAGATTTGGTGGGAGATTTCTTGCTTGTGCATGAGTGTGAGATTCATGCTTAAGGCGTGAGTGTCATGCCAGATGTGTGAGAGTTGGCAACCCTGTATACCTATAACTGAAATCAAGAGAACTTCTGAATCTATTTCATCTCATAACACTTCATATTTGTGCGGTAGGATACTCTTAAAACAATTAAAAAATTTTAAACATATAATTTAAAAAAGTGAAACACAATATTTTTTTGACAACGTAATGTCAAACAGCATTGACGTTTCAATAACGTTCCAGTAACATTGTGGAAGTACCAAACGATTTGATTTTTGGTTTGCGTAAGCTACTTCGAGAATTGTCTTTTGGAAAAATTTTGCCAAGTGGAAGTAAGTTGGTATAAAAGGGATAAAAAGAAAGGGAAGAAGGAGGGATGCATTTGAGTGATTAAGAAGAAAATGAATAGCACGCATCTAGTAGAATAATTAAGATACAGAAGTGTTTCTTGATTTAACAAAAATGTGAAAGGAGTTAAGCATCAAAATAGTTAATAATTACACAAATAATTTTCTAGAATTGCCTGAGTAATTTAATGCAATGAAACCAGATTTCATAGAAAAATAATGCATATTCATATATGACATTTCTGCAGGGACAAAAAGGCAAACTGACACCGTTAATCAGATAATAATGAATTCAAAGTAATCAGAAATTACAATTTGACTTTTCCTTTTCTATGAGAGGCCCATCTGTTGTGACACATTGGAGTTGCTGTTCACAGAGAAAGCGTCTGACGGGAAACAATGAGCCGATTGATCGCAACGCAACAGAGAGCTGGTGACTCAGAGTGAAACTGGGTTTTAGTTTTTGACAATGAGTGAAGATCAGTGAATTACATCCTCATCATCATCATCATTATCATCAACATCCAACACCACCATGGTTATATTGCTTGCATGTTCATTGTCTTTTACACATCTGCTGATTAAAACAATCTGGAAATGTATTGAATCATGAATCGTTTATGAATCAAATCGTGGGCCCAAGAATTGGAATCGAATCATGAGACTTTCTGAATCGTGCACCCCTAGTTACTACTTCACAGTTTTTAACATGTAGTGTAGATGAATGGATGGATGGATGGATGGACAAATTGAGGGATGGACGGAAATATGGAGATGGTGGGGAGTGTTAGCTGTTGCACATTGTTGTAAATTTCTGTTCTTAATTACATCTGCTACAGCCTTAGGCAGCTTTTGGTCAGTCTTAGGTAAACAACTAGTGCTAAGATAAAGCATGATTTTATGAATGCTACTTAAATTAGCCTCAGGATATTGGTACTGTACGCATTTCAAATGAGCTGCACAAGCATTCACCATTTTTTATCTCTCAGTATGATGTCCACATTACATTTTACTAAAGATTTGGGATTTGCTCTTGACTGCCATTTCCCTGCCATTACTGTTTTAATGCTAGTTCGGGGTTTGCCAAAACGCTTTGGCACTGGAGAACATTTACAGCATCCAAAACACAGTTCCATCTTTTATGCAAATGAAGAAAAATCACTTTTGCTGCAATGTAATATTTCTTTTTAAAGGCTGAACATTTCATTTCCATTCCTCTACCAACTGCGATATGAAAGCTACAGTCGAACAGTTTTGCGCTTTTAATTGCATTCGAGAATAAACATGGTGAAATGCGCTTTAAAATCTTTTTGTATTTGTTGATGATTCAAATATAAAGAAAACAAGCTTTCATCCCAAGCATGTGTCCCTTTCAGATTGCATCCAAGTCAACAGTTGGTCATGTCCACTCATGTTTTATAGCAAAACACAGACACACAAGACAAACAGGGCTAAATAAAGATGTTTCATTACGTGAACCCTTTTGTTACTTCACATTAAATTATCAAATAAAGACCCAGCCCTCATTTCTTCATTTGTGACCCTCCACAGCAAAACCAGTCGCTTGCTGCAAATTTTCAAAATTGAGTTATGATCAACCTTCAAAACGATACCTATATCGAATGAATGGGACGACATATGACTGAGATATCAACATTCAAAGGAGTCGGGTTTCTCCTGTCACGCCAAGTGAGAAACGGAGAAATCTGCCGTCGAAGTTGACTATCGACGTAGCACTCACAGACGCTTGGTGCGGTCGCGGCTACGTTTGCATTTACGGTAGCCTACGCTGCATTCACAGTCACACGGATAGCCTACCTGCGTTAGGTTAACTGAACTCGGGAGACGGAGATGGATTCCGGAGAAATATCTTCACGCTAGTCAACAAGTGGATTTACCGTAAATATTGGAGTAGAGCGGTCAAAACAGAAACTTTTAACATTCTGCTAGAATTGAATTCCTCACCTCAAGAAAGTCACGTTTTTAGGATGGAAAGGGTACGTTTTTCAGTGAAATTTATTCCCAACAGTACAGTATAGACCTTCCACTGTTTCAAAACACTAAAAACAAAAATTAAAAGATTTTACCCCACGCAACATAAACGGTCGTTTTTCTCGGAAACCTCCATAGTGACAAGCGACTGGTTTTGCCGTGGAGGGTCACATTTGTGTTTTTAATGTAGTCTTCTGGAATGTTGGCTCATTTTTCTAGCAAAATATAAAGATGTATGACAAGGAAATAATTGGACTAAATTGTAATTTACACGTTTACAGTGTGATTTCAAGTTTTCTAGTTTGTTACACTTCTCAAATGTCTTGCCTTTGGCTCTTGCATTCATAGAGTAGCTTTTGCATTTTTATTGTGGTTTTTGGAGTTGTGTCGTGGATTTTACATTCATGCTGTGGCTTACTGCCGTTCTGTTATGGTTTCTACATTTCTATTACGGGATTTACAATAGTTTTGCAGTTTTTGCGGCTTTTGTTAGCCCCACCCCCGGGTTTATTTTAATGGATTATTTTTACTGGTCATTTGGGGGGCCCCTGGCTGGCTGGCACATGTGAGGGCCCCTAGGCTTCAGCCATATCTTGCCTATGCTTTAATCTGTGCCTGCCTGAGGTGTGTTGGCGCCTGTCCAGGGTTGGTCCCCGCCTTGTGCCCGTAGTTCTAGGGATCGGCTCTGGTCCCCCGTGACCCCAGCTGGGATTAAGCATTTCGGATAATGAATGAATGAATGAATGAATGAATGGATTTTTTTTTTAACATTTAAGTTTGGCTTTTTTTTTTTTTTTTGAAAAAAAAAAGTGTGACTATTTTAATTCCATGAAGGCTCAGGCAATCAGGTTGTGATTTTTGTAGTAGTGTTTTTCTGTTTGCAGCGGTGTTGTGGCATTTACATTCACACTGTGGCATTTACACTTCCATTGTGGCTTTTGCATTTGTGTTGTCACTTTTGCATGGTCCATTGACCCATCCATGCTTGGGGATGATACCTTGCTCATGAGTACCTCAGTGGTACCTTTACCGGTCCGATCACAGGCCCAACTCCCTAAGCATTACACTATCAATTGTATATGTGCATTTACTGTATATACATTTTCAAGGTTGACGTCTGAGCTTGAGGCACTTATGTCATGTGGCAAAACAAACAGCAAGGAAATGTGTCGCATTTGTCAGGTGGAGAGTCGGGGCAACGAGTCAGCTGAAATAACAGTTTCTCGTCATGGATGCCTGGGAAACTGTAAACAATGGTTTGTGCACTCAGTTATTATGTAGAAAACAAAAAAAAAAAAAAAAAAACCGCTGCTGTAAAATGCGGCTAGATTGTTTTTGGATTTGACGTTCATTTACTCTGCTCCTTGCGCTGACAAAATTCCAAAAATGGCACTCAATTCGCCTTTACATTTTTATTTTTATTTTTTAGCTTAGATGCCTGGGTTCTCGTTTGGTTAGAGTAATGGGTAAAATGTTGTAGAGCGGATTCACGGCGAGGCATAAAAAGGCGTTTTATCTTCTCCCGCGGAGGTCCTGGCAGCGAAGTGAGTTACAACAAGTGATATACGAGGCGAAGGTCAACCTTCAAAGGCCCGAAACATTATCATGAAATAAAGCACAATGAAGGTCGAGGGGGAAAAAATAGGAATATGAAAGTGCTGAGTTTATTTTTCCCCAAAGTGGAGAGGAGGACGGCCGTGGGGAGGAGTAGCACTTGCTTGCGTAGACCCTGGTTTGATAGGGTTTTATCTTGGGCTGCGATGGATCAATTGCACTTTCCAGAGATTGAAAAAGAAAACATCTTTACGGCAATCGGGTCGTAAAGATAAATATATGCTGTTTATCCAGTGCTGATTTGTGACGACCAGAGATGGGAAGTGGAAATACTTGGTTACTGTACTTAAGTAGAATTTTCGGGTATCTGTACTTCACTTATTTATTTTCGTGGCAACTTTTAACCTTTACTATGTACACTTTTAGCATGAATATCTGCACTTTTTACTCCTTACATTTTCAAATCAGGCTCGTAACTCTTGCTTGGTTTAATTTAAACAACGTTTATTAGGCCATTTCGCCATGCATTTTACTTGGTCTGTTTCAATAATGTGTGCCATTCAGACAACTTGACTGACTGGTTGAGGCTAAAAAACGTAGTAAACACACACAGAAAAAGACAATCCTATTAGTGTATTGGAGATGTTAGTTTAACAATGAATAAATTAGCATATGCATGTGGCTGTGTACTTATTACATTGTTTTAGTTAGGAAAAACAATATTTAAGTCGTTTCCTTAAGAATAACAGAATAATCTTAGTCTTGTATTCAGAAATTCAGACTGTGTCAGATTGGTATCATATCTGCAGATATCCAAATTTACAATATCGGTATCGAAGTTTGCATCACTGGAGAAGTTTTACTTTGTATCCAGCTTGTGCAAGCAAGGGATCTCCACGTTCGTTTCCAAGAAAGATGCAAAACGCCGCCCCTGAGGGCACGAAACGCGACGGTCACAGAAATCGGTGTAACACCGACTTGGAAGCTGAGCTAAATTTTACATGAGACGGCAAATATCCGACACGACGAGCGAAGGCCGGGCCGCCGGGGATGAACGGGCGACAGAGGCGGCATGAAATTTTCATTGGCTTCTACATGATTAATAGCCATTAAATGAAAGATTCAGCGACTGTCACAGCCGAAAGACCACCAAAAGTCCTGCGAAGGGGCTCAGACGAGCGACGGACAGGCCAATTAGACCAACACTAGCCAAATTCAATAGCGGGTCGAGTCTCGCTTCGTCATTTTTCAACCAGCCGTTCGCAAGTTTCTTTCACTCCCAGACCTGTCGATAACGGTGCGAATAAAAAGAGAGACGACCGCAAATCAAATCTGCCCAATATGTGGGTCACCGCAAAACGCTGCTGCTTCTCTCCTCAGAGCCCAACACACGTCTCTGCGGTTTTACCGCCATCGCAGAAATACACCAAGTCACAGCTGTGATAACGGTCAGCATCAGCGTTAACAAGCTATTTGCCTTTCCCATCTGAAGACCAGAATATTTTTTTTTTTATAGTTTTATTATTAGATTTTATTAGTATTGCTTGTTGTGGCTTTTGTAGTAGTGTTTTTGTCTTTGCAGTAGTGTAGTGGTTTGTGACTTTTCAACTTGTGTTGTGTCTTTACAAACATGTTTTGACTTTTGTGTTTCCATTGCATTTCAGGAGGTTTAATTACCCGAAAATCATTATTTCTGAAACTTCCAGCCTAAGTGGAGAACTTTGTTTTCACGTCTGCATGTAGACAGATTAAAATGGAGTTTTGAGTTTTCAAAGATTACAGTATGCAACAGAAAATCCATTAGTGTCATGCGCAACATTTGTATACAGTTAATTTGGCTGATTGTTATGGAAGCTGTAAAGCTAGTGCTCATTTTTACATTTCTGTAAACACTTTTGCCATCTGTCCACACTAACAAACCTCATGCCATGTTTATGCTAGGAAGGAACAGGAAGTCAAGTCATTCGTTGTTTTGTTTTCTTCAGGATTCTGATTGGCTAACATGGCTTTATGCTTCTTGTTACACTGACGCCTATACATTTGGCATGCTCTTAATAGCTCTTGATGGCACATTTATGCAAATTTGTGAAAATGAATAATTTTTGGAAAGCAATCTGGTGTGAACAAGGATATTATTGAAAATGGAGAGCAGGAAATAGCTGTTTCTGTCAATAACCCAGCTATGTGTAAACATGTGTTGCTTTAGTAGCGTTTAGGTTCAAATTATTAGCATTTGGCTCGAATTTACCAAAGTACTAAGTAATTAATTTACTGTACTCAGGGGTGGAAGTAACGAATTACAAATACTCACGTTACTGTAATTAAGTAGACTTTTTGGGTACTTGTACTTTTATGAGTAGTTTTTCAAGTGTGTAATTTTACTCGTACTTGAGTACAATTTACACTATGTAATCTACTTCACTACTTATAAAATCAAAAGTCGCTACTGAGTACGCCCACAATTTGAATTAATATTCAAACCTTTCATCTGCATCTTTGCAGCCAATAAGGCTGTGCAATCGCGTCCGCGCCAGTTTAAAAGTTTAAACTGTTCTATGCATATTCAAAAACATTTTTGTCATTGTTTCAACAAACAAAATTCCTGCTTTATATCTACACTTATTTACAAAACAAATTGCCTCTCTATACCTTGTTCGTCTGAGAAATGTGCTTTGAACGTAGATATTTTATACTGGTGAATCGAATGCCTGCTATTGACGACGCAATAAAACATCCATCGGTTAAAAAGTCATTAATACTCTGAGTAGTTTTTGAGAAGAGTACTTTGTACTTTTACTCAAGTATTTTTTTAAACACCAGTACTTTTACTTGTAATTGAGTACATTTTAATCAATGTAACAGTACTTGTACTTGAGTACAAATTTTCAGTACTCTTTCCACCTCTGACTGTACTTTCAGAGTCTGATTAAGCGTTTTTTAATATACTCCGAAAAACAGACACGGGTGTGTTTCACAAAAGCATTGTTACTAACCACAGTAGCAACTAACAGTGTACATTAGTAGCTAACATAGTGTTGCTAACATAGTTAGCAATACATTAGCAACTATGCTTTCGGGCACCCCAGACCGATTAGACTGAAGCTAGACAAATTCAATAATAACTTGACAAAATGACCTTTGCTGTACTGAAGTCTTAAGAAAAAGAGCTTGTTTTGCAAAAATGACTTATCTTAAAGATCACATCGAAAATAACTCATGATTAAAAAAAATGACAAGATGCAAAAACCTTGTCATGTCGATATCTTCAGAAAACTCACAATCTCAAAATAATGAGAAAAATCAAAAATGACTTCCATAAGTGAGATTCTAAATAATCCCCAGTCTTTAATTAGCAGCTCCTGTCTTCCTTTGTTTGCCGCAGGTATCCACCTCCTCTTCATTTTTCCTTTTTTTACTCCGTCTCGAGCCCCATCGGCGAAGCCAGCAAATATGAAAAGCTATGCAAATACAAAAGGGGGGCTTTTAGGAGTGGATAGATAAAACACAAAAGGAGCGTCAGCCGCATCGCCCGCTTTTAGCCTCGGCCGCAGATGCTAATTCCACCTGCGACGACGCAAAGCTGTGGCCAGCGATAGGCTAATCTCCCCCACGCTGGGTTAATTGGCAAGAATATCTTAAGGAAACGACGCAGGAGAAACCATTTCATGCTAACTTTCTACCAGCTGTGAATGCAAATCCTTGCATATATGCTACTGGAAGCCATTTGTATGGCAAAAAAAGATGCTGGCAATGCAAGACGGCTCCTAAGGGTTTGTTGTCTCTGGGAAGTGTGTGTATGGCTGTGAAGAAGCTAATATTCTATCACAAGAACCCAACGACTAAAAACTGCAATTCAGCAGGCATGTGTAATCACTGGCTGAGAAATGGACTCGACAAAAATATGCAGAAAATGATGTCATGTCAAGATTACGCATTTTAACTAAGTGTACAATAGCAACTAACATAATGTACATTAGCATACATTAGCAACTAACATTGTGTTGCTAACATACTTAGCAATACGTTAGCAACTATGCTCTTGTGAAAGGTACTCCAGAATGATTATTTCTAAATCTTAAAAAAAGTAGTATTTGAAAATTCAACGTGTAGAAATTTCATTGAAAAAACTTGTGACTGTCACGTACGCAGTTGGCATGACACGAGGCAAGGTCACAATGCAAGCCATTTATTCCAAAAAACACAGAACATAAACCGAGCACAAGGCCCACAAACAAGCCAGAACCCTCTTCTTTGGAGGTCCACACAGCATGCCGCCATGGAGAGAGCAGTGTGAGGGCAGACCAACAAGAAACACTGGGAGAACTGAGCTTAAATCCTAAAACAGAAACGAGGGGCTGGCTCAATGAAACAAAGGGGAACCAATCAAAAAGCACATCAGAAAATAATCAGGAAAAACCAATGAAGTGACAACAAATCAAAACAGGGGGCTGGACCAAAGCAAACAAGAACCAGGTGCACACACTAATGAACAGTGATCTACCAATCAGACACAATAGGAAGGTGGGACAAAGACTTTGACTCACAGGGAGCACGAGACAAAACTGAACACATCAAACTAACTGAATATTGGCATCTGCTGGTCACTTAACCAAAATCCGGGGGGCTGGCATGGCCAAAGTCCAGGGCGGTCATGACAGTGACAATATTTTTAGAAGAAGAACTTATTATGAGAAATTGATTTGTTATGAAGAGATCTGGAGCTTTGGCAGTAAGAGAGCACGCAATATTTCAATGTTAATTTCAAGTTAATTGACTGCAAGGGGCATGCATTATTTAATTGCAAAGTTTGCATGGATTAATTTACTACAAGATTGCATGCAATACTTCATATTTAAATAGCATGCAATATTTAACTCTAAGATATCATGCAGTAATTTCCTGCAAGAAAGAGTGCAGTATTTATTGTAAGGCAGCATGCAATATTTGAGATTACTGCAAGAGAGCATATATTATTTTTTTGCAAGCGTACCTGAAAAACTTGCTGCAAGAGAGCATGCATTATTACACTGCAGTCTAGAATGAATTATTTTACTACATGATTTCACTGCAAAATATCAGGCAATATTTTAGTGCAAGCTAGAATGCATTATTTTAGTACAAGATTGCATGCAATATTTCACTGCAAAAATAGCATGCAATATTTAACTCTAATGCAATGCAATATTTTACTGTGTAGACAGTGAGACAGTGTGCAATATTTATTATAAGACAGTATGCAATGTTTTCCTGCAAGATAGCATGTTAATTTACTGTAAGACAGCATGTATTTTTATTGCAAGGTTGCATGCATTATTTTACTAAAAGTGTGCATCCATTATCATCAATGCAAAAGAGCATGTGATGTTTAACTCTAAGATGTATTTTACTGCAAGCTGTAGTTCATAATTTTACTGCAAAACAGCATGGACTTATTATATTATACTATATATGTCCTGATTGGTAAATTACTTTCTTGATCAGGGGTGGGTTTCCCAAAAGCATAGTTGCTAACTATGTTAGCAACTAATATAGTATTGCTGACATTGGAAACGCACCCCTGTTTGTTTCATTGGTTCCTGTTTTAGTCCCTGCCTCCAGCTTACCCAGTTCTGTTAATCTATTGATTTAGCCTTTAGTATCTTGTTTGGTTTAATCATTTCACTTAGTGTTTGCATGTGTTTCAGTTTAATTCATTTCCCATTTAGCCACGTCTCTCCTTAGCGGTCTCTTTTGGTCCACTGTTACCCCCACGTTGGTGTGCTCTGTTTTTGTGTCTTTGAAGAGAATGACGTTACAGTTTGATGTTTTGAGGCCACTGAGTCTCTGGTGTCATACCAGCTTTCAGCGTGACAGTTCATTTTCCTTACAAAAACAAAATGTTTGCAGCAAACCTGAGGTTAATTTGTGGCAAATAGTGGCATCTGCCAGAATATGTTGCCACAAGTTTGCCATTGTCAGCCACTAATAGTAAACTTCAAGCAACTTTCTGGCAACAATGGCATTGTTACTAGTGACAAACATATTTACTTGTGATTTGCCAAGCCAATTAGCCAGTAATGTCAAACTTGTAGTAAACTTTTGGTGACAAATTTGCCAGGTGCATAAGTTTTTCATGAAGTTTGCTAGAAGTCCATCACAAGTTTGCCACAAACCAAGCTTGCATGTGCAAATATGACCTTGCTGCAAGTTGTCAGCAATATTGCCAAAGGGGGCATCTGTTTGCCAGAAACATAACATTTTTGTAAATGTTACTGCCAGAACGCATATATTACTTTCCTGCAAGATTACTTGCATTATTTCACTGCAAAATAGTATGCTATATTTTGCTACAGAATAGAATGTTATTTTACCACAAGAGAGTGCAATACTTTACTGCAAAATAACATGGAAAACTTTACTTCAATATAGCAAGCAACGTGGTTCTGCAAAACAGCATGGATTATTTTACTTAAAGACAGGCTGTAACATTTCGGGAGTAGCTGTTAGCATAACGGTTGAGCTGGGTCTTACAGTGTGCGATTTTCAGCCGATTTTTCACTTGTGCGACTATTTTTTGGATCTGCCCAAGTTTCATCTTAATCGTGCGTTGCACGTTGTGTGGTATACGTGGAGTAACGAGCACCGAGCAACCCCTCATGACCAACTCCCGATCGGCAATCGTATGGTCAGATGAAAATTAAACCTGTTTGAAATTCTGGTTGCTCCTCGTGGGGTTATCGCAATCTGGATGCAGAGCCACAAGCCGACTCACCTGAACCTCAGTGGGTTTTCCCCTCATTGTGCCTGTGCAAACACAAAACTGGAAGTGAAATGCCAGCTGAGTACAGACTACAAACATGGCAACGTGTTGTGTAATCTGGACAGAGGCATTGGAGTGCGAGCAGTCGGTGCATTTCCCAAAACTGTTAGCACTCCGGTATGTGTGCAAATAAATTGGGAGCTTTGGCTTTTCAATGCATGCGGTTTAGTCGTACAGTGTGAGCTGGAGGTTTACAAAATGATTTAAAAATTTGTACAGTGTATTTCCAGCAAGATTGCCAGTCTGAATCCCAGACCGTTAAAGGTACTACTAAAGTACTCGTGACTCAGGTACCGTCCCCAAGCACTGCTCCCTGCACCACTCCCAAAAGGCCTGCCCACTGCTGCTTCATAGATAGGCCAAATGTTGTCACATTTGGTTGTGGTCCACTGTGTGCTATGTTCACAATGACAGATAATCTCACTAATTTTACTGCAAGATAGCAGACAGCATTCTTAAAGACACATCTAAATATGCTTCAACATACTCCACTACACAGTGTGAATTTGTTTTACAAGTAATAACAGCATAGCCCAAAATAAAGTCTAAAGCCTATAAATAATAGTCATTTTAAACTAGGCTACTCTTCTGAATATATTACTCAATTTTGCATTCTAAATATAATTTGGATGCATAAGGGGGAAAGTAATTTGTACAACAAGATGTGGCGGATGACACAGTTTTGCCAAAGTGCAGACGGCAGCCAAATACGGGAGGGCTATTTATAAAAACGTAGCCGTGTGGTTTTAACAAAGCTGTAAATAGCATGAGATCAGGGCTCATGTGCTTTAGTTCCACTTTAAGTCTATCATGCTATGGAACAGACTGACAGAAAAATTACGTTACTATTTTAATATAATTTGTTCTTCGTGATCTCATCAGTGTCACCCACACATTAGTGCCATAAACTCTTACCGCCTTAATGAACATAAACTGTGATGCCAAATGGCAAAAGAACACTGTGTATGTTGCTATGAGAGCTGGGAGTGCATTAAATAAGAAGTATACAATAAAGCTCTCTAAAAATGAGAATATGAATTCTCACTGTTATTATTAACACTACTGCAGGGACACACACTAATTTCCTCATTTATAGAAGCTCGGCTGAGTTTTAAATCCTCTAAGTCCAGACTCTCACTGTGAAATTTTTTTTTTTTTTTTTTTTACCCCAGCAAATTGTGAGAATACTTCAGCTCAAAATGCACTCCAGGGTCACCAGATAATTATACTTCTCTTTTATTAGGCATGTGCGGATTTTACAAAACTCTTCTATTGCCAAGCATTTTCTTTTAGGTCCATTGCGGCAGATTCTTTTGTCCTAGTACATGTAGAAATGGATGTTTAGATACACAAAGCACAGAACCCCTGACATTCCCTTTGTGGGTGGTGTGCCCACCTAGGGACGGTCCCGTGTAACTCTGTCAGGCTGGGCCCGGCTGGGCCCCACAGGCCAAAGCCCGTCCACCAGGCACTTTCCCATGGGCCTCTCCCCAAGGCCTGGCTCCAGGGTGGGGCCCTGGTAATTCTAGTGCAAGCGAAGGCAACGAGACCTTTGCTTTTTCTTTCAAGGGTTTTTTGGACTGCTCTTTGTCTGGCCCCTCACCTAGGACTTGTTGGCTTTGTGAGACACAAGTTCAACTCTGGATGGAACACATCCAACTTAGTTTTCACTGTGTTTTTAGTGGATGTGACGAAGTCTCATCAACCTTAAGGCTTTGCATGTTCCACTTATTTGGTCTGGTCTCGGTCTCGACCTTTCAGAGTCTTGGTCTGGTCTCGGTCTTGCCCTGGTCTCATCTTGGTCTCAGCCTTTAATAGTCTTGGTCTTTTTTCTGTCTGGGTCAGGCCTTGTTCTCAATTTAGGTGGTCTTGATGCTAGTTAAGAGTCTTGCTCACAGGTCTCTAATGGTAGTGCTGAAGGTAGGACTCGAACCCAGGACCTCTTGGTCCAGATGCAAGTATCATTAGTAACACCAGATCACCATCAAATTTCTTTCCTAAAAACCAACCAGACTCTGAAATACCCGTGGGATTTTGTGCATCTGCAGTGCTGAAGAGTGAACAGGACCCGGTTGGGCTCCCAGCGGAGCACCATGGGGAATCTTGGCCTCTTTGCTCTGGATTTTGCAGGCCGGGGGAGAGAATGCTGGAGAGATTCAACATGAGTTCTGCTCTCTTTCCTCTAGCTCCCTGATGTCTCCACTCCCTGCTGATAGCTTCTGTTTTTTTTACTCTCACAGCTGTGTTTATACCTCTGATGCACTGTCCGATTGACTGCTTCCAAGGTCTGCGGGAAACATGGGTGTTGCCTACCCATGTCACATCATTTTGTAGAATTTTCTTTTGCTGTTTGAAATGAACTTTTTTAGGGCCACTTTCCCAGACGACGAATAAGCGTAAACCTAGATTATCTTTGAGTTTCAGTGGTGATTCTCCATTCTATCTGCAATTTAGTCCAAGACTAGGCTTAATCCATGTTCAGGAAACCAGCCCATAGTGTGTTTGCTAAGAGTTGGATTAATGTAAAATCAAACAAAGGGATGGATCAACCGTAAGAACGTGTGGATGTCATTACCTCAAAATGGACCTTCCCAAATTTTGGGGGAAAAAAGAAAGATGATAAGGCTATAAAATTTTAAGCTATAAGCCTTACTCTTTGTAGCGTTGATTTTGTCACATTTGGAAAATGCGTTCAGATGGTCCCCAAATTACAGTGGTCTGACTTACAATTTTAAAGCTTCTGTTGACGACTCAGCATCTCAATGACAGTAGTGCTGGAGGTAGAATTTGAACCCATTCAGATGCAATAAGACAAAACTGTAAAAATGTTTTAAGTTTTGTACAGCAGGCAAGCATGGTGGTGCATACAATATGATGTTGACGTTGGGGCACTGCCAGGATGAACGCCTCCTCACCAGTGATCAACAGAGTTAAGTATTCTCTGTGTTAAAACGCATCGGGGACTTCCTGTATTAATTATAGTCACATTTTTGTCTTTTCTATCGATCTAGTTTAAGGCTAGTTTTAGTCGATGAAAAGTAGTTACATTCCGGTCGACATTTAGTCATTATTCAACCTTAGTCAACCTTAAACATAAATATTATTGGAAATTGAATTTTTATTCATGACACTTTTGCAGCAGAACGTCTTTCTGCACTTCACTGAACTCACCACCAAAACAAATTCCTTGTATATAATAATGTACTCGGCAATAAACTTCATATCCATCCTGATTCTGACAAACGTTTTGGAATATGAGATAGATGTATGTATTTGGTACGTATTTCAGTTTGTGTTTAAGACGTCACTAAAATGAAGGTCTAACCTTGGATCACTTCCTTCACCTTCCTATCCCCGTCTTCCCTCCTCAAAGCAGACCAGTTTTAAAGGAGCAGCAGGAGTTGTCCTGAGGGATGAGATTTTCTCAGACTGGGGAAGGTTTCATTACCCTTTAATCCTAAGTCATCCCCATATTAGTTTTGCTCCAGATCTCAAACAAACTCGACGCTGAGGTACCTGATTGGGTTTCAGGGAGCGACCTTGCCTTGTTCCAGGGTTAGAGACAAATGGGAATTATACAATGAAAATTGGAGCTCGACTTCTTCTCTACCTAGATCCCTCAGAGGCTGTTGTTTTATACCCTTTTAAAGCAGGTTCAAGTTTAAATCATTAGGTTTAGACCACCTTTAATCCTTCTTTGTTCCAGGGTTATGGTCTCGTTCCAGGGTTATAGGCAAAATGCGAATAAGAAAACGAAAATCAGGGCTCAACTTCTTTACTAAAGCCTTGGACAAACCTAGTAGAAATACAGTAGACACACAGAAAATTAAGTGATAATTTGTCAGCACAGCACAGCACAGCGTGCACCACAACCAAATGTGACCTCTGCATTTGAGTTGTCCGTTAAGGAGCAGTGGACAGCTTCTGGCAGTGCTTGGAGACCTTACTCATGAGTGCCTCAGTGGTACCTTTACTGGTGTGTAACCTCTTAGTGCAATCTTCGCTTAAGTGCAATAGATGATTGGTGAATGAGGCTTAAAGTTATTATATAGTGGACAATGTTATGGCCATATACATATGTGTATATATATATACATATATAAATACATAAAAAATATATACATGTATATATATATATATATATATATATATAGACCTTCTTGTTACACATGACATTATAAGAGCGATGAACAAACACATCGTCTACTGTCTCGCTCGTGTCGATTCGCTTTAAAGCTTCACAGATCACGGATTTACTCAAAACGTTGACCTTTTGGAGGCTGTTTCAGCATGTCCCGGGTGACATGTCCATTAATGCACTCTCCTCATTCTCTGTGGCTTTTACAGTAAACAGTGTGTAATCGCTCTGCATGCTAAAGTAGGACAGGAGACGAGAAAATGTCAAATAAAAGTGGTTGAAACTTACAAGTGAACAGAAACCATGAGTTCTCAGCGTACGATTCTGGATATAAGAGTTCAAAAAGTAATAATATTAATAATTAAGTATAATATTATAATAATAAAAGTGGGTATGTTCTGTCTGATTGTATAATATATTGTAAAATATAATATAATTATGTGAAAGTCTACTGCTTTTGTGCAATGTCATTTCCAGATACAGATTTGTTTCCAAAAACCTGCAATTACGTTGCAAAAGCATTTATTACAACACAAAAAACTGTAAAAATGAATGCAATTCTGTTAGATTGAAAAATAACAAGACCAAATAAAACACATTTCACCTGAACCAAGCAGGAAAATACACATTTACATTTGTTAATATTCACATCTTATTTTTGTAAAATCCCTTACATTTTTTAGTTCCACCTTTTAATAATCATTAGAATTAATAAATACAACAAACTACAAAGCAAATAAAACTCAAACCTTCAGACAAACTAGCAGTACGTTTTTAAGACACTTTTCACTATTGCATTACGCAAGATACGGATTACCATAACAGTGTGAAAAGGTGTTATTTCTTCAGATTTTTTATCTTTACTTTCAGCCTGTCACCTCTCTGTTGTGTGTGTGTGTGTGTGTGTCTGAAGCAGCTGGGTTGCAGTAAAAAGGCATGCAGCGCCGTGTTTGCATGGCTCAGTAGTGTCTGTAATGGAAGTTACTGTAGACAGAGCTTAAGGTGGGAACTCTATGACAAGCCTTACATCATAAGTTCTACAATGAAATAATAAAAAAGAAAAAGCCTTAAAAAGTAGTTTGCCTTTCATGCCAAAGTACATCTTCCTACTGGAATTTTCATAAAAGTAGGGCTGCATGATTTACAAAGTGTCAAACACGATTATGTATGCACGACGGATTCCAATGCAAACCTAGAATATTTGATATGGAGACTTCCATTTGCTAACTAAGAAGTGCAGAATTTTCCTGGAGAAAAATGTGGGCTAAAAAGAGTGGAAAAGTCTGAGACCACTAGTTAGTTTGAAATCGACACGTGTGTTTATTTGTTAGAACAATTTCACATAGCGGTGGGAATCAAAAATGTTCCATCAGAATTGTCCACCTCCAACATTATCCATTCTTCTTAACAGTTCTCTTATTTCCCAGCACAACATTTTCAGGTTTTCTGGAAGTTCTGTGTCGTAGTGCTTCAAGTTGAAATCCATTCAACTTTTACAACCAGCTCTGGGCTTGTCAATGTCACTTCTCTCTTGCTAGCCGATCAAAATCGAGGAAGGGGCGGGACATTCACAGTCAAGAACTCACTAACAACAGTGGTGGCCTATCTGGATCAGCTGGAGAAGCTAACTAGTTCAAACGCTGCGGCTAATGCCAAGATGCGATTTCTCTTCACTGTAAAGATGATCGGCTAAACTACCGATCTCAAAGGAACACGTTACAATGTTTACATGAAACAGGAATGAACGGAAGTGGAAGTGCCCGATGGCGCTTTTTGCGACGTAGCAACAACAACCGCTGAGAGAAGCAATGAGGAAGCGCTCTGGAATTGAAGTTTTGACTGCTCTCACCTCAAAAAAAAATAATAATAAAGTGGTGGACACAGGCCCTTAAGCCAAGAATGATGTCTGTATTTCACAAAACTGTGAAGGAGTTAACCACCAAACAAGTTGGAATGAGGCTCAGATGTTCCAAATTGTGAGAATCACACACCAGAAAAGAATACATCAATCGCAATAAATCAAACAGCCGCAATGAAAGTGCTTGTCCCAAATATATATTATTGATGGTATCCAAGACAATGTATGGAGTTAAAAATTACTTTCAAATAAGCGGGATGGGTGATAGAATGTAAATCGAATCAAAATTCCAGTTATCAGCAGCACAATCTGATAGACGTCTGGATCTCTGGACTTTTCAACTCAACTTTTTCAATTTAAGGCTTGGTGCTGAAGTATAAATGAAAGATTTCGCTGTATTTCCAGCCTGCACCCTGGAGGTCACACTCATCATACATGTGTGTCATCCACCATTCCTTCATTCTGTTTGGTTTTTTTTTTTTTTTGGCAGCAGCCGGGGGAACAGTACTTTGCTCATGAGTACCTTAGTGGTATCTTTACCTGTCTGGTACTTAAGATATAGTCCAAAGTAAAGACCTCCCTTTTTTGACTCACAGTCTAGTTACTGACATATCGTTGTGCCTCAAAAAACAGTCCTCTTTCGCTCGACATCTTCTAAATGCAACAACATGTAAAACCCTTCCCGCACCTTTTCACACCGAAGCTGTCAGCAATTTCCAAGTGAAATAATTAATCATAAAACCAATGTTTCAAACCGATTCTGACACAATCCTCAGAGGTGGGCCTCAAAAAACAGTCAGCTGAAAGAGCCCATTGAGAGCGACTTTTAATTAGCTGTTAACTTAAGTGTCAGGCATTGACACATCGACTTGAAATGTGTCTTAAACGTCTCCATCGCTTTAGCATTCACCTGCACACACTTAAACATACACACACACCCCTAACCTTTTTCCACTATCAGCACCGGTTTCCAATTTGATGTCATAACTTTGACCAAAACTGTGGGGGGGGGGCTTTAATGAATGTTGGACGTCCCTGTGAGAGTCATGCGTGCTAACGAACGTAGTGTGTGTTAACATCTCAACAAATGTCATTCATACGTCATGATTCCTCGTGGTTGGTCAAGTCGCAGAGAGTGTGATGTAATGTACCGCAACACAAAACTTAGGAAAAAAAACGCAAAACGCTGTGCTGGGAAATGATAGAATTGTTAAGAAGAATCGATCATGTTGGAGGTGGAGAATTCTGTTGGAATTGATCAAATGGAACCGGTTCTGAGTCAGAAATGGTTTTTGATTCCCAACTGTAGAAGACACTCTTATCCATTTTCCCAATTTCCCAATTTTTCTCCCTGAGAGAAATTTGGGTGGGCTTAAGGGTCTTACTCAGGGACCCAGTGGTGGTAGTTCTGCAGGTAGGATTCGAACCCATGAACTTTTAGTCTAGAGGCCAGGACCCTAACCACTAGAACACCACCACCAAATTCAACACGGGTTGAGTGAGAAAGGGAGAGATAGAACAGTAAGTTCACATTACAAGTAAGTCACCGGCTGAGAAAGACCTCTAAAGAACTGCAGCGACGAATGGAAACCCCTTTAACTCTGCCGTTCACCTTTCCCTGATAGGATTCCGTAAAACGCGGGCAAATGAAAACACCCTCCTCAGCAGCTCTGCACCGCGTCCAATTCCCAAAAGAAAAAGCCATTTCCCGCCAGACGACCTCGACCACAGCTTTAAGGAAAATGAGCTGCATTCCGGTTACGCCAACCCTCCGATGAGGGCAGGGCACGAACAGCTTCTGACCACATTAAAAGGGACGCTGTGAGGGTCAGAGGGAGGTCCCAGCGCCAGGCGGCTCAACAGTGTGATGATCTGCAGGGATCATGCTTCCAACATGAGAGAATAAATACGCTTTTCACGTCATGTACCTCTGGTTCTCAACCAAACGTTGCCGCAAGGTTTTATGGCTGGTTATGGTTTGAATAACAGGGGAGCTAAGAGGGTCGTTCGACTCCCGCAAAAAGGATGTGTTTCCTTGAAAGCCTCATATGAAATAAAAAATAGTGTTATGGTTTATATTAAAACTCCAACTTCTGTCTCCAAGCACTTGAATTATGCAACTGCATTCTACATTAACGCCATGATTAATTAGACAAGATATTTGAAGGAAAAGTCATTAATTAAGAGCACATACTGTGTTTTTATTCAGTATTTTTCAGGTGCTTTATGGACAGATTTCGCTAACTATGAGGGGCACTAAGGATTGGCTATGGAACATGATAATATGATTGTGGCATCTAGCATCTGCCACAATAAACTTTTCTTAGCAAAAATTAAATGTAGCATTCTCAGTGTTGATTAGCATGCAACTTGCTGCTATTCAGCGTAGCATCACAATAACTCTAGTGGTGTGACCACTAGAGGCCGACGTGCTAATGTTGCCTCATTTTTAACCATGCCAAAAGCAAACAAGAACTCTACGTAGTGGCTCCCTCTATGTAGTTCAGTAGTGTCTGGCTTTGGACATGCCCTTTAAAATAAAGAATCTTTTATGCTATGTTCACACCAAAAGCTACTAAAGCTGTAAAATTGTAATTGACTTTTTACTGAGATGAGCCTCGAAGTTTGGGTGACTAGAGCGACAAAAAATGTTGTGAGGATCCCAGAGAACATACTCTGAAACTTTAGTTCCTATCGTACTTTAGTTCTGATCTAAAATGACGCCTGAAAAGCGGATCACAGTGATCACAGGGCACCCAGTCTTGTACGATCCAACCCTTTTCAGCTTCAGAGATAGTTACAAGAATGCAGTACAATGCTACTTTGCGTACTGAATTATTATTGCACAATATATTTGCTAAACTACAAAATTTACATCATTTTGTTCTTGGCTGTTCGAATGACATCAGTGACATGGGTGACAAGAGTGAACAAAAATATCTTGACAGCGATGTTTCTGGAGCATCTTCTGCAATTCATTAATTCATTTATTCATTATCCGAACCGTTTAATCTCTACCGGAGTCGTGGGGACCAGAGCCTATCCTTGGAACTACGGGTGCAAGGAGGGGACCAAACCTGAGCAGGCGCCAGCTCACCGCAAGGCACAGCGACTTTACAGCTTTAGTAGCTCTTGGTGTAAACATAGCATTAGATATGATACAGTATAGCACCTGCGATTTTTGGAAATCTCTCATCCCTTATAGAAATGTTTCACGGTGAGTTTCTCACTGCTACAAGTTTTGAGTCTCCATGACGATCCCAGAGTGCTCTTTTTTTCCTGTTTTTGGTAGGTGGCACACACTCATGCCTCATCCTGTTCCATTGCATTGCAGATGGGATTTTGTAGATGTGGTTGTCACAGTTTTGGCCTACAGCAGCATTAATGTCACAAAAAAGGCTGGGCAATACGACTTCAAATCAATATCACGATTAATTGAACATTCTACCATGATTACAGTTATTGAATTATTGTTTTTAAAACTCCTAGTGGATTTGCATGGGTAATGTCATGTGACCACAAGCATGTTTGAGGTAAAGTATTTCCCAAACATTTCCCAAAAACATAGCATGTTATCTACATTAGCAACACTTTGTTAGTTGCTAATATCCACTATGTTAGTTGGTAACATAGTTAGCAACTATTCTTTTGGGAAACGCACCCCAGATCAGGAAACAGAATGCCAATTTATGCGAATGTCTTTTGGCACATTTTTTCTCAACGTTATGAGAGATAAACAGGCTCGATTAGCATGGTAGAGTCCCACCCTACACTCGTACCCCAAATCTGGGCCCCATTGTCCCAACAGTTCAGACCGTAAGAGGCAGCTGCCAGACCATGAGAGTACTCTCAGAAGATTCTGTTGCCTGCCCAGACACCCCTTCCTCCCTTAACCTCCTATACCCCTGCCCGCCTGAAATGACAGCCGCTGAGGTCACTCTGTCCCTCCTGAACCCATCCCTCTCGCACGGCCGACCCCTGACCCACATGTCCGGGTCGTCGCTAAGCTCGTAGATGGAGCCGTCCTCCGGACTGTGTTCCAGCGATTCCAGCGACGAATCTGAAGCCGCCTCGTCCCCTCCAACCTGAGCCGTCAGGGGTCGCCCAGGCAGGCTGGCGGTGGAGCGGAGGCGGTACTGTAGCAGCACGCCCCGCCCCTTCATTTTGCCCTCCCCAAGAGAGGAGCTGCTAGACTGCTGGAGGGACTCCTGGGAGGACGTGTCGCTTCGTTCCTCTCCTCCGCAAGCTGAATCAGGACCAAAGTCAACCACCGAGTCTCGCTTGAGGAGGTCCGGGGACAGGGTGTTGGAGGTGGCAACCAGGAAGTCCACAGGACCGACATGAGCATTTAGGGAAGTCATTCCCTTACCTGTAAAGATGGCAGAGATAAGATTTCGGTCAAATTTTTTTACATTAACGTTTTTCATACCGATAGAGCCAGACTTAAATCAATAGCTGCTGTTCAACTTAGTTACTGCCCGTTAAGTCAACGTCCCAGTCAGAAGTTACTGCACAGTAAACACAAAAAGATGATTCATAAATGAATGCTTCTTGAAGTGGTTGGAAAAAGTTTGTTCTGTCATTTTAGTTTTAGAGGTTCAAGATGCATACCACTAGACATTTTTGACCTTGAAGGCTAGCGTTAAGGATTTCAACAGGATGCAAGCAGCCACAGGAAGCCGACACAGTTTCCAAAGTACATTTGCATTTATGCCATTCAGCACACCTTCTGATCCAGATTGGCTTCCGTTTCCTAATCTGATGGACAGTTTCTCTGGAGCAATCTGGGGTTAAGAGTTTTTGCTGAGGGCCCAACAATGCTATGATCACCAACACAAGGTTTCAGTCAATTAGATCATAGCCTCAGTAAAAAGGAAGTCCACTTTTAAAGGAAGTCCAGCCAGTAGAGAGGCACAGTAATCCTGGGGTGCATTTCCCACAAAATAACAGAGGTTAGCTTTGAGCTAACATGGTACAATGCATTGACAATCTAACTAACACCTGAAGTATGATGGTTTCCCAAAAGCATTGTACTTTGGATGCACAACAGTTGGTTTGAACTACCTTAGTTCGAACTACAACATTGACAGATGTGCTCGGCTGGATTTTCACCATAGGAAGCTTGCAAAGAATCAAATACAATAAGCTTGCATACCTTATTACTGCAGACTCCATCATTGTCTGCTGTCGATGGCGTAAAAACCAGGAAGTAAACTTCCAACAACAACTCATGAGCTGCAGTAGCAACGTAGCCATAAGGTTAAGTGGTTTTGGAAACCACTAGTGTCATTTAATGATGTGTTGAACTTTGTAAATTACCAACATAGTTACCTCCGTAGTTCGAACTATGGTTTTGGGAAATGCTTGCATTGCAATTGCATGGTTCCAACTACGGTAGTTGCTAATGTCATCGGCAACTATGCTTTTGGGAAATGCACCCCGGTTTAGATATGACCAGTGACTGGACAAGTAATCGAGAAGAGAACTTCCTTGCCTTCTTCAAGGTGATAACTGAGGTTCTAAAAGGAAACAGCAAGGTTGTGCCTTGTTGAAAGTTTTATATATAAGTATAGGTGAACTTTTAATTCTGAAGGAAAGTTTTGTCTGACCTTAACTTGCTCTTCCTTTTTGAACAATTTACATATCACACCACCCCCCAAAAAAACAAAACCAGCGGCTGCCAGCGTACCTGTTACTTTGGGGATGCCCTCCAGCTTGGGCACAGGCAGAGTGACGATGACGCCCTGGGCAGTGCCCACCCAGAGCAACCCCTGGGAGATAAGCAAACTGGTGACCCTCATGCTCTTCTGACCTACAAAAAGAAAAGAAAAAAGAAACACTGCTGGTAAAAATTCGCTCTGGCTCACAAGACACAGAAGATGAGTTCATCTCAAGCAAGATGCTCATTCTGACTCGCCCAGCGCTGGGCTGCTTTTGTCTCCACAGTGAGCCGCGTCTTCTTCTTCTTCTTCTTCTCCTCCAGAAAGAGAGTGAGATTGAGACAGTGGGACGTCTTTACTTTTAACAGACTGTGTCTCTCTACAGCACACTTGGCATTGTTAGCTGATTATATTCCTTTTGGCCCATTCATTTGTTCGTCAGCAGCATTATTCATCCGCTTGATTGTAATGACATTTTATTTCATCACGCTCTTATTCTCAGCTCATCATATTTTGCTGTTCGGGATGAAAGCTTTTTCTGGTATTGCAAAAAAGCGCCGCATGTCAAAATTTGATGTACTGTAGTTCCAAACACTTCACAGTTAATCTGTCTGTGTCCAAATAAGTTGACAACGGTAAAGTTGGGGAGAGGCTTCTTTATGTAAGAGTTACCGATAACTTAAGAAGTTAGGGCCAGGGGAAGGGTTGGGTTTAGTGAGTGTAAACGATTTCAGCAGGTGACTTTAAAACTCACTGACAGTAGTTAAGCTCTGGTCTTGCTTTACCAACTTGCTGACCATTTGTGGTTAACTAAGACAACTGACCTTGGAGCTTATACACTGCTTATACATAGTCAATAAAAAGAAGCTCTGTACCATTGCTTTTGTACCATCACCTAAAATTTGTTCATTGTTGCATTCAGAAATCAATTAACAAGGCGTCAACTTAAAAATGCATTTAGCTTGTAAAATGACTATCAAAAAATATTGATATTTTCATATTAATGCTACTTGAATGGTGAACTAAAGCTAATTTGTGACCAGATTTAGTCAGTCTGTCAATCATTATATGTACTGCTTAATGGCTATTGGGTTGCAATGGAGGTCATAGTGGGTTGAAAAGTGGGACTGACTTACCAGGGCCCCAAGTGGGGAGTGGGCCCTTGAGAAGTCTGAAATTTTATTTTATTATGGGGAGGGGGCCCACGGAGACTGCTTGTGTATAGGGCCCAGAATTTGGTGCTCCATCCCTGAGGGTTGCGGGGACCAGAGGATATCCTGGGACTACGAGCGCAAGGCAGGGACCAACACTGGGCAGCCGCCAACACACCACAGGGCACAAAAACACATACAAACAATCACACTCCCAGTCACACCTTACCGGGAAAATTTTGATTCACCAATCAACCTATAGCATGTGTTTTTGGGCTGTGGAAAGAAAACCCGAGCACCTAGAGAAAACCCACACAAACACAGCATGCAAACTCCACATAGAAAGACCCTATGATCGACCCAGGGATCGAAACCAGGACTTTCTCTCTGTGAGCCGGCAGCACTAACCACTGCCCCATCGTGCCACCCCCAAAATTGAGTTGTTTTGCAATCACAGAAGTTACAAAGAATGTCCAAAATGTCAATGTTGTCAATGCCACTGCTGTAGACAATTTTGAAGTTCATCTGTGTAGGTTCTCAGTCATCCAGGACATGGCAGACTTGTGCTTGAATCAAAGGCAAATGAACTTCTTTTAGGTTCTTGAAGATGTTTCACCTCTCATCTGAAATGTTTCTTCTAAAATGCCTATTCAGGTGCCCTCGATTTAAGTACTTTTTAAAACCAGGTCAATAAGGTCCCTTTTTGGTGTAGGAGTGCAAAACCAGAACATCGTCCAGTGTCTGATTAAAGATACAGTCTCCCTTAAGAGTCTTGCTCAGGAACCCAATGGTGGTTTTGTCTCTCATGGGATCCAAACCCCTCAATGGCTCACCAACACCGGATTTTACTTGCACAACATTTGTCTTGCACACAAGCAAATAATTTGTATCACAGCACCTTATGTTCTTCCTCTGCATGTTCTGTGTACCTTGACTGCAACTTCCACAAACTCATTTCCATAGTTACTTTCCAAAGGAAAGGGAAAACAAGGGAAAAGCTGTGGAAGGAAATTTCTACGTCCTAAGGCATCACCAAACGAACGTGGCTGTTGTGTGTCTTGTTGAAACAGCAGTGTGTGTGCTTTGCTTGAGCAAGCGGGAAGTGCCTAATTGAGTCACTTTCACAGCATGGTGTGGCTGCAAAGCATGGTGCTCGGGGGGTCTTCAGCTAATGTGTAAATGAAGCATTTCCAGTACTCTAGTTAGTCAGCGGGAAAGCACACAAGGTCACATAAGAATGTTAGTGGAGAAAAGGGCACTAAAAAGGGACCTCATCTTGGGAAATGTCAGCTGCCCAGCTCGAGGACATGCGTACCTATTTATACAAGTCGTGTGCTTTTCGAGACGCTCATTTCTTAGCCCCCCTTTGCCCACTAACCCTCATGGCCAATTACAATGGTTCTGCCGAGTGTGATGTCTTGTGGTGAGTAGGAGAATCTGATTCTGAGTCTCTTAGCTACATGAAGAAAGGAACAGCTTAACATCAAGGAGAACTGCATATTTCATGAAGCAGGTCCACTCCGTACCAAGATCTGAGGCTAAGAAACCACAACTGGACTTAATCTGTGCGATCTCCCCTAAAATGAATGTTTCTCTATGATATCTGGCTAAGAAGTTTTAGAGGCTGATGTTTCTTACCCTCAGGAAATGGCTATTAAAGCTATTAGTGAAGGAGAAGCACTTTGCTTTAGTGCTTTAGATAAAAATAAATAAAAGCAGCAGCAGCAGCAGCTTCTCGCTTGTTTACCGTGTCTGGAAGTCCCAACTGAGGGCCAGACTGAACTGTAGAAAGAACTGCGGAGGTTGAGACAATAATTAATTCATCACCCTTCATAGGCGAGGGAGGGCGCTTTGGGACCAGCGGACCATTGATCTGTAATAACCATATCAGGCCGTTTCTAAGCTGCTGTGCAAATTCGGGGGCTGGAAAGGGACCAGCACTGACCTAAAAGGCCCAGAAGCAGTGGAGATTTTGGTTCTAGCATATTACTTTGCCAGTAAGGGAGTTCACCCCATGGTCAGAAGGTCTCCAGTTCAAATCGCACACTAGTAAAGGTACCACTGAGGTACTCATGAGGTACTCTGCTCCCCGGATGCTGCCTCAAAGGGCAGAGAGGGAGAGGTAAGTATTATAGGGTATCATATGTTTTAAAGTCACAACTAGGGCTGATTTCTTGCTCCTGGATTAAGCCTAGTCTTACACTAAGTTGTAGTACCAATGGAGGTTTACCATTCAACCTCAAAGCTAGTCTAGGACTAGGCGTACTCCTTGACAAGGAAATTGAACCTTGGGGTTCTATCCCTGTTCTTTTACGAAGATGCTCAGCAATCCTCACTGTTAGGTCACACTTAGCATATGCTCTTATTACCAGAGCGGCTGCCCTTTTCACTAAATACAGGGACAGTCTCCCTGGAGCAACTTGAGGTTAAGGGCCTTGCTCAGTGGCCCAACGGTGGATTTTCCAGGCTCTCCTGGGATTTGACTCTGCAATCTTATGGTCACTAAATCTTAGTTGTAGTCATTAAAAACACTGTGACAGCACCATCCCCTTAACACCACACTGACCACACATTAGGCAAGGCAATGAAGAATGCAGAATTTTAGCAGAACACTGGGGTTTGAACTAATTGGACCTAATTTGAAGTACAGCACAATCTTTTGTAGATTGCAATGCGCCCACTGTTAGGTCAAGCAACACCTATAATTTAATTCCTAGCAGGATTCCCATCCAAACCAGCTTGGATTATCAAGTCTAGATCATTTCGGATAGACATAGATAATTTGCCAGTCAATTTAGCATCACTTGCTGGTCTCCACTGCACCTATATACTGTTTTCTAACTCAGTAGGGAGCTTTGGTTGCCTCAATGGTCAATTAGTGCGTCATACACACAAAGAACTGCTCTCACACATGCACACTCTCTTGATATTTGACCAGAACTGACCACAAGAGTAACACAATAGTTGAGACACGTCAAAAAGCCGACCAAAGGTACCACTCTCTTCTCCTTCAAGTGTCTTCACAAATCTAGCCTAAACCTTGATCCAAAAAGTTCTCTTTTATTCAGTCGTAAAGAATTTTGAGCTTTCCTTTGTTCTCGGTTACTCCTGCGCCATAATACAGAAGAGGACTGAGGAAGATCTGCTGACAGTAACGCCGTCTGGCCCACTGCTAAAGTCTGATCTGCCTGTTTGCCTTTGGCTTCTCTTCAGCAGACAGGCTTGATCAGCATTGCGTGTGACAAGTCAAGAATCACACGTTCTGTTGACTAAAATTGAACACAGCAAGTGAAAGCACAAGTAAGCAATGCCTGAAAGTGTAAAACGGAGATTTCTTTCTGATCTGAGGGAGAGGTAAGTATTATAAGGTATCATATGTTTTAAGGAAGTCACATCTAGGGCTGATATCTTGCTCCTGAATTAAGCCTAGTCTTACACTAAGTTGTAGTACCAATGGAGGTTTACCATTCAAACTCAAAGCTAGTCTAGAACTATGCTTAATCCTCAACTGGGAAACTGGCGCCTAGAATGAAGGTACAACGTGGTGTCATGGCTCCTGACACTAATTCTAATTTAATCTTTTTAACACAAATTTTCAAGAATTGTTTTGTTAACTGCACGTTTTGTTAACATCAGTGGTTATCAGAAGTAGCTAAGTCTAATATAAACCAGTCTTCAGTCAGAAAAAACATCTGTGCTGTAGGTACTGGTGTAAGTTTGGGCTAAACAGGTTTTAAACCGCGAGACTGTGACACTGCTATTATTTTCACCATCACTGATTTGCTTTGGCCTTCCACTTATTTATCTTATTTATTATTTGTCATTGTGAACACACCACAGCACACAGTGCACTACAACCAAATATGACACATTAGACCCATCTGGAAAAAAGCAGTGGGCAGCATCCACGGAGCAGTGCTTGGGGATGGTATTTTGCTCATGAGTACCTCAGTGGTGCCTTTACCGGTCTGAGATTTGAACCGGCGACCTTCCGATCACAGACCGAACGTCCAAACCTTTGTGCTATCAACTGCCCCAAAGGCCTTGTTGTCATGCGTCAACACATCCACAGCATCTGTTTTCTTGTCTGCGACCACACTAACATAATGTATGTTTACACAAGCCCCTACTGCTGTAAAAGAGTAAAGGCAAGGGGATGCATGATGTCTGATGTATGTCTGATAAATATTTAATCCATTGGAGTACACAGAGCTGGGCGAATTCTGCGGCATTTTGGAACCCTAAGAGGACAAGAGGGAAATAAAGATGGAGGGGAAGCGGTAAGGAGAAGACAAATAAAGAGTCAGGCACTGTGCAAGTGGAAGAGAGAGGGGGAGAGGGAGATGGAAGAGGGCAACGCTGGCATATTACCAATGTGCCAGGGATGTTGGAGTCAAGACAAGAGGGTTTCCATAGCAACCCCTGGAATGGAAAGCTTTGTCTCCGGCATTGTGCCATGGCGACTTTCTTTCTCTCTTTCTTTGTTATTAATTCCTCCCTCTAACCTCGCAGCTTTATTACTGCTCCTTGGGGTCTTAAGATAGCCACTTATTCATGGTCCATCCTGAGAGGGGAAGATGGCAGGAAGTGGTCCAGAGAGAACATAGGACTTCTTCGCTGAGGAGGTGGGTGTGCTGCAGGTGCTTAGTTGCTGCACTTTTCTTGGTCTGGTACAAAAAGACCTTAAGAAAAGAACGTAAAGGAAGGAAAAACATGGACAAACGCAGTGTGAACATTTCTGTGGAAAAGGTCAGCCATTAGCACCAACATGATGAGAGAGGAGCATGCATGGAAGTGATTATTTGTCATTGTGAACACGCAATTCCACCGAGTGCAGCACAATCTCTGCATTTAACCCATCCGCGGGTGGAGGAAGAGCAGGCAGCTGACGTGGGCATTGGCTGGGGACCAGTATTTTGGGCATGATACCTGGTTTATTTCACATTACAAAGAATATTAAAAATGCTCCCCATTCACCAAACGCCACTGGTCCTCCAGGTGATCAATGAAGTTTTACTCCAGATGGTGTGGTGGGCATTCTGAAAATCAGTCAACATTTGCCAAAGGTACAGGACGAAGGTAGCAGAGGTCCCTCACAATGTATATACACATGATAACACTAGAAATACTTGCCTGCTTTTAAAGATAAACAGCTTTTCTTTACTGACTATACAATAAGGGGCTGTTGGTAGTGTAAAGGTTAGGGAGTTGACCCAGTGACCAGACGTTTGTCGGTTCAAGTCCCAGACCGGTAATGGTATCATTGAGGTACTTATGAGCAAGGCACCATCCCCAAGCACTGTTCCTCAGGCAATGCCAAAAAAGCTGCCCACTTCATGGATGGGTCACATTTCCAGAGGTCATATTTTATTGTGGTGCACTGTGTGCTGTGCTGTGGTGCGTTCACAAGAACAATCACTCACTCACATACCCCATCACATCTAACAACTGAACAAAGTCTTGCCGAACACAGCACGAACTACAGTTCTATAGGATGCCGAGAAGCAACAAATTACACTCTACAGCTGTACTTCAGGATATATATATTTTTTATAAAAGCACTTTAGATAGCTGAAGAGCTACATTTATTGCAAACCTCCTTGTCAATTCATTCTCCAGCCCTGAATGCACCTGCCCATGCCTGTCATCTTAGAGAGAACTCCTGATAAATATTAATTGCTTCCCATCTCTTATGGGACGCATCATTTTCTAATCTCTTACTAAAAACGGTGGAATCTGCCTACCTTATTACCAATGCATCAAAACACATTGACAGCTGAAGGTAAAACTCTGGGTCCATGTCACATTTTGTATTCCTACAGTTCTGACCCTGTGCTCTGTTTTAGTCTCCAGTGCGGTCAACACAACTGATCTAACTCATCTGCTAATTATCAGTGTCAGATCTGGCGTAAAACTGCACAGGGGTTAAAGGTGCATAAACCCTACTGTCTAAGTGAATTCAGTTCCTCTTGCTCTTGTTGCCGCTTTAAACTTGGTGTAGAGTGCAGAGGTTCCAATGGGGACAGAGAGATAGAGCGATGATCAACGACTGACGTCTTTGAGCTCAAGTTCTAGACAAGGCTAAAGTCTTTGAGTTTGAGTCTAAATCAAGTCTTAAGACTTTAAGGGGGAAGTCCATGTCAAATCTCAAGTCATTGAAGGACAAGTCCAGGTCAAATCCCAAGTCTTTGAGCTTAAGTCCTAGTCAAGTTTTAAGAATTAAGGGGAGGCGTGACCGACACTTGGAGCTGCTCCGATTTGTGAATGAAAATTCACGAAAATCGCTGCTCTATATTGTTTTCATCTGCTACAATTTCAGGGATGATGTGACTGTCATTAATCATATTTAAACCATAAAATTTAGATTTATACTAGTTATTATAATGATTCATATGATTATATCTGATTTTACACTGGCCTTACTGTGAAAACGACACATATGATAGGGATCGACTAATATGTATTTCTCAGGGCTGATACTGATATCAATTATTTCTAAATCAAAAAAATTAATAACTAATATTTTGAACCAGTCTGCTGTAAAAATGAAATTTAAACTTTAATTTAAATGCCTTTTATCATATGTTTAATTCTCACAACTCTTCATCAAGCTCTTAACAAAATACATGTGATTACATATGTATATATACTGTAATTATAAATACTGTAGTTCTCTTTTATCATGCATGTAATATGTATATGAATGTACACTAATATATTAATGCTCATTAGTATATTAATGAACTGTAATGCACATTGAAATGCATGTAAAATATATGAATAATTAATGGTTAGTTAGCAATATTTTTCATTTTGTGTTAGTGTAGTGAAACATGAAAAAGAATGCTATGCCCATATTCATTTATATTGATATCTATCGATATCACGATTACTGAAAAAATAATCCAAATTACTGACATGGGCAAGATTACATCAATTAAGAGGTTTAAAATGTTGGCTTTGATTCATTTTCATTTTGCACAACCCTTTTTGCGTGCAGCACGGTGGCACGGTGGTTAGCTCTGACGCCTCATAGCGAGAAGGTCCTGGATTCGAGCCCAGGTCAGCCATAGGGCTTTTCTGTGTGGAGCTTGCATGCTCTCCCCGTGTTCATGTGGGTTTCCTCTGGGTGCTCCGGTTTCATCCCACAGTCCAAAAGCATACAATATAGGTTAACTGGCGACTCTAAATTGACCCCGTAAGGTGTGAACGAGAATGTGCCCTGCGATGTGTTGGCACCTGCCTAGGGTTGGTCCCCGCCTTGCGCCTGTAGTCCCCAGGACAGGCTCCGGTTCCCACAACCCCGATAGGGTTTATGCGGTTCAGGTAATGAATGAATGAACAACCCTATATTGACCTTTTCTGTGTACAGTGATGCTAAATGGAAAGTTGACTCACCTGGATTATGGAAGGACGAGCGAGTAGAGATGTTGATCTCCTGGAGATGTTCTAACGTTTCCGTGTGGAACAGACGTATGCAGGAGCCCTCTGAGAAAGCCATCCACACTCCTCCTCCGGCACGAACCATGTGGCCGACGCTCACCATCGGATCCTGGTGGACCTCAAACCTCTGAGAAAGAGACAGAGGGAGACAATAAATAAAAGGAGCTATAATGAGCAACAATATTAAGAAGAAAGGATTACTGAATATTTATTGTGAATTTAGCCCTAGAAGTTCAACAACAGACATAAATTTGTGATGTCATCAAGAATGTTGTGTGCCCGAGTGTAGACCGGGGACTTGACGGTCATCATTTCCTGATCTTTGGGGCGCAGTGAGGAAGAAAAAACGCCTCAATTTTCTTTCCTTCTGCTGCTCAAAGCAGTGACTTCCATTGATGGGAATAACAGCGTTAAAATAACAGCGTTACTGAAAAAAAGTCATTTTTCAGTAACGGGTAATCTACCCAATTACTGTTTCCATTGTTACAACACCGTTACCGTCATTGACAATAACATGCGGCACGTTACTGTTATTAAGCTGTTTTCATCCGACCAAGCTCTCAGCTACAGGAGCGGTAAAGCTTTTTTCTTTTCTTTGGTGAGGGGTGAGACAACCGCATAAGGGATGATGATTGGCTAAGGTAGAGTACAAGCATAATTTATTTAGACCTATTTGATCGCCAGTTGTGGCCTATTGATGTGCAATAATTTGAAAAGTTCTAAAACATCTATTGTGTTTTATCATTCTACTATTATATACATAGTAATGACCAAATCTACGATGATATATTGAATTTGATAGGTGTCTTGTCTCACATTGTTCCACAGCGATATTAGAATAGTGTATATTTGTGTACAATGTTTTTTGTAACTATAACTAATTATTTTTTTAATGTGCCCAACACTGGTGACTTCAAAATGAGACATTCGCTGGGAATAATAAGGGTCTAACCTATCAGAGAGCAGGAAACATTGTATTAATGTCGCCACTCTCATTAATGCTAATTCATTTTAGCCAGCGGTTACGCACGGCAACACTAATGGGTTAAAAAAAAGGCCAGAATGAACCTGAGACCAATGAGAATCAACAAGCGGACATAATTGGGACGCGCTTTGATATAGAACTCAATGGGGCAGAACCAAAACAGATTGTAGCTCCAGCTCTTTCTCTCTCTTTCGCTCTCTCACCCTCTCCCCCTCATTTGCTTCTAGGAAAAAAATACCAAACAGAAATATTGTCCTATAATGGCGCCGGTTCCAGTACAAATTTGTCTGGATTTTTTCCCCCTCCCCGTGTTTACTCCTTCCTTCCAAACCCATCAGAAAGGATTTGTTCCCGCACACATCAAGTTCTTAAATCCTTTCCGAACAGCTGGCACTCGGCCTCGCTTGACAGCGCGAAAGCGTTGGGTTTGAAGAGCGTAAATGATGTTCCGTTTGCCGCAACTGACGGTGTGTTTCCATGACGTGCTCGTAGGCTACCCCGGGGCCAATCTAAGACTTGCCCCTGGGTCATTCTCGCCTCAGAAACCAAGCATCAGAAACTCGTCCTCCTCTCTGCGAGGATTCCCCTCTAACAACCGTCTGGTACCAATTTGAGGAATGTTCGGCTCTTGTGGTTCGACCGCAGCGGGTCGCCTTTCAGCATAAATGCGACCCAACTTTCAGCCTGGCTCAAAGTCATTGAGAAGATTTATGGTTTCAGATACTAATAGAGGTGAGACAGTGTAGGGCAGTGAGAGGAATGAAAATCAAGCTGGCGAAGAGGGTAACTCGGCTGCTCTGCTTTCAGTTCAAATGCTTCACTCTCAGCTGGCTGTTGGACATGATTCGCATACACAAAAAACACAAAAAATGGAATCCTCAGATCTTACTAGTCCTGTTTTTATGGGGTGCAAAAAAACAAACCGGGTGACGTAAATATCACTGTGCAGCATTGGCCGGGTCTGAGGCCTGCTTTACACCTGGCATGAATGTGCTTTATGCGATCAGATCACAATCAGATAGCACTTGACCACATTAAAATCCAGGTGTGGATGTGATTGTATCTAACAAGCCACATCAGGAGCAGATTAGACAGAGCCTGTGATTATTTGTCATTGCAAATGCACAGCACAGACAAGAGTGCGCCAAAATGAGATGTGACCTCTGCGTTTAACCCATCCATGAAGGAACATTTTCTAGCTGTTCTGTTCAGTGCCTGGGTAGCAGTGTTTAGAGCACAGGTGGGAAATTCTGGTCCTTGAGGTTTTCAATGCTGCTTGACCTCAGAACATTCACACCTGGTTCTCAGGTAGATTCTCACCAGAAAACCTCCAGGGTACTGCACTGGAATTGCCCATCTCTGGGTTGGCCTCAGTGGTGCCTTTACCAGTGTGGAATTTGAATCAACAACCTTCATCATGGTAGCAGCTCCCTAACCTAATCCTGTAGGCGCATTAAGCATTCCCTGAGTAGCAGTTCCTAAGGAGTTGGTACATAATTCAAGGGTAACTTCAGTGATAACTCTACGGGTCTGGGATTTGACACAGGAACCTCTGATCACTAGAATGGTACCCTAGCCATAAAGCTACCATACCCATTGGGCAGTGAACACTTTCTTGCAGGGTAAAAACAAACACGCTATCTGACAGCACTGCAACTCCCTAAGTGTAAGGCTACGTTTTCTTGAACTGTACAGTAATGGAATAAAGGCTAAAGTCCTCAGTGACGTCATTTGATGCCAAAAATGTGGCTGCTGAAGGTTCTCATTCTGCCTCCTGCAGGTACACAGGCCACACAATGTGAGAAGCTTACCGGCTCAGGATCTGCCGCCTTCAATTAAAAAGCCATTTGAGGCAAGCCGCTCTCAGAAAACAATGCCACCACCTTCCTGCAGAACACCTTTTAAAAGTCTGTCGGGAGACAGCAGCCATTTCACACAAGCTCCTCTAATGAGGCGACGGGGAGCTGCACTGCTTCTTATCGGCGCTCTACATGCAAGCCCCTGAGGTCCGCCACGGAAGAGCTCTATGACGCCCACCAAGGGTTCTCCAGCGTGAGGGTGAGGTAGATTAGTTGCCGGGTAGCGATTGCAGAGAGTGAGAGGGGCATGGCATCTCACTCTCTCTCTCTCTCTCCTTCTCTTTCTCTTCCAAGCACACCGTCAGACGAGGATTAGCACCTGTTTGTACGCCCTTGCCAAAGGGAGCTCTTTTTGTTTGAGTGGAGGGGAGAGGAGGGAAGTGGACTTTGATGTGTTTTCTCTTTTAATTGACTCGCCTGGCAGTGGGTGCATTCTCCTTCTCTCTCTCACTCACTCACTCCCCCCCACCTTCTCTCTTTTCCACTCTTTGCTTGGTAAGAAAAACATAGTTCGATCCCCACCCCGAAACTGAGACCACAAGCAGAGAGGGAAAAGGATGCTGGGAAATCTCCATGTCTCATTTCCGATGCGTTGAGCAGACGTAATCAAAGAGAGGAGAAACGAGATTACGACGAGGGCCGAAGCGCCCGAAGCTGTCACGCCAATGCCACTCTGAAATGTGTACTGTAATATATCATGGTGCATTATACTGTTTTTTTAATCCCTGTTTGTCCTTCAACGCCATGCCGCCAGACTCAGAATGCAGATGCTCTTTACAAAGTCGCCGCTGAGCTGAGTGAGTGAGGGAAGAAAGACAGACCAAGGATCCATCCTTCCATTAGCTGTCAAGGTGTTCCCCTCCATTAGATGCATCTGTCGCTCATCAGAGAAACAGAATGCAGATGGGGTCCAGGATTCCTGCACTAGGATGTTTCACAACCCATTCATTTACTCACAATAATGAGCTATGATGAGTTTGGAATAAAGAATGTCCATACATTCGGTCTTGACTGAGAACTGTGTTAATGTAGCTTCCTTGTTGCATTAGAGAACTAGGCAAAGGCTGTTCAATGATCATGAAAAAAGGTTTGGTCTTGAGATTAAGTAAAAGCAGTTTTGGGAAGCTCTAACAGGTTAACTGAGAATTCTTTTGTTTGTGAAGGTTCTCAGATGTCCAGGACATGAACTACTAACGTCTCATCAGATTTTTAGACCTAAAGAAGCAGATGAGAGATATGTGTTCAAACACCTAAAAGAAGTCCAGTTGCTTTTGATTCACATTGTCAAGATTGGATTCATTTGAAAATTAGATCAGGGGGAAGCTTTTACCCAAAGCAGGTCCAACACTCTCTCTGACATTTAATCCCCATCCTGGCCTTGGCATGCTCATTCTCCTCTTTGCATGTGTCTCTCTCATCTTGGTTGACTATCCCATTCAAGCAAAGCAGGACCACTGCCCTGTAACTTCCAGCGTCAACCTGGAAAAGGTCCCCAACCACTGCACTACAGAGGAGCCAGTCGGGGATGAGGATTCAATTCTCCTGTCACGCTTGACTGTACGCGGTTTGGTGCTGGGAGCCCCGGGAGGCTGCTAACGGCCATAGCGGTGCGCTGCTCCATTGCAGACGATGGCCTGAGATGCCCTCACCAGGAGAGAGACACAATATAATTGTTGGAACAACATCGGTGGAGGCTCCCTTCCCCAACCCAGTCAGGCCGGTGTTGGCACCAACTCGCACCCACTGACCCAGCACTCATCCCAAATCTCCCACCTGATGGGTTCGTCCAAGTGGAGCGCCAACGGAGGGAAGACCTGCCTGATTTTAAAGGATAGGACTAGACTGAAATTGGACTTAGTGGGAGCTGTGAGCAACAAGGTAGAATCCATGGGTCTGAAAAGCGTTCTGAATCCCCTGAAGAGAGATTAGGAGAAGGACTGGTCCATTTCCTCAGTCTGTACAGTTTGGAGGAGAGACAGAACAACAAAACAGACCAAATCTCCCAGAGGAGAGACCGCCACTGCAACAACGATGGATGGTAGGGCTATAGCCTTATTGATTTGCACACAGAATCTCATTTGTCAGTCAGCGTTTGCCCGCGCCCTAAGAGATGTGGCCTGTGCCATTACATGTGCTATTTTTAGAGCAATCTTTGGGGTAATTCGGAGCTTTCCCAGAAAAAATCCTACCTTAGTCGACAGGCTGGAGACGTCGATGACAAAGACGAAATTGGCACAGCTGGCCCATATGGAGTCGTCCAAGGCCAGCAATGTCCGAACCGGATCTCGTCCCAACACGACTTTCCTACAGGTGTTTGGGTTCCACAGCTCACCTATAAATCAGCAACCACCCACCAAAAAATAAGTAAGAAGTATACAGCAAAAAACTAGTCTCTGGCATAATATTATTCACAGAGAAGAGCACTTCAAGTAATTGCAAGAAAATATGGACAAAGTAGTTGAAACAAGTTAATTAGCTTTTTATCACCTTTTAAAAGGAAGATGAGCAAACTCAAATAAGCAGCACTGCAAAAGTGTGCCGCACAGTGATTGCCTTATTTTTGGCCTAAAGCAAGTCACTTAAGCTAAATTAGTTCCTTTAATACTCTACGGTAAATCCTGGTGTTTGGAAGACAAACGAGCCGAAGCGGTGAAGGAATGTGTAATTCCTGATGATGACCTAAGCGTAGAGCAAACACAAACGGAGAAACGCCCTCGGCCCACGTTCTTTCATGAACTCAACAGGAAACCGATAGTCCTCCGTCTATGCTAATGTGCCAAGAGCTTCGGGTTAATGACTGCGAGGCTCGGCCCGGCATGAAGTCCCAACCGAAGCTCTTTCTCTTTCTCAATTACACTCGAGATGAGACAGGCCTCCTTCTTTTGGGCTCTAATCACGAGGCGTGCGAAGCAGTTGCTATGGACATTGTGAAGAAGCCAATTACATAAATCCCCCCTACCACCACCACCAGCGCCTGTTAATGAAGCAAAATTAGAGAAGGAAGTGCTGCGAGTCATTTAATTAACATTTCGAGTTGTTTGTTTCTGCCTTTGAAACCAGAATAGCACCACAATGCCTACTGACTTCCTCAGGTTAATTGCCTGGCATATTCCAAATGTCAGTCTTCCTTGTTCTCAAGAGTGTGCTTTGAAAGAAATGAAAAATAAAAATAAAAACTAAACACGTCCCTTCGGCTACTCATACTCGACAATACCGACGACGACCTGGCTGAGATTTGTTTCCTTCATGGCAGTGGACGAGACTGAGTTGGAGGAAAACCCACAGATGCAGTCTTTAATAAAACCGGAAAAAGCAATAAAAACAAAAACAGGGCGGGGAAACATTTTCCTGTGGTGTTGCATTTGTATGGGCACTTATTGCCTCCAGGCGTAATATCTTTACTTCTTCTTCCCCTTCTCCCCAAAATGTATAAGCTGCATTATTGTTCTTATATTCCTATACATTCTGCAGCTTGCTGATTAAACAAGACACATTCAAAGCTTTAAATCATCGTGAAGGAACAGAAGGAGAAATCTTGTTCAATTAATTATGACATGCCAGTTTATTCCAAAGTGATTAATGTGAAAACTGGATTTTCTAATAATTCAATTTTTATTAAAAAAAAAAAAAAAAGTTTCCTTTTAGTTGCTTTTTATACAGTACTGCGCCAGGTTTTTGAGGCAACCCTCATTTCTTTATATTTTGTAAGGGAAATGAAAGAGTAATTACAGTGATTTTGTGCCTTTTTGCAATATGCATAAACAGACATTTACTATACAAATACTATTACTCTAGACTACATAAAAACGTAACACAGTCAGCCACATTTGTCAGCAACATAATTAGGTCTTATATTTATTTATATTGTATTTATAGCTACAGTACTGTGCAAAAGTTTTAGGCAGGTGTGAAAAAATGCTGTAAACAAAGAATGCTTTCAGAAATATAAATAATGATTGTTTATTTTTATCAATTTACAAAATGCAAAGTGAGCGAACAAAAGAAAAATCTAAATCAAATCAATATTTGGCGTTGCTACCTTTTGCCTTCAAACCAGCATCAATTCTTATAGGTACACTTGCACAAAGTCAGGGATTTTCTAGGATTATAGTCATTATATTATTTTGTAGTCATTATATTATTTTGTAGGAATGTAGGATTATAGATCTGTGGTTAGTTCTCCAAGATGTTTGGAACAACCTACCAGCCGAGTTCCTTCAAAAACTGTGTGCAAGTGTACCTAGAAGAATTGATGCTGTTTTGAAGGCAAAGGGTGGTCACACCAAATATTGATTTGATTTAGATTTCTCTTTTGTTCATTTACTGCATTTTGTTGATTGATGAAAATAAATGATTAACACTTCCATTTTTGAAAGCACACTACTGTATGTATAGCTGTATCTCTTTCTCTCTCTCTCTCTCTCTCTATATATATATATGTGTGTGTGTGTGTGTGTGTGTGTGAAACATGGCCTGATGCCACTTACTGTAAATACGATACTGATACTGTACATTTGAATATCTGCCGATATGATACAAATCCAACTACAGTCTGAGTCTTTTTTTAACAGATAACAGAAAATAATGCTTTTAAAAATGTCTGAATACAGGACTGAGATTATTATTATGCTTCAAGAAAAACTTGACTGAAATACCGTTTTCCTAACTAAAACTATGTAATAATTACACACCCATATGTATATGCTAAGTTCATTCATTATCTGAACCGCTTAATCCCAACTGGGGTCGCGGGGGGACCGGATCCTCTCCCGGGAACTTTCGGGCGCAAGGTGGGGAACAATCCTGAGCAGGCACCGCAGGGCACACACACACTCACACGGTCACACACACACATTCACACTTTACTGGACCAATTTAGAGTCGCCAATTAAACTATATCGCATGCCTTTGGACTGTGGGAGGAAACCGGAGCATATGCAAAATTATTTATTACTAAAATAACATCTCAATAATTATGCACAGTTCTGTAATTTTGTGAGTCCCTAATCCTGTGGAACACCCCTCACACGTTCTAATTTGATAGAACATTCCAGTTTAATCAAAGCATCCCCCTTTATTACAGACAACACTTATATTTTAACTGAAAAATAACAGAAATTACCAACATTCTACTCTCAATACAGCCTTTTACTTGATATTTTCAGTGTTTACTACAGAGGTGTGTTCATTGCATTATTGTGACACAGCTCCAAGTGTCATGCAGGGAATTGTGGGAAATGTAGTTCTCTCCCAGAAAGGCCAAAATATGAATTTATATAGAATAATAGAATAGAATAATAGTATTTAGTAAAATTTAGCTGTAAAATGCTGGGTGTATCCCTCTGAATGCTAACGGTTATTAAAGATATCAACAAAAAAAAATTATATTCAATTTAATAGCAATATTAATACATCATCTCCCACTCTCTTACACACATATGCACACAACTTCTTGGGAATTCCTGGTTTTATTATTTATTTTCACTTCTCACAAACTGTGATATTTAATATGCTCCCAGTGCCACGCTGTAATTAATCTTCCTTTCTGCTTGGCTGGAATGAACAGCTCACAGGGAGCCTCAGGTACGCAGCCTCCGGTGATAAACAGTAAGGGTGTAAATCACAAGTTTTAACATTTTACCATATTATAATGATTCGATGTCTGCCGATGCCACAAAAGTCTGTCACAATATGATTATGATTTGATTCGATTCACCAACGATCGTTATGAGATAATATCCTATGCTGATTTTACACAATCACAAGAAAGCAAATCAAATATAATTTGATGGTTTCAATCCTGAGCTTAAGCAAACATTTACGTGAATAACGGGCCTCATTCGCCAATATGTTATGTTTTGCAAAATTTGTTCTTCAGAACTTTAATAAAACCTATTCAAATGTAAGTGATGTTACAATATGTATTAATGTACAGTAGATCGATCTATTGTTACTAGGGCTGGGCAATTTTACCTCAAATCAATATCATGAGTAATCAAAAGAAAAATTCTCGATTACGATTAATGAACATTTATTTCCCAAACCACTAATATATTCAATTATTAATCAAGACATGGGCAAGATTCTGAATGTCAATTTTGATTCATTTTTGATTAATTATCCAGTCTTGATTGTTACATCTGTAATAAACCACTGTCCGGTCCGAACCGGTCCGGTCTTGTCTGATCCTTCTTGCAGCCATCGCTTTTCTCATGCAAATATATTCGTCCCCACACGCTTCCTTTTTTCTTTCCTCTCGTTGCGCTGACACGGCTTGCTTGCTATCTGTCGTGTAGCGGAATACCAAAGCCGCTCGTCGCCGGCTGCGTATATTGTCATTACTTCACACTTACTTACCGCAAATGAATAAGGCGGCGGCGGAGGGCAGAAAACAGACTCATGAAATGGTAATTTGCTTTCAAGGTAATCCCGAATTCATTGCCTTTTTTTTTTTACCCCACTAATACACACCCAGAGCCATCTCATCTTCCCATCCCGTGTCCTGGTTTCCACCAACACATGACAGAGCTAATATCGTTCACACACCCGGCCTGGTGTTTGCCTTTTTGTTTTAGTTACCACCCAGTTAGCAAACACATTTGGGCCGATTCTGGCTGAGTTGTGGCACGGTCGGTTCACTGTCGGCACAAGCAAACATTGCGGGCCGGAGCCGTTCCGAGCCCGGCTGAGAGTCGTCATTTTTCGTGTGGGCCACAACCGTTCTGAGTATGGCAAGCGATTCCAGGGAAGAACCATGTCTCGGCCGTCACTGGGCCTGCTATGGCCCAATTCAGGTTAAACCATCATTCTTTGCAGTATCAGGACCAGAGAAATGGATTGTGTGGGCCAGATTCGACCCAACAGAATTTTGCTAACTGGCCAAGGGTCCCAGCACAAAGCACTAATGGAACCCTCTTGTAATTGTTCTGTTTCTTCTTCTTTATCTTCTTTCATTCTTTTTCCCATGTAATTTCACATTATTTTATACTTCCTGCATTCTGAGTTGTCATTTCATGTTATAGTTCTACACACCTACACACACACACACACTGCTGATGGTCAGCACCGACCATTTTGTGCTGCTTTTTGCGACTTGTGCTTGGACCACCTCGTTGCCGCTTGCAACTATATTTACTATTATTATTATTATTATTATTATTATTATTATTATTGTGAAGCTTGAACGGTAAGTCGCAAAAGGCTGAAGATTTCAGGGTAAGTAGGAATGCTGTGAAACTCGCCATACGCCGAAAATCATAGTGATGCGACACACAATACTTGGGGCTATAGCAAAGGAAAACATGTTTTGACCTCTAGGGCTGCTAAAATGCTACATAAATGTATGTGATGTCATAATAAAGCTTTTATAATGAACATGAAATTATAGAAAACCACCCAATTCTTATATAAACACTGTTAAAGATTAGTTTCTTTATAAACACAATTTATTGAAGCTGTCATAACAAAAAAGAGGCTTCACTACCAAGTCACAAATTTCTGTTCGCATCTTTACTTCTTTTCCCCATGTCAATTCACATTATTATTCTTACGATGTTATACCTCGTTATGTATTGACATGATTAATGTAATTATGTGATTTTATCATGTCATTTCACTTTATTGTTCTATGTTCTAACTCCTTATGTCTTAATGCGATTTTTGTAGTTAATCAAAACTAAGATATGGAAGAGGAAAATATAAGATACTATTTGAACAATAGCGGGCGCTGAAACTCTACATAAATATATGTGATGTCACAATAGAGCTTTTTTTTTTTTTTTGTACTAATTTTGACTTCTGAGTTACTGACTTCTGTTTGCGACTTATGCTTGGACCATGCTTATTGCCGCTTGTGGCTATATTTTATTTTTTACTTTATTTTATTTTTCTGAACCGAACGTGTAGGAAGCCTAAATGTTTGAAAAGTAGGGACGGTGCAAGAGCAAATTGAACAGGCAAACAATCAGACTCATTTGTACTATTAATTTGATTTGATTACCCTTTTACTTCATTGAGTCCCTTTCATTGGCAGACATAATCATCATCTCACTTAATTAGCCCTCCCCATCAAGCGCCTCATCCCATTAGCGCCGGGGAAAACACGTAGAGTGCTATTGTCTACATTCCAGCCAATGTGCTATAAAAATTTGCCTATTAGCCCAAATCAATAGACAATTTAAACCCACCCAGGGAAGGCGTAGGTGAAGCGGGAACAAACATCTGCGAAGTGGCAAATGAAATCCATATTTTTTCAAATATCAAGCTTTTTTAGCCGCTGAACAAGCATGAGCAGTGCTGGGCAGAAACTTAAAATTATTACTTAATAATATCATCAGTAATGACTAGTGTAGTTCCCAAAACAGAAATAACATTACAGCTAACTCTGCATTAGTCACCAGATAACACTATAATGCGATTTGGACTTTTAGTACAACTTAAATAAAACGTAATACATTTTCATAATCAGGTCGTTAATGATGGAGGCACGGTGGCGCAATGGTTAGCGCTGCTGCCTCATAGCAAGAAAGTCCTGGGTTCGAGTTCTAACAAGTTCTAACAGTGATACATTGATGCAGGTTCACTATTTGGCAACTTTTATGGCATTTAGCGGACATTCTTATTTAGAGTGACATACATTTTCCTAATTTTAGGCAAAGTCACCCTAGAATTTAGACATACCTGGTTTAAGCGCTACCTTTAAATGCGTCATCAGATTTCAGCCAGAAATATCAGACAAATCTAGGAATCGGTTCGATGTCGAAAGCAATTATCATTCGATTCAGATATCATCGTGCAAGTCTAACAACAACTTGTTTATCACTGCTCATTAATGATTCAAAAACGATCTACAAACTAATTAACAAGCTGTTAGCTTTATTGTAAACTGATTTTGTTAAATCTAACAAATTGTTTTATGAGGTGTATGTGCAGAGGATTAGGTCAGTACTACTTAAATGGCTTGTTTCTTGAACAAGGATTAAGCCTAGTCTTACATTACTGTAAAACTCAAAGCTAGTCTTGGCCTACGCTTAAATATAGACTGGGCAACTGGCCTAAAATGTTTATTAGTGATGGAAGATGTGAGTACGTACTTTGGGCCTCTTTCACAAATATCTTCTTAAATTTTTCCTTAAATTTATTCTTAAAAATCCCTGTCATATTTATTAGTATCAATGTTAAACTCCTTTTTGACTCACTGTGTATTAATGTAATGAGTAAAGTAGCAAATTACTTTGTATGTTAAGTTAACATTTACGTAACAGTAACATAAAAACATTTGAGTGAAACAGCGGAGCCAAAAATATTGACAACTTATATCGACAAACATCGCAATTTTGAATCACATCGCCTAGTCCTAAGTGTTATTTACTCTTCATGACTTAGGGAACTCTTACCTCCAGGTGGTCTTTCGTATCTCAGCAGCGTTCCGTCGCGCAAGCCGGCCCACAGGAAGTTGGCAGAGCGTTTGACACACAACACGGGAGAACCTTCGGCATTCCGGAGCGTGAGGAGACACTGGGACGAAGTGTCCATGCTGCCGTACACCAGGATGCTTTAACAGGAAGGAAATAAATTCAGCAGTCAGCAATCACACACTTTTGCTGACCGCTACTCCTCCTACAGTTTTTGTGCTAAAAACTTAGTTCCAACTCTAAAATGTTTACACATTTTTGATACCCACACTCGTTTGCGAGTTCTGTCCATTTTTCCATCCATTTTTTTCCCAATAGACTAACACAGAGCTCAAAGTTCGTTGCTTTACCGCCGTTCCTACACAAAGCCGCTAAATTCGCTGTGATTCGAGGGGCCCATGAGACCTCATCCGTTTTTTTCTGTCGTTTATTTTTCCCCATAGGAACCCATTCATTTTCTTCCATTAACGATACATGGGATTCGGGACTCAAAGGCTTTTCTTCACCTGTTTTTACTCAACGGCTCTTGACCACCTTAGACCGCCTCACTGAACACGCATTGGAATCCGTCTCCACCCGCACGCGTCTCTTTCTTGCTTTTATCATCATCCCTGGTTATTTCCTCATTCACGTCAATGCTTTTTAATCACAGTCTTTCTACTCGGACAGTGTTCATGTGACTAGGGTTGGGTACCTTTCACATCTGAACCGTTCGGTACCGATACTCAAAGGTAATTCATTTCGGTACCTTGCTCTGAATCAGTAATACCTTGTTTGTATCAAGGTAAAATACAGTAATAATAATTAAGCACCAAACTAATTTCTCCAAACAGGGGTGATTGTCGGTGCAGGCACTGTAGTTGAGGCTGTAGCTTAAAGAGCCTGTGTCCACCAAACACGTTTTTTGGTAATGTACACCATGTTAGTTGCTAATGTACACTATTTTAGTTGCTACTGTACACCATGTTAGTTGCTAATGTACACTATTTTAGTTGCTACTGTACACCATGTTGGTTGCTAATGTACACTATTTTAGTTGCTACTGTACACCATGTTAGTTGCTAACGTACACCATGTTAGTTGCTAATGTACACTATATTAGTTGCTACTGTACACCATGTTAGTTGCTAACGTACACCATGTTAGTTGCCAATGTATACTATATTAGTTGCTAACGTACACCGTGTTAGTTGCTAATATATACTATATTAGTTGCTAACATACACTATGTTAGTTGCTAACATACACTATGTTAGTTGCTAATGTACACTACGTTAGTTGCTACTGTACACCATGTTAGTTGCCAATGTATACTATATTAGTTGCTAACGTACACCGTGTTAGTTGCTAATATATACTATATTAGTTGCTAACATACACTATGTTAGTTGCTAACATACACTATGTTAGTTGCTAATGTACACTACGTTAGTTGCTACTGTACACCATGTTAGTTGCCAATGTATACTATATTAGTTGCTAACGTACACCGTGTTAGTTGCTAATATATACTATATTAGTTGCTAACATACACTATGTTAGTTGCTAACATACACTATGTTAGTTGCTAATGTACACTACGTTAGTTGCTACTGTACACCATGTTAGTTGCCAATGTATACTATATTAGTTGCTAACGTACACCGTGTTAGTTGCTAATATATACTATATTAGTTGCTAACATACACTATGTTAGTTGCTAACATACACTATGTTAGTTGCTAATGTACACTACGTTAGTTGCTACTGTACACCATGTTAGTTGCCAATGTATACTATATTAGTTGCTAACGTACACCGTGTTAGTTGCTAATATATACTATATTAGTTGCTAACATACACTATGTTAGTTGCTAACATACACTATGTTAGTTGCTAATGTACACTACGTTAGTTGCTACTGTACACCATGTTAGTTGCCAATGTATACTATATTAGTTGCTAACGTACACCGTGTTAGTTGCTAATATATACTATATTAGTTGCTAACATACACTATGTTAGTTGCTAACATACACTATGTTAGTTGCTAATGTACACTACGTTAGTTGCTACTGTACACCATGTTAGTTGCATGTACACGTAGACTGGATATAATAAGACCTAAATAAAACCCACTTGTACAAAATACCCACATCCATCTCATCTCCTGATATCTGCTGTTTTAATTTTCATATTTTCTATATTTGTGTTCAAACATAAGCTGCATTCTTTAATAATAGAGACGCAGATTGGGTATAGTAAGAGAATTAGCCAGAAAACCTAAAATAAATATGAATGTTTGCAAGGAAAACTTTTGGAAAAAGAGGTCATGAGGCAGCTGAAACATCATCAAAAGCTTTAAATGCAGATAAAGCAGGAACAGAAAGGAGGAGCATCTGCGTGATGTAAAAAGATCTTTTTTGCATTTTTCTTGTTGAGTTTGATTTCTAGGACAGTAAGGAGTTGTTTTCTTTTATGCATGCGTATTAGCGGGCAGGCTATGCTCAGACAAACATTCCAATTTGACTTTGTCTCGCTTTCCCCACAAAAGCAAAGCAAAACGTATTGCAGAGTTAAACCCGATCAACTGTTATTCGTCTGTCAGATCTGCCGGGGAGCAATATAAAGTCAAAACGTGAGAATGGTACAAATATTTGCTGTCACATTTCCTCCGAGAGAAAACAAGCGTCTAGTGGGGGAGCCACTATCGAGATTCTACTGTTTACTCTGACACTGTAAACAGGGAGCGAGGAACATGGTGGACTTGTACTGTCATAGCGGCTGGAAAACGACAATGGTTTTCATTCACCAAGAAGAAATCACATTTTACAACCCAAAGCGCAGCACTTAGCAAGTTAACCCAGTCATTAGAAGGTTGCCTGTTCCCAGACCAGTAAAGGTATCACTGAGGTACTCATGAGCAAGGTACCGTCCCCAAGCAGTGCTCAGACTTAATCAGAGCGTACCTGCCGTCATCCAGGCCAACACAGATGGAGTTTCCAGCTCCGGTGCTGTTCGGACATGCAGGATCTCCATCCTCGTGGGGTCTAATCTCCGGAACAAACTCCAGACAGCGCACTGGAGCTCCAACTGGGAAACTCTTGACCGGACATGGAGTGGCTCTGTTCAGAGAGAAGATCTCCACCTGTCCAGCATCACCTCCACTCCCTACCTGTAGAACAGAGTGAGAGAGCAGAGGTGGGTGATAAACGTCACCGTCACATTGTCTACGAAGGGAATTTACAGCATATTTTCACAGCAGCAATGAGGCCGGATTTAATGAAATATAATTACATATATGTATATTTATTCATCACCAGGACTCATTTCCTTTGCACAGTTCCCCCAAGATATTTAACTTATGCGCACAGGATAATAACTCATTCAATCATTAATTCATTAATTATATGAGCCCCTTACTCCCAACTGGAGTGGTGGGGAACCGGAGCCTATCTCATGAACTTACGCGACGCAATGGCGGAACAAACCCTGGGCATGCGCCAACACACCGCAAGGCACTCACACAATCATACTCACATTCACACCTTACGGGGCAAATTTAGAGTCGGCAATTAACCCGTACTGCCTGTCTTTTGGACTGTGAGAGGAAACCAGAGAACCCAGAGAAAACCCACGAGACACGGTATGAGAGATGCAACTGCACAGAATGGCCCTACGGTTTCGAACCCAGGACCTTCTGTGAGGCGGAAGGTTAACCACTGCGCCCACCTCGTCAGCCTTTAAAGAAATCTTATGGAAATTTTCAGGTTCCATTGAGAGAGAGAGAACAGAGAGCCAGCCATTCATTAACATCATTCATCCCATATTATCCACATTCCCACAGCCGAGTTTGTTCAGGATGATGAGAATGTGGGGGCAGGAAGAGTAAATTCAGATGCGCTGAAGTCAGATTTACGTGTTGGAACTTCCAATGCTGCGGCTCGATCGGATTCTGGAGGGCGGAGAAACATTACCTCCTTCACGATACCTCTTAGCCATCATATTTACCCGTCAGCAATTTCAATTTTAAAGGACAGAGTCGAATCAAAATATCCTTTCAGGTCCAGTCCGGTCTGCTACTGGATACGTCCTAAATTCATAACCGTCAGGTCTAATGGATTCACCGTCTCACTAACTTCAAACATCCCTTTTTTCCAGACTTGCCGGATCTTATCGTTCCTGTGAATACAGCAGGAGGTGATGAGGAGGAGAGTCTCGTTCATCGACTGTTCACTGTGATTTTTAACTTTCAAACAGAAGAGATTCATTTCATCCCTGAAGATAAAATAATTAATACATGATATTACGCCTTTTTTGCTATTACATCCCACAAAGAAGCTTGCGTTGGGAATGGGGTAGTTAAAAAAAAAAGCAGAATGAAGTGTTTTAATTTCTCATTTATCAGAGATGCAGCAGATTAATTCCCTTTGGAAAGCTGGAATGATGTTATGTTGGTTATAAAGCTTATACACCCAGCATGATTATATTATATTCTAGCTTTTAATTCTGCACGCCTTCTTTCACATTTTGACACGCCTTGATGAACGAAAATTTGAATCTTTTTCCCCTTCGCTTTCATTTTCATTCCATGTTCTTATTGTTTGTGAATAATGTCTATGTTTACCCAATGGACTGCAAATAGTTTACGCCTGCTATTTGCTAATCTGCTGCTAATACATTTTACTGAACAAAAGTAGTATCGTATTCCATGACTGAAGTGGGATAATTGAAATTGCACTTTTCTCCACTGAACTGCTGTCGCTAAGGATGGCGTTATTGAAACACTATTGTACATACTACAGTACATGTTAGTTCATTGACAGACAGGCAACAGCTAACCCAAGTTATTATTATACACTTTGGGTTGGTTTTCTTGTCTAAGTGATTAAGCTCTAGTCTTATCATTGTTGTAGTACCAATGGAGATTTACCATTCAAACTCAGAGCCAGTCTAGACCAGGCTTTAATCCTCGAAAATTGGCCCTTTGTGTCTAACGGGTTAGACAGGCAGACAGATAGATAGAGACACAGCAGATAGCATTGCATGAGACAGACAGATAGGATTCATCTGTCTCTCTGCCCATCTGTCTATCCATCCGTCCCTTTGTCTGTCTGTCTATCTACCTATCGGTCCATCTCTCTCTGTCTCTCATTCAGCTCGTTGTCTTCGTTGTCCAGAGTTGTTATTAATTTAGTGGGATTTAGTACCAGCGTGTTAAGTGCTCAGTCTCTTTATGTGACTCTCACGGTGGTGTTCTAGTCGTCGGCTCAACTCTCTAATTGTATAGGCAGGTCATCTCGGCCGCGTTGAACACCAATCAGGAGCCGTGTTACAGTCTGAGAAAAGCACAGGCCTGGTTTAATATGCACAGCAGAGTATTAATGTATGATGCAACCTTCCCCAAAACGCTCTGGTGCTGAGTTTCAGTGCTGCTTCCAGGCTTATTCGGACCTCTTGGGTTTAATTGGAGAGTAATGTATGTGTTTTAGAGTCAGTCTAAATTTTAGAGGTGTTGTCACGGCGGCATTTCTACTGCAGCATTCCAAAACCCCAAAGTTTTCCCAGAAATAATGAGCCGCCTTAAAGCATCGCTAATAGCTATTAATGAAAATGTAATAGCTTAATGTACATTAACAAGATACATTGTTATCAGATTCATACATGAAGTTTAAAGCATATCCATGCATGATTGAATCTGATATTCATACATTGCAGCTGACATCACAGACATATGTCCACACGCATTAAACACGTCAAGACTGTAGCCGCCATATTGAGTACCAGGCATATGTAGTTCTCCGCTTGTGTCCAATGAAATGAAGTATCATCTGTCTTGCTGGGGCCTGTCGGTATCTATCCATCTATCTATCTGTTGATCCATCTATCTGCTCATCATTTACAGACAGACAGACAGATTTTGTTCTCATCACCACGCCGATGACGCCCAGGCAAGAGTTTAACCCGACAGCGGAGACTTGTTTGGTCTGACTCACGCTTCAGCATCTGAACCACGGAGACTAAATATAGCGTTGATTCCTCCTCCTAATCCCCCTCCTCCTCCTCATCCTCCTGATTTACATGCACTCATTTGTCTGATTTGTATCAGCGAGCGGGACACAGGGCAGCTAAGGGCGGGTCAGGCGAGGAGGAGGACCCGGGAGAGAACATGCTGATATAAGCGGACTCATAGAAATAAACCAATCTTCACTACCTCAAGCGGAGAAATCTCCCCGACACACGCATGCATACACACACACACACACACATACACACACACTCTTGTATTAATATCTCTGTGGGGCCCAAATGATTAGACGCAAATGATACAAGGTGTGTGACGAGACGTCGATATGTCTTGTCGAGGTGAAAAGCTGCCTTGTGAAAATTCTGAGCGCAAAGTGGAACTTTCATGTGCACATGCTCAACTCCGCCTTCACGCTCCCTCCACTTGATACTGTAAAGAGAAGAAAAGTAAAAAGAAGTCAATCGAGGCTTGGTGAAAACTATTGATTGGCTGATTTGTCTCCAATCAGGTGCTCCATTATGGTTCCAGGTTCATATAGTGAATGGGGAAATCATTGTACTTTCCAAAAGCAGCAAGGTAAATAAGAAGACGAAGTTGTAGGTTTATTTAGTTTTGGGGTGTGATGTGTCTACCCAGTATCCGAAGCCCAATTATATCTGTTAATGTCCCTAAACCTGTTGATGTTGCAGGGAGTATGCCTCTAACATGTTTTGAAGAGATGATTTTGACTTCAATTAGAAGTTCGAAGCTGATGCACAGTAATGGTGTGAAGAGATGCATGAGGAATCATACGAGAGAGAGTCCAGTCATCACTATGCACTAAATACACTTTTCTGCAGTCGACTGCTTATGACTTTCAGTCAAATAGACGTTTCATCATTGAAGTCTTCGTTAAAATAGGGTTAAAATCTCGTCTCATCAACCCAATCTCGTGTATTGTCTCGTGAGCTGAACTTCTTGTCACACCCCTACATATGCACACATGTATTTGTGGATGTCTTGCACTCTCAAAACACCAGCCTTCACCTACAAATACCTCGCTTACAAAGTTTTAAGGTGTACAGCCAGGTCCTCACAAACACCCCTAAATACACACACATCCTCACTCACACACACCCTCACACTCCACCGCTATCTCTTGATCCAATCCACTGCTCACACTCGGCTGGATTACAGTCCCCCTGACAAACTCATCAGTGCTTATTTAGAGGAATAGATTTTGGAATCCTGCCCAGACCTGCCTCTGTTTCCTCTGCCAGGAAGCTGAAAGTTTCCCCAAAGCTAACACACACTGCTTTCAGCAGGCACAAGACCGGACCACACCGGACAGGACTAGACCTCAAGGCATAGGTGTACTCTCCGAAAAAAAAAGAATATATATATATATATATATATAAAATATATGTGGTTTGCAGAGAATTGTTATAATACAGAGACATTCCACGGCTTAGTACTGTGAAGAAAAATAAGGTTACTGCCAGATGGAAACATTTCTTTACCCATTTGATATTCATCTGGATACAGTATAAAATTATTTGATAACAAATATTTTTCAAAATTTATTTTTTCCCTCTATTTACTCGCTAACATTATGAAATGGGGGAAAAAAATCTGATTAATTGAAAATGAAGAAATGCTAAAGTTTTGGGTAATTCCTTGGTTTCAATTTGGACTCATTTGACCTTATAAAATGCTGCTTGACGCTTTCTAAATAAAGTTTTCACGCTTTTTGAGTCGTCCGGCGCTAATGCGTGTTCATGTCATGAAATAATGTAATAATGTTTTATACATATACTTCAGTTTTTGTGCATGGAATTATTCCAATAATTCACGTACAGAAGAATGAATATAATGTTCGGTAAGTTCAAGTATGTGTGTGTGTGGTTTCTGTAAGTTAAAGGAATTCTAAGCTATTAAAACTTCAATTAATAAACAATGCAAAATGCCTTTGTCGTTTCAAAGAGTTTAATAGTAATATTCTCAGAGTTGTGGTCTCGCTGGTCTCCAAATAAAATCCTGAGTCCTCTTAGTTGATCCCAAGACTTTTAAAAACTGGTGTCAAGACAAGAAACAAGTACTACAACTCTCATTTTCCTCGGGTTAGGGTTAGGAGAGGAGGGGCAGTGACTGGCCACCACTGCTGACCTGCCAACTGGAAGGCGTCGTGATTCAGGGTCAAAACGTCGGAGAAAGTTGATACCGCCTGATGATATCTTCCGGGCTTTAAAAAGCTTCAGTCATTAGTGTATCCATCATCACATCGCATCCCTACATTTTACACTATGACTAAGCAACCATAATCATGGAAATCTTAGGCTAGATTTGGATTTAGAATGCATGTAATGCAGACATGCCAAGTCTTCTCGAAGTTCCGGAGTCTCCTACATATTGATAGCGCCTCTGATCCTCAAGAAATTGAATAAAATATCCCGAAATACAGAGGTGGATCATCGCGCAGGTGTTGTTCATATATCCATAGTCATATATGGTTCTTCTCAGAGCATTATTTTTCCCATTAAAATATTTTCTAATATGAAGTTAGTCCAACGCGAACAAAAATAAATAAAAATAAATGAATGTCAAGACTGAAATATGATTGGCTTATTTGCTAAGTAAACTAACTTCAGATGACAAAGAGCACTGGTCAGGATCGCGTTGAGTTTCTGTCCTGTCAGTTTTGTTAGCCTTAGTCTATACATAGTCTTGTCTTGGTCAATCTGTTTAGCTTCTGGTTATTTGTCCCCCATATTTCAGTGCGGGCGGTTAGGTTAGCATCAGTGGGGCGGGAAGGTTGGTCTGGCTGGGATGTCTGGTGATGAAATAGCACAAGTTCACAGTTCTGCAAACGCTCAGCAGCACGTAGCTCCACTCACGTCTTTGATTTATGTAAACATCTGAACTAGTCCTTGACTCCACAGATCGATAAACAGCCACCGTGGCTCTGTAACAGGGAGGGAGGCAGAGTAAACGTCTCGGTGATGAAGGCGCTGAGCTCCAGTAAAACTCAATATTGTAATCAGTAGCCGCAGTTGTGGATATTGAGAGCGAAAAACGGGAGGATGAACGAGTCATCGTGTTCGACTTCCAGATTATGAAAACAATTGCCAAGTAATTTGGATCAAAGCCACAAGGAAAACCGGCATGCTGTGTCCAATGAACATGAGTTGTTCTCCTCGTTATGAGGAATTTAGACTAGTCTAAACTAAAAATTACTACTGTTGTAGCCAATTACATGCATTACATTTTCAGTAGAAATGTAGTTACATACCAGTGTAGATCTTTAGGTCTTTAGATCTTTAGGTATTTAGGTCTTTCATTCGATTGTTGATGCAACATGTGCATAAGTGTCCATATCTTAACCTTTTCACACTTATATTTATAGTATTATTAATATTTTTATTTTATACATATTTTTGCATACTGCAGAGAGTTAATTACTCAGCTATTTCTTTATTTATACATTTATTTGGGAGAATAATCCAGTTAATAACACAACTTTTATAAAGGTTCCATACATTATTTATTTATTTGGAAGAATAATTCTGTTAAAACCTTTTAATAAAGTTCCACACATTTATTTATTTATTTAGTTAGTTAGTTACTTTGTTATTTATTTACTTTGGGAGAATAATCCAGTAAAACTATCACTATACATCTAATCTCACTTTAATTATTGTATGTTGCTGAGATGGCAAATAAATTTACTTAGACTTTGATAGAAGTAAAAATAATAACAATAATAATACTTAATAATTGTTTTATTTTTAACCTTATTTAATTCCCGTCTTTTTTCTCTGGAAACTCAAGTTCTCCCCGGGGCCGCCTTTACGCTGGGGCAAAAGGGAGAAGGGTCTGGCTCTGCAGACCTCCTCTGTGGGTACAGCTCCTCTGTCACTACATGTTCTCTGAGGTAAAGGAAATGATGTAACGGAAGGGGCGGGTTAAACAGGAAGAACAACCGTACCTAACCCTAACCTTAACCCTAACCGTAGTTATATTTATTATGTCATTCAGGGTGGTCAACTCTCACGCAATGAGCGTGAGACACACGATCTGACCTGTCTTGACACGCTCACGCCCATACCTCCGATTTCACGCTTAAAAATCTATTTTATCTATCTCAGCCAGGCTGCCCATTATGGCTGGCCAAACAATTACCTGGGCGATCAATCAATGCCTCTACAACTAACCCCCCAACCTCTTCACACACTGCTCCCGGCACGCCCACACACAATCTAACCCCAGCTAAACATCCAATCACTGTTAGTATGCAAACGACCCGGCGTCAGGTTTCTCAGTAGGCAGGGCAGAGCCCTTGTAAAGATCTGGATGGATATTTTTATTTCATTTTATTTTTTTATTCTATTTTTCAGTTTTATTTTTCAAGACTTGGTGAATTGGTTTTAATATAACTTGACCTACCCTTTTTAGTTTTGTTAATATTGGCATAGTATATGTTATTGATGGGTTTGAATATATTTGATAGAGGCCATCCATCCAAGGTAAATGTCATGTTTTTAGTTGTTATAATCTGATGAGGAATATTTCATTTTATTTTTTCTTCTTTTATTTTTCAGTTCTCCCTCTGAGGGATTAAAGCCACCTTATCGCGGGTCAGGGGTTTATGCGTCTCAGTGACTCCTAAGAGTTGTTGATTACGTAGAAGCCTGGTTTTGAAGATTCAGCCCATCTTGCGTCCCACCTGAATGCTAAGCTTCAGGTGGGACACCCAAGTTGGACAGGTCTTAGGGCACAGGCCTGACAAAGTGCAATCCAATTACATGACAAAAACAGTTATCCAGAGCTCTTCAACGCCTTGTTTTAGTAATTCTTTTATTTATTTATTTTTTTATTATTTTTTTTTGCACTAACCCACGCTACATGCATAATGAAATATGTGCGAGTCCAGATTCAGTAGACACAAGAACGCGCACGTTAACAGCGCAAAATAGGCACAGGATAAAAGTGATAAAAACACGCTCTAGGCTACGAGAGGAGATATTACTCGTTCCAAACGTCCTCCTCTACATATCCATAAGCTCGACTGAGTCGGCCGAGCAGACAAAAAGCAGATTTTGAGCCGCGGGCCAGCGATATTTAGTGCGGTGATGTCGATGGGAAAAGACGAGGAGGTATAAAGCGCTGCTTTTAATCCGTCCTGATATCGCTTTTCTCACTAAATCTCGACCGTATCTCTCCTCATCCACTCTTCCCACTGCTCTTTAGAATAAACCCCCAAAAAACAATTAACTCAGAGACACAGACAAGGGCGCCCTTTAGATTTGCGAGAGAGAAAGAGCGAGAGAGTGGGAGAGAGAGAGAGCTCCAATTGGATTTATCCACCTGCTTTAGGGGATTTAACCTGATAAAATGCTCACCACCGGCTCACCGGGAAGGTAGTGTTTTAAACAGGATTATTCTCCCAAATAGCTAACTAACTAACTGTACACACACACACACACACACCTTAACCTCAGTAACCAAATGCACATCTTTTACCTCTTTTAGTTTCTCAAATAAAACAAGCACATTTTCTTCATGGGGACCTCTCAAATATCCCCACAAAGCCCAAAAAACAGCTAAAAGTGATTTTAGGGGACATAAAATGTCCCCACAATGTATAAAATATACATGAACACACACACACACACACACACACACACATATATATATATATATATATATATATATATATATATATATATATATAAGAATAATTTCAGAAGAAGTTAAATGAAGGGAAATATGAAAGTAATGTATCACAAAACATAAAAACAAAAAATATAATAATAAATTGCTTTTATTTTAAATTAAAATCGTGAGAAATCCAATGCCAGATTCAGAGAAGGATTTTTTGAAACAGACCTCATTAGGATCTCTGAGCCAAATCTCTGGATTTGTGTACGTTTTCATGAGCACAGCACTTTCAGTGATGGAAACCGCAACCTGACATCATTCTTCCCTGCAATCTTGTTTTAGTAAAGAGTTAATCCCGTGATTTGCTGGCCACATGTTTAATATTATGTGTCAGCGATGCGTCTTTTACCGGATGTAGCTCAGCAGGCGTTTCAAAGGTCATGCGGCTGTCATGATGAGGCAACACTGATGTTTTGTTATATTGAGATAAAAGATAAAAAGACATTGAAAAAGATGAAGATTGTTGGGTTTGGAACCGTGCTATTCCATCAAAAGTATGCTGTCAGCTCGTGATTTTGTGTTATGTTTGCTATAATAGACATACAGTAGTATAACACTTATATAAATTGGTCATGTATTATGTGCATTTCATACATATACGATATTTAATTATATATATATATATATATATATATATATATATATATATATATATATATACACTAAATATGCCAAAATAATATACCAAAATATAGAAGAAAAACTATTTTACGCCTGTCAAACTGTCTAATCTTTTTCGCATACCGAGTAGATTACATGAAAGAACTGGGAACAAATGTTTCACTCCACCAAGCTGCAAATCTCTGCCTAAAGATATGGCTTAAAAATGATGTAACAACCTCAACAGCAGCCTCATTTGCCCTCTTGTTCGTTCCACCCACGCAGTATCATCATTCAGCATCACCAGTTTACTAATCACCAGCCTGACCTCCTGTCATCATCACCTGAAGTCAAATGGCGTTTGCCAAAAACATCCCTCTTAAACTGGTCAGGTAAAATTACATATAATTATAGAGAGTTATACTTTTTAGGGATCCATCAATCCAACTTTTTCAGTTCCGATACTGATGCTGATACTTGGGTTTTGGGTATCGGCAGATCCTAATGACCGATCCCATACCAGTTTTTAATGAATAAATTGTGCATTTCTCTGTGAGGAGGAGACTGAGATTATTCTGTTAGGCTTAAGGAAATACGGGACTTTTTCCTAACTAAAACAAAGTAATATTTACACACCCATATGTATATGCAAAATTATTTATAATTAAAATAATATTTCAAAAATTACTTATTTAAAGACAGTGTAATTTAGGGACGGTCCCTAATCCTGCTTCACTAAAACCATCAGGAACACAGATATTGCTAGTGAGAGTTGGTGTTGTTAAGGAAATTAAACAGTACAATCGTGTGATTTGCTTTTGGGGTTGTAGTGTGTTGTGCTGCTTGTTCATTACGTTGCGTTGCCTGCTCATTGTCAAACGTGCTTTGTTAGATCAAAGCAATGCAGAATAAACACGACTGACGCATGAAACTGGATCTAACGCAAATTTTCCAGGAACGATGAACGAGAGTCTTCATTTTTTAACTCACCCACAGGTATCCTTGAGGGAGGGATGTCCCGGCTGCAGAGAATCCCAGCAGAGCGCACTGGACAGGGTTGTGCAACGCAGCCTCCAGCTAGAGAAGACAGAGATAAATGCAGGTTTAATTAGAAATGGTCGCCTCCTATTACATCCAGTTCCAGTTTCAATATTCAACGTTGGATTTAAATCAAACCAACCAAGGTGATAGTCCACTTAGGCCAGAAGTGCGCTAAGGGATGTTAGAAATCCGGGAGGATTGAGTTTATACATAGTAAGTTGTGCCTCATTCACCAATATTTAGGGGTCCAAGCACAAAATGCACTTGTAATTGTTCTATTTCTTCGTTATTATGATTATCTTTATTTTTTTTTTTCTTCTACAGAACAGATTGTGCAGCTTGAACCGTAAGTCACAGAAAGCTGAAAGGTTAAGCAGGAAAGCTGTGCATCTTGACATAGGCCCAAAAGCGCAGTGATCAGCCTATATTTCGGAGCCTATAGCAGAAGAAACTGCGTTTTGACCTCTGGGGCGCTAAAACGGTACTTACATTTCTGTGGTGTCATAACAGCTTTCATAATTTACATGAAATGACAGAAAACCACCTTAATGAAGAAAACATTCATAAACATCAGAATCTTGAGTTTTAAGGACAAACTTCTTCTTAATAATGGTTTGTGAATTTGGCACAACATTGATATCATCAAAGACAAGAAAACATTGGAAACATTTTTCAGTGCCATGATTTGGCACAAATCAAAAAGAAAAGAATTAAAATTTTTTGACTTAACTGGTGAAGAAGAACTTTAATAATTCCGTAAAGCACTGAATATCATTTAAAGATTCCTTGATAATGTGAAATACTGTGATACTGTTATTTTTCATAAATATGCGCAAATTTTTGCTGCAGTCTTTCCGGATCTATAAACAGAAAGTCGTGAAAGCTGAAAGTCAGAGTTGATTCTCAACTCCTCTACACCTGAACATTCTCGTGCCAACAGACCCCAAATTTCCATCATGTCAAAAAATATTGCTAGCTGGGGAGCTGTTCAGGGTGTGCCATCAATCTTGTGAAATCATGTACAATTTTTCCACTATTTTATTTCACATGTACATGACTTATGCACAGCTTTTTATCCAGAACGACTAATCCCTGGAGCGATCTGGGGTTTCGCCTTTTATACTCCAAGTGGCCAAAAATATAACACAGAAAATGGAAATGGTGTTACTGTGAACACCCCACAGCACAGCACACAGTGCACCACAACAAAATGTGACTTCTGCATTTGACCCATCCGTGAAGGAGCAGTGGGCAGCTAACAAGGGCAGCGCCCGGGGAGCAGTGCTTGGGGACGGTACCTTGCTCATGAGTACCTCAGGGATGACTCTGCATAACATGCATTGCCATTGCAGATCGCCAGGGGCAGCGGACCCTCGATATATTCGATTATGGCATGCCACTACCTCAAAGCAGAATCGTCCAAGTTTGCATTGCGATGCATCGATTTTGCGATTCATTTTAACAACTCACCTCAAAGGCGTAAAGGATTGTCGTTTATTGTGTGATCCTGATATGTGGTACATTAAAAGCATTACAGAAAGAGTTCCATTTCCTAATTACAGCTACAGCCTCCCTTGAGCAACTCGGATTCGACCTCCAAATTAATTTTCGCTTGCAGTTGCACCTCATATCGCACCTTCGTCTCTGAACCAAATCCTGCACATCTGGTGCTGCTGAGTAATGCTCTCATTGCAGAAGAAAAGCCTGGCTACTGACAGATCACTCAAGTCCACGTCCCTTGAAGCCAAATCCCTCAAGGCGCCCTTTTTCTCCCCCAGTGCCCCTTTTTACTTTTTCGGCAACCCCTGCCAATCCGACAATGACAAATTATTTTTAAAAGACTGCTTGCATTCCTCAAGCTCAAGCACAAAAAAAGAATTCCGGAGTGTGCCGGCCGGCTGGCCAGCCAGAAGGCATTTGAAGTGGGAGGTGGTAATAATGGCTAGCCTGCAAGGTTTTTCACAGTGGCTAAATGGAGAGCTGGAATAAATGGAACCCAGAATGGTGGGACGCTGAGCCCCACGCCGCGGTACAGAAAGAGCAACGCCCTCGACCCTCACGAACTCACCGGCAATGCGCATTTTGCTGCCGAGTTTTGGGCCACTTCACGCCAGAACACGGGACACTGAGGCGTAGACATGTTTTCTGTGCTTTTGTCTGACGCAGGATCTCATTCTGAGGTAGTAGCTGGATGTCTTTTGGTGCAGTGGAAGTAAGTTGGAATATTTCAGGGCTGCAGAAATGTGGCCCTGACCAAAATTAAGAAACGACCTGTACATATGACATCCATCGCAGATCACGTAAACAAGACTTCAGCGGTACCTTTATCAGTCCGGGATTTAAATGGGTGAACTTCGGATTATGGTAGCATATCGGTTAGGGAGTTAGTACCTTGGTCATGAGTACCTCAGTGATAGCTTTACTGGTCTGGGACTTGAACCGGCGACCTTCCGATCATGTAAGTGTAACAGTTAGGGAGTTGGTACCTTGGTCATGAGTACCTCAGTGGTACCTTTACTGGTCTGGAACTTGAACCAGTGACTTTCCGATCATAGTAGTGTAACGGCTACCACTTCCAATAGTGGTAGAGCGGAACATTAGGTCTCTAGGCTCATTTGCAAGACCACCATCAGCTAAAGTAAAGACACAACAAGACACAGAAAAAGCATCCGGCAAAGCACTACTCGATGCTATACCACAGCCACTTATAATAAAGATTTAGTCCCCTGCGGTTCCAAAGATCATTCCTGAAACAATCCCAGCCAGAGCCAGGGTGTGCTTGCTGATCGCTCACATGTAATTCTCCCATAACACCGACAGGGACATTTACAGAGTTCCCCGGCTGCAAATGTTGTCGCATTTGCTTGTATTTCAGGAGAAAGCACAGCGGCAGACAGAGGCCATAATTGCTATCTAGCAAGCCTTAATGCTATTTAATGTTGCTACTGAGGAAAGTGAGCATCAATCACTGGTAATTTATAACATCTTCCTCCTCCCTCCCTCCCTCCCTCCCTGCTTTCTCAAATGCAAACACTCCTCCAAAAAATATCGGCAGCCAGACGACGGCCTCCACCCATCTGTCCTCGCCTCTTCTTTTCTGTATTCCTTACTCATCGATTCACGCTCGTTACAGTCATTCGCTTTTTACTTCTTTTTTTTTTTTTAATACGGTCCCGTCCTCCACAGACTAAAGGACAGACGTTTAATTCACTGTAACCAATTGCAGTAAATTTACAGTTTACTTTGTTTCAGTTATGCAGTACAATACTGTACTTTTAAAGAAGGGTTGTAAATCAACAGCAAACTTGTATTTTCAGGTGGTTTCTTTTAGCAAGTACAGTAGATTCTTTCTCTGTCAATTCAAAATTGATTAATATTTTTCAACTAACATAATGGCACAAGTTTACTTCCTCCCCGACACAAGTTGCCAACTCGCCAGTCTTATAGATCAGCGTTTCCCAATCCCGGTCCTCGCACCCCACCGGTCTGCACAGATTCGACTTTCCCAACCAACAGCACAGCTGATGCTACTAATTAGCTAATTAGCAACGTAGGACCAGCGCGCGACAGTGCAGGAAATACGGAAAATGTGCAGAGCGGTGGGGCGCGAGGACCGGGATTGGGAAACGCTGTTATAGATGCCACAATGTCTAAATCTGGCCAGATAGACCTCCTTTGTGTGAGCAAACAGGAAATGAAAGTGAGTGATTATTTGTCATTGTGAACACACCACACCACAACAAAATGTGACCTTTGCATTTGACCCACCCACGAAGGAGCAGTGGGCGACTAACATGGGCAGCGCCTGTAAGCAGTGCTTGACCGTCTGATCATGGGGCGAACACCGTAACAGTTACTCCAACAGCCCCAACGCAGTCAGTACGCATACGTATGCGTTACATTTAGTAAACTACTGTACATTTGATTCAGTGTGATGTTTTTGTTGATCAAATATTTTTACAGTAACATGCTGTATTTTTTATCTACATTATTTAAGCCCAGTATGCTTGCTGTAAAAACACATAAATGGCTGGTAACTCTGCTCTTAAAGTAGAATTTATACAGTGTATTTATAGTATTACACAATAAATTATTAATTACAGTATGTTTGCTGTAAATTAGAGAAAATGGCCGGAAACTGCTGCTAGCATTATAGCTGTAAATTTAGAGTGAAATACCAAACACTTTTACAGTGAAATGTGGTATTTGGTAATTACAGTATTAGAGTATACATACTAATTACAGTATGCTTGCTGTAAAAATACAGAAAGTGGATAGCAACTCTGCCGTCAGCATTATACTGTAAATTTACAATGAAATTTTTACATGCTGTAATTACAAAATTCTGCATATACCTGTAAAAGCTGTCTTTATAAATTATGATATTGTACTATACATATAAATTTCAGTATGCTTGCTGTACAAAAATACAGGAAATTGTAAGCATCTCTGCTGCCAGTATTATACTGTAAATTTACTTTAATAATGTTACATATTGTAATGACAAACTACTGCACATACCTGTAAACGTTAAATTTATAAACATATGTTACCCTATAAATATTAAGTACAGTATGTTGCTGTAAAACTACAGAAACTCTGCTGCCAAATGTCAATTTTCAATGACATATTTTAAAGCGTATGTTTAATTGGTAATTAAACGACAATCGTAACAAGAGCACAGATGGCGGCACCGCAGGGAGGGACCCAGAGGCGGGGTGGAGAGTTGGGGGAGTTAAGGTGGTTAGAGGCCCGGAAAAGCCCAGAGAGATGCAAACACCGACACCCAGGCAATCTTCGCAAGAGGAGATTGCTTTGTCTTTGACTGTTCTCCAGCGAATAGCGAGTGACACGGCCCAGATATCTACTCAATCCGGAGACCGCCATTTCCCCCCTGAGTAACAATTGTGTTTCTGGATTCTCAAAGGGCATCTCGCTACACTGCTGCTCAGGTGCACAGATAATATAGTGACTCTAATACTTGGCTCAATTTCAGCTACAGTGAATTCTTTTCCCTCTCTCTTGCTCTCTCGCTCTGGTCCTGGGTAGAATTGCAAATGCTTAACCTGATCTGGTGCACTTTTCAGAGCAGGATGTTTCTTTCTAACATTTACATTCCATAGTTAGGGGCAAGAATGGGCACGAATCATCTTCCTAGGAGACCCGGCACTTTACGATTTTTTGGTTTGCGTGCCAAACGGAGACGTATGAGAAAGAAAAAAATGTATTCTGAGTAAAATGCATTAAGGAACATAAACGCATTGGTGACACAAACGACCCTTGGAAATGCTGCATGGTTATAAAACACGGGGTTAAAGCAGGTTCATGTGATACACAGAAACAACTCACAGCTATATTAAAGAAGAATAACAGACGTAACAAATGCAAATATAGAATAAAATATAATAAATATAGAACAAAAGCAAGCCTCAGATTCTAATCGAAACAAAAAGTTTCAGCGTTAAATTCTCATTTTTACATTTAGTTTTAGTAAGATTTTTCAAAACGCTGGATTCTGTGGATACATGTAAACGAGAAAAACAGAGTTTTCTTAAGAAGACGATGCGTTTAGGTCTATTGTATGCGCACCTTTAAGGGCCTGTGTTCACCAAAGGCAGTTTTTGCCCTGAGTGCTTTCTTGGCGCTTCTGTCAGCGCTTGTTGTTGCTAAATTATGAAAAGCATCATAGGGCACTTCCGCGTTTGTTCCTATTTCATTATTTCCTGTTTCATATTTGTTCCTTTGAGAGCGGTAGTTTAGCCGACGTAAAAGAGATCTTTACAATGAAGAGAAATCGCTTCTTGACATTAGCGGCGGCGTTTGAACTAGATACTCAGGTCTCTGAGACATCATTGTAGATTTTTGCCTCATTCACACTGTAAATCAAGCCAAAAATTAGCTTCTCTAGCTGCTTCAGATACGCCGCCATACGATGGGATATACATTGACTGTGTATATCCCATCCCTTTCTCGATTCTGATTGGCTAGCAAGAGAGAAGAGACATTGATGAGCCCATTGCCGTTCTAAACGTTGAACGGATTACAACTTAAAAACGTCTCCATCAAGGTCTTTTTTCCGCTGAAGACGATTAGCACTCTGAACGCTGACGCTCATAGGATTTGTATTAAAAATAGGCGCTGCCAGAGCAAAAAACGCATTTGGTGGACACAGGTCATTATGTGATAACTCTAACCCTAATCTTTTTGCTGCAAAAAAGCAATAACATTTGCATTTTCTTGCGAAAATGGCTCTAGTTTCCAATAAAATCCCTATAAATGGGCTGTGTTCAATTGAAAAGTGTTTGTTCGTGACTTGTCATGACATTGTTATATCTAGAATTATATTTTCTGGTTATTTACATCATTTAACACTTTTTTATCCAGAGCTTCCTTTTCCTAATTTCGATGAGAGTCTCAATGGAGCAGCTTGGGTGTCGCTCAAGGACCCAGCAATGGTAGTGCTGGAGGTAGGATTTGGGACCATGACCCTCTTAGCCCAAAGGTGAGTATCCAAAACCACCAGACCACCACCGGGTGCAAATGCAACAAAATTTGGTATTCTGTAGTGACCAGAGCCGGTTAAACAACAGTTTGCGTTGCTTCTAGATTTGTCTTTTTAAAAATGTGACATATCAATCCCAATACACTTCCTACGTTCAGGTGTATCTGCATATCAGTGGCACGCTTCACACTGCCAGGTCAACTTTGGCCTTGCAGGACACAGTCGCTCCCGGAAACCCCATCTGTTCCTCGTTCATCTGAGAGAACGACATCGCAAAAATCCCACGCTTGGATGCGGGAGGCAGAGAAGAAGGGAAGCAGGTGAGTAAATGGAGGACGGATTTGATGGAGCGCTTGCAGTGCAGCTGAGGAAGTGGCCAGGTGAGAACTAATTAAAAGGAGATTTGTTGATGTGGGGAGAGGCTGGTCTCCCAGCTGCCAGCCACCGCGACCCCGTGACCTACAAGTGGGTTCGGACTCTCCCGATTTCCCCCTTCCCCCTTTTGAGGGCGTCGGCCCATATGCTGGAGCCAGGTGGCCATCATATTTTTCCATAGGCTGGTGGGAGAAGACCTGCATACTGATATGTTGCATTTGGGAAAACTTGTTGTCCTGGAAATTTTGTTTACTAATTAATCAGAGCAAATACTCAAAATTAATTAAAAGTTTACTATATATACATATAAATCCAATTTTTTGAATATATACAGTACATATATATAATTTTCTCCATTTTTCATGGGCTAGAGGGACGTCTTCATGTGTGGTGAATCAATTAAATTAAAAACTAAATTATTTAATTAATCAGACCAATTAATCACTTAATTTGTTAATTAAACATTTAAAATACTTGTTTCTCCAACTATAGGTGAAAAACAACTGTTAAGAATTAATCAAAATGAATCAAGTTTAAAATACTTTATAAGAAGGTATTTTGACCTAGAAATGAATTTGGATTCATTGCCATTATTAATCGAACTTTAAAATAATTACAATATTAGGGGATTTTATTTATAGTTAAAGTTACAATTATTTTAAATTTGCAGTTAATTGTGATTTATTTTTCTAATTTACATAATATTTTTAATAAATTCCTAACACTAGTGAAGACTTACTGTTATGCTTCATTAAAAGTTGCAAGTTTTCCCAGAGTGCAACATATCGAATAGTTGCCAGTGAATTTATTTATAAACTTGTAATTAATTATTAGTCGCTCTGATAAATGATATGTTTTTAGTTGCTCTGATTAATACAATTTATTATTATTATTAATTATTATTATTATTATTATTATTATTATTATTATTATTATTGAAAACTTCAATTATTAAAAACTTTACTTTATATTTCCCATATAAAATAATTATTTTAAGAAACTGTATTAATCAGAGCAACTAAAAAATAATTATTAATGAGAGAAATTGATCTTAGGTTTAAAATACAATAAAATACAAAACAATAAAAACTAATATTTTATTTTTTTTATAGGTAATAAGTGTACAAGTTTTAAATATGGTTGTGTACCCACAGACAAAACACTTATTACAAACTCTTCAGTTTAATTTTTGCATAATCTAATATTTTTTAAAAAGCATTTTTCAACTTAACTTAACTGAAAATGATTCTTGGTCTGAAGTTCCTGGATGTCGACCTTTCCTTATTGGCATGCGGTTCATCTCCCGCTAGCTGATTATATTTAGCCTATGTAAAATATAACAACCACCTGCATCCAGCATATGGGCCAACACCCTCGAGAGGGAGGATAAATGTCGGGAGGTCAAACCCCTTGTAGGTCATGGGGTCATGGCCACCTGGCAGCTGGAGACCGGCCTCTCCACATATCCAATCTCCCTTTTAATCAGTTCTCACTAGCCAAGCACTGTGTGTTTAGGTTGCTAGTGAAGTTTATAGCAGTTATTAGTTATTCATGTTTTCAACCCTGCTTTCTTACATTAAAGCCAAAAGATGGTCAGGGAGGATCGTTCTGGAAGCATGGAGCCTCCTTTTCCTTAAAACTGCACTAAAAAAATAATAAAACAATATTAGTGTTTAAAAAATGAATTAAACATTATTAGTTAACTCCTACAATTTAAACATCTTAATTCTGCTAGCGAATTCTAATATCTTAAGCTAGATAACTATAGGCAAACTGGTTTAAAAATAAAAAAAAAGTTATGAGAGTGATCAGAGCAATGAAAAATTATTAAAATTGTGTTTTATATATCTATATATCTATATATATATATATATGTATATATGTGTATGTATATATATATATATATATATATATATATATATATATTATATATATATATACACACACACAAAACATTTTTGTAAGCAGAGTAAAATTGACGTTTCCTGAAGAACTGTAAAAATGTAGGACGGTAAAAGAAAAAATAAAAACTGTGGAAAGTGTTGAAAAGGGAAACAGGTTAAATAAAGTCATCAACATGAAATATTTCCCCAAAAGTGACAATAAGGCACCAGTTCAACGTTCGGAGGAATACAATAAAATAGGAAAAATCGAGGCATAAATTGGTTTGAGAAGATGAAAAGGTGAGGACTTTCTTACAAGATGATGTAAAACTATTGAACTTAAGATGTTATTTGAGGAAACAAACAGGAATAAAGAAGGATGTGGTTGAAATCCTCATAAGTAAAATTATAGCACTTCTCCTCAATGAGATGACAATTTTTAGCCCTGAACCATACATTTTTAGTAAACCAGTGTCCAAAAAATGTTTGTGACTAGTAGTGTATACAATGTGAATGCAAATCCAAACTTGACATTTTCCTTCAAAACAGCCATGTTGCATAATTCATATTCACTCCCCACACTCACACACACTCACACATGCTGCGTATTCACAACGTGCACGACTACGCGCGCTGCATCGTCGTGCCGCAGCTCCTCTACGAATATGAAGTCATTTGAATGCAAAATTAAGATTTGTCGCCCGACTTCATTCAGCCTCCCGAGTCGGCGGCGAGGACGTTAATATCAAAATGGCATGTTCTCTTGAAACTCCCCCCAATCCTCTGACACATCACAAACATGTCGGAGAGCCCTCACACCGCCCCATTAGCATTTAATAAGCTCCGACTCGGCAAAGAAAAACCCGGCGAGGTTGGTTAACGTGAAGAGAGAGAGAGAGAGAGAGAGTGAGAGCGAAAGGGGAAAAAACTGTATTCTGAGTCACAAAGGCAAAGCTTTGCTAGCTTAAGAGCGCTCTCGTCGCGACATCACAGCCGCTTCCCACGCACCAGCAAACACTAATAGAGCTCTTCTGCTGGTTATTAACTGATAATTGCCTGCTTCTCGTGTTCCCCCACACGCCATCTCGTCCCTCCAAAACCTGGGATGAAGTAGGCCAGGCCTGGAAAGTGAACCTGGATTATAAATCACACTTTGAACTCTAGGGTTGGGTACTCGGACTAAGAGAAGTTCTTTTTAAAACAGTCGATTTTCAAGCTGCCAGCTATATCTGATTCAGAGTTCAAAGCTAAGCTCCACCCAAGATGGATGTGCACATGCTTTTGGAAAATATGGGCAGTTGGTAGTGTAGCGGTTAGCGAGTTTGCCCCATGATCAGAAGGTTGCCGCCTCGAATCTCGGACTGATAAAGGTGCCAGTGAGGTACTCATGAGTAAAGTACCGTCCTCAAGCACTTCCTCAGGTGCTGCCAAAAAGGTGCCCACTGCTACTTCACGGATGGGTCAAATTTTCACTCTAACATTTTAGCCTTATGCAATCAAATAGCATGTGACCTCCCGAAAAAGGTCTCCTGGAAAAGCTTGTGTTATGTTGCATCTGTTTGCAGTCCAATATCCCCACGGCGTCTGCCTTTAACTTTGATGAACATCATCACAAAATCTGAATGATCCCTTCCCTAGGGGAACATCCCACAACGTCTCTCTTTTGGCTATTTTAGCCACACAATATCCCCAGGTAACTCCGAACCAGATGGATGAGGAAGGATCAAAGTGGGAATTAAGCCGCTTCTAGTATTATCGACTCGCAATCTGGATGTCATTCAATCGTTTAAATTTGACCAAAAAGGCGGAAATTAGCTGGGATGTTACTGGAGCTCAAGTTCAAATCTCTTTAGATAATATCTGTACATAGACTTCGCAATCTTTAAATAAACGTTCTTTATATAAGAGCTTTCATAAATGCATAGCTTGTAGCTTGCAAAGTAGGTGTTTGAAAGTAGCTAGTGATGCTCTAAAGCATTTATTTTATTCGTCTCATAGATGCTATCATTTGCAAGTGACGGCTTTGCCACATTAGATCTCTGAGCAGCGTCTGACATTGCCAGGACATCACAAGGCCACATTCATATTCATGCAGTGAGCAATATTTTCCTCCCTGACGACACGCGTTTGATTGTGGCGCGTCCGGCTAATACGACGAGAATCCGCCACGTCTCTTCCTTCCCCCCGGCGATGCTGCTCTGACGCCGTGACGACGACGCAGATGCCAGGCTTGGACAGGATGAAAGAGCTGAACCGTAGTGCAAATAACGGAGCTGTCTGGAGGCTCTTGCGCTCTTTTTCTGTTTTCCACCCCCTCACTCCATCCCTCCATCCATCTATTCTAACCTCCCCTTTCGCTTCATGCCAGGCATGAGCACAGCAAAGGCAGTGAAGCGCGAGGAATTTCTGCCAACCCTCGGGACCTGGACTGGCGTGGCGAGGGGTCGGGGCTTGGCAGTAAACGATAGGTGAAGAGGGGCGGGAGTATTGGCGGGTGGAGGGTGGAGATTAGGGGGGTGTCTTTTAACCCTTCTGATCAGACGACAGCCGGTGCACAACAAAGGGTCCTCGCTTCTCCTCAGGGGCTGGACTTTTTGCCAAAATGCCATGCCAAATCGAGGCAAGCTCAAAACAACATGGCATTCCGTCTGGCGAAATAGACTATTTTCAGTAAGGTGGTTTAACATTCAGAATCATTGGTTATAAAGGGTCTCGTCCTGGTCAGATCCTGATGAGTTCGGGGTCAGCAGAAGTGGACGTGCGGTAGCGAAAACAAAGTAGCTTGTGTTATTGACTCATGATCTGGATGCCGTTCAATCATTAAAATTTCATGGTGACGCAGAAATCAGCCGAGATGTCACCGTTGCCAGAGCTTGATCTCAAATCTCTGCAGATAATATCTGTATATAGGCTTGACAATCTGTCTATCATCTGTTCATTCATTTTCCACATTACAACCACAACCCAACACACAAAAAATGTAATGCAAAGACAGTGATGTATTTGATTTAGCTTTGGTTCTCCCCAGAGGACACTTATATTGCAGATGACAAAAATCGAACAATGTTTGGGCAAGGAAAGAATGAAATGAGAACTGTGAGATCAGTGTTGTTTAGTTAGATCTAAAAGCATCCAACCATGAACCCACAAACGTAAATGCCGATGAGATGGCAGTCAGCTCACAACAAAGGGTCCTTGCTTCTTTCCACAGCAACAAACAGTGGGACGGCCTTTTGCCAACCCGCCACATTGAATTGTTACAGAGATTTTCCAGGACAGTGTCCTGTCTAGCCAACAAGGCTCTCTATCTGGAAGGCGGTTTAATATTCAGGCTCAGGTTGGTTGCAGAAACAAAGAGACCTAGTAAGGCTGTGGTAGAGATTTCGGGTTCAGGAATGTCCAATTTCATGAACCTGGGGTCAGCAAAAGTGGATATGATGTAGCAACTCCAAGGAAGTACAGTGGTGTTATTTGAAATTGCAAAAACTGATAGTTGTCGTTAAAATTGGCCAATATTTTTAACCTAAAAGCTATCCATTCTTTCTCCTCTGACTCCATCTTGGAGCTGCCTAGAGCACCCTGTATCAGATGCCACTCCTGCATGTTCAACACCAATCAGAAACACCATGTTGAAAATATTTGCCTTTATAAAGCGAGAAAAACTTATTATTTTTCTCTTTACAATGACAGAAATTTTCAAGCAGGTGTTTGTGATGTTTCTGAATGGTTGTTTGTAAACAAAGTAGCTTTGCTGCTGATCAGCTACTGAAAAAGTAGTTAAGTACCATCAGTATTTTTAGATAGCTACTCTCCAACACCATGTAGCAATGCAAATAAAGAAGACAACAGTCTTGATTGGGAAGCGAGGTGGTCGAGGTTGCTTTGCTTCTTCCCAGAAGACATGTTTACATCACGCCACGCAAGCCTCGCGCCCTAAAAGCTCCAGACAATTGCGATTTTCAGTGAGGCGCCTAATTTGCGACATTAGGCAGTGGTCCATGCGGTGTAATCAGGTAGAGAGGAGGACTGACAGGGTAATTAGGAGAGAGTGGAACAGAAGGAAGGGGACAAAGCAAGACGATTCACGGGAGCACAGAAAAACAGAAGACATAGCCTCACGACGCCAAGGGGGAGTGCGACCCAGCCTCGACATTTTAAATTAGCACTTTCGGCTGGCGCTGCAACACTCTCGTCAAGGTTACATTAGTGTCTACTACCCCCCTTCCTTTGTAAGAGCGGGATGTCGAAATGAACGGATGAACGGAGCGGGGGATGGAAGAAGGAGGGCGCAGGGCGAGACACCGCCTGCTCTCCCGAAGACACTGGCGGAGAAAGGATGATTTCCAGTAATTAGCACGTAACTGTCAAAGCGACGGATCAGCCTCTTTGCAGATGACCTCGCAACTTTGGGGGCGTGCTGCTACCTGCACCCCAGAACCACGCTGCCCTCTACTGGCTGATCGCTTTGACTGAAAATAAGTCAGTTCATCTCTCCATCTGTCTAGACCTTTTTTAAAGACATAAGAAATTGGCCTTATTGATTCTCTGCAAACCTGGGATTTCATCATAAGGATCCCGTTCCTGCTAAAATAATCCCGGAAAGTAATACCACCATTTTTTGCATTACCAAAAACAAAAAGGAGACAATTTCTTGCTTGTACACAGAGAAAAAGGGGTACCCAAAAGTGTATTTGTCAGAAAAATATCCTGTTAGGAACAGAGATGGTCCTTAAGGAGTGAACTGTGAACTTTTAACAAACTCAAAGTACATGAAAGTGATGCAGCAAATCAGTGGTGCACCAATGTCCAAACTAAAGTGGCCATACACTGATAGGGTACAGCTGGAATAACAAAGCATTCCCACCTTTTTTAGGTACCTTGGTTTCTTAGTGTGTAGCTTTCAAGCTTTTACCAGAAACAAAATCCACTTAATTTCACCCCATCCCTTCCCCCTGGCAATCTTTAATGCCTCTCTTCTTCCCCGAACCTTTCCCCAAGCCCCTCTGATGGCTCTGTTGGCCCCACAGTTCACCTGAGAGGTCATTACGAGCCAGTCCAGCTCTCACAACCGCAGGCAAGAACAAAGAACTGTGCACAAAGCCAGACTCATTACCAAAGTGCCCTCTTGCACAACAATACATCCGTACAGAAGCAGAGAAATGCCCCCTGCTCTCGCTCCCACGAGGCTATCTGGCCAGATTTAGGTGGCAAATCCCGGTCATAACCCCTTGGGCGAGAGGCCCAAAAGAAAATGGGCATGGGGCCCTTGGACAATCTGATACCTGCTGCAGTGAATGGAGGAAGTAGTCAAGTCAAGATTTCAAGCGGATTTTGGTGCCAAACGAGCCAAGCATTGAATCTAAAGAAGTTGGGATAGTGGTGGTTTAGTAAAAGGATGTTTGCCAGTGGAACAAGAGGTAGTAGGTTCAAATTCAACTTTATCATACCTCTAGAACAACCACCACTAGGCATTTGTGTAAGGTCCTTAACCTTAACTATGTTATACTTTGCACCCTTTGTTGACCATTCGTTGATCAGAAATGTTGACCTTTGACAAGCATAGAACAAGCAAATGTCTTTTAGCTTGAAACCTTAATCAATGCTGCACATTCCCGCCAGAGGATCAATGGCCAAGAAGGGGTTAACAGGGTACCAATTTGCAAAAGGGGAACACATGGGGTCCAAGAATAAAGGAAAGCAGGAACCAAACATTGCCAGTACACAGCAACGGTTTGACATGCTGAGCAATGCCTCCTACAGTCTGGAAAAATGAAGAAATATGGCTAGTGCTAGAGGGGAAGATGGAGCAGGATTTGAGGCTAAAACCACTTGGTCTGTAGACGAGTATCTCAGCACTAAGCCGAGTGTCACTTGTAGCATTTAACAGCACCAAGCTGGGAAACTTGATCCAGACTTGAAGCCATTGGTATTTCTTTTATTAACAGATTCTGTCACTTGTCTTCAGGGTCCAATGAGTTAGGTCACTGCCCCCTGCTGTCTGGGAGAATAAAACAAGAACCAAAGATGGTGGTGTCACTCGTTACGGCTAACGGCAGCCCGTTCGGACACTCGAAACAGACTCGCCAGCCATCACATTTCTTTTAACAGTACTTTCTGGCACTTTTCACTCGCATGCTGTCACAGGGACAAGTGACAAGCTCTCGATTTTGCCAAGCTCAGCTTTCCAGCAGTCGGCGAGTTCGAGGGTTTTTTTCTTTTTTCAAAGTGGGGAGGAATTGGATTGACACGTCCTCCCGTCTCTGACGCAGCGCTGTCTTTCTGGCCCATCTGCTCCTGGCAGGCGAAGTGTCTGTTCTTCGGGGAGATCGGACCGGATCGAGCGCTCAGCGACTGCATCGCCAGCGACGAGGCGAGAATAAACAAGCTACAGATAAGGGCCGGGCTGATCCAGGGAAAGAAAAAAAATGTGAGAGCAGAGTCTGTAGCGCTGTTAATTAACGCTGTTAATCTGCACAGGAGAGGAAGTGTGGATGAGAGGAGGGGCAGTTTGTGGTTGTGGCAATTAATAAGCATAAGCCCCTGACGGAGGCGTGAGATGGCTGCAGGTCTAGAGCTGGTGCTGCTCAAACATGGGCAGGCGCTTTCCTTCCCCCCTGCTGCTGTTTGCGTGTTTGTGTTTGCCGGAGGGATTGAAGGCTGCAGAGGAGGGAGGGAGGCAGGAGGGAAGAAGGGAGAAAGAGAGAGACAGAGGACAGAATATCAGCCAAGAGAAAAGGAAGGGCTAGAAAGAGAGCAAGGAACAGAGAGAGGTGGCGCCAAAAAAGGGAGAAGAAAGAAAAGAACAAAAGGAAGAATGAGGGAAAGAGATAGAGAGAGGTTGAAGAGAGAGAGAGAGAGAGAGAGAGAGAGAGAGCGAGAGAGCGAGCTTGAAATTGTAAAAGATGAAAAGGACAGAATGGAGGGTAGACTTGTAGTCAAGACCGCCTAAACCAAGACCAAGACACTACCAAGACTAGAGGCTATCGAGATCAAGACTAAGACCAAGACAGGCCGAGTCAAGACCAAGACAAAGTCAAGGCGAGACCAAGACCGAGACCAAAAAAAAGACTCCCTTAACTTTTGTGTGCTGTTGAGGACTGACATGACGGGTGCTGACTGGTCCCAAAGTCATCTGACAAAACAGCTAACACCTCCAACAGCTGTCTAACGAATGGGAAACATGTGACTGATTCCAATTATACTTAATTTGTAGACGAAATTGTAACATCAAATTGAAGATGCACAATTATAAACTTGAAATTGCATCGTGTCCCATTGTAGTAGTACTAGCCAAATTACACCGTATGATATCAACTTCCCTGAAATGGATCAGGCCTGTTAAGTCAACACAACGTGATATGCAGATGTTATTTACAAGTCAATGATCACATTTATTTAGTCAAACAACACCAATTTAAGTAAAATACTGTAATCAAACAATATAAAGACATGAACACACATCACATGAATCAAATGCAAACTACAAATACGACATACCAATACAAACTGCACATCAAATTGTGCATTAATAAGAATAAGGACAAGTGCTTAAAAGATTCTGACATCTTGCCGATAGCCACTGATAGAGCTAGCTACCTGTACTTAGCATGTAGTTACACTCTTCACCAGAAAAGTTGACTGCAGAGAAGCTTAATAAAAAATAATGAATCTGTCCCTAAATAATTTATACCGCGCGTGTGTGAAGAACATGTTATAAATAACAATAATACATATACATGATCTGGTCATCTGAGGTTGGAAAGGTAGGTAAAAGAGTTTGAAGATGGGTAGATGGTTACTGGCTTACCTTTCAGGGTGTTTGCGCTCCAGGTGCCTGGTGAAGGTTGAGGTAGTCCTGGTGTTCTGTCGATTTATGCTGCCTTGTCGAAAAATGCTACCGTAGCACAAACCGATTGCAGAGGCTATCGATTTACGCTACCGCATCGAAAAATGCTACCTTATGGTTTCCTTTTTAAATGGTGTATTTCACATAACAGTATATGTTTCACAGAAATATAATATTTGTGTAATTCTTTTAATTAAAAAGAAAAACATGTGGAGCAAGGTTTCATGCTATTTATCAAATTTATGAAAAAAATAAATAAATTAGTGTCCCTTATCACATGATGCTCCCATTGCAAAATCTCATAATATTATATCAATACTTATGGTTTGATACCCTATTATATTAGCTTTAATTAAAATATCAAGGGTAGCATCATTTGATAGACTAATGTACCCTACCAAAAATGCTCCCGGTGCAAAATGTGGGGGGTGAGGGGTGTTGTCTCGGTCAAAATCTGCATTTTGCCGAATGCTTCTTTTTTGAAACTGTGCTGCAAAAAACCTCTTTGTGTTCTATGAATGCAAACTTCATGACTGAAGAATTCGCTGCCATTATTTCTGTAACTTACTGACTAGCCTACTACTGCTGACATTACTCTAACTGACTGACTAGGCTTACTGCTCACTGTGATGCTGGATCTAATGTTTAACTAGCGCTACACTTGCGTATTTTGATTGGATGAGCGTCAATGTCTCAATCACAACAAAATACATGTATGTCATTGATTGGCTGCATTTGAAGCGCGTGAAAGGCAAAATAATGTGTCATGGATACTGTTGGCTCCAAATCTCCCGACCGCTATGCCGATCTGAGACAGCAAGACCAAGACAAGACCGAGGGATCCGAGACCAAGACAAGACCAAGACAATAGACCGTCGAGACTGTGACAAGACCACGTAAAAGTGGTCTCGAGAGCGGTCTCGAGACATCCAACTCTAATGGAGGGCAAGAGAAAGAAAGAAGAGGAGAAATGGGGAGAAGAGAGGAAGAGGTATAAGAGGGCAAAGGCGAGAGAATATTGCACAGGAATAGAGAGAAGTACATGGATAGATGGTGACAGGTAGAAAGAGAGAAGACAGGGAGGAGAAGCGAGAAATTGAGGAAGTGGCAACACCTCAATGCAGACACAAAACCATGCGCTTTTCATTCCTCACTGCAGCATCTCTTCCTCACACCATGCTTACAGAAGAAACAATACAATCTGGACTGAGCAAGTTCACATGCAGAACCAACGCTTTCGTCATGACCAGCGCTCTTGTAGGAAACGCAAAAAACGAGTAGGACCTGAAACGATAGAGGGCTGGACGGAGAAGAGAAGGGCAGGTCTCTACCCGATGTGGTTTGATGTATTTTTTATGTGGGTCATGCCGCACTGCGTCGTGCCCCAACGAACTGATGGCTGATCGTCACGTGGGCACCAAGTGGGCATCAAGTGGCACAATCACTCTTTCTCCAAATGGAGATATAAATAAACAATGGTGGGGAGTAGCTAACTAAAATTTCAATGCTACTAAACTTACAAGCTATTTTCAAAGTAGCTTCTGGTTGGCTCGAAATTGACAGAAGTGGCGTCTGATTGGACACCTGAGGGCTACCATGTGGCGCATGCTCATTGCATCACAGCACGCTCTTGGCAGAGGCAAAATGGAGTTGGAGAATGAAGTCCAACTTGGATGGAGTCCATGATGGAAGCAAGAATCTGTGGCTGTGAAATTGCTTGGGTGTAGTCTACTTTTTTGCTTTTAACTTGGTACCGATGGTTAGGGAATTTGCCCCATGATCAGAAGGTCGCTGGTCTGAATCGCAGCCTGGTAAAGGTAACACTAAGGTACTCTTGAGCAAATACTCAACAGACAGTAGTACCGTTGGCATTTGAGCTGTTGTAGATGAAGATTACTGCTAGCTATTACTTGCTATTTTGAACACAGCACAGTAATCTCTGCATTTGAACTCTCCATCAAGGAGCAGTGGGCACATTTTGAAGTGCTCGGAGACATGAGTTCCTCAGCGGTGCCTTTACCAGTCCAGGACTTGAACCAGTGGTCTTCTAACATGGGGCCAACTGCCTAACAATTATGCTACCAACTGCCTACCTTCTCCGGCTATTTTGGGGCTGTTGGTAGTGTAACGGTTGGGCGTTCGCCCTGTGATTGGAAGGTAGTTAGTTTGAATCCCCGACCAGTAAAGGTATCACTGAGGTATTCCTGACCCACCCATAAAGAAGAAAGTGGGCTAGCTTTTTGGCAGTGGTCAGTAGTACCCTTACAGGTTTGAGACTTGAATCAGTGACCTTCCAATCATGGGGCCAACTGCCTTGCCGTTACGCTACCAAAGCTGCCAAAGTGAGTAACTGACTGAAAACACTGCAAAAATCCAGAAGCAATGATGAGAGACTGTCCAAATCATTAATAAAGTTTAAATCCACCCATGGAAAATGTGTTGATAGAAAATAACAAATTTTCAGGAACCTAAGCAGCAAGATTCCAGAGGATTACAGGATTAAGAAAACAGTAAGATTATCGCAGATCATCGCCAATACACAGAAAATATTTACACGGCAAACGCCAGCCGTGAGGGACTCGGTGCACAAACAAGTCACGGCAGTTTCGCACACCAGTGTTGCCTTCAATAACTTCCCCAAACTCAGCATTGTGCAGTTTTACTTCAACGACTTTTACAGAAGAGTTAGCAAAGTTTAACCTCCACTTAGGGATTATACAAATACATTAATAAATAAATACTTTGGAGGTTTGTATTTGTGATATTCCTTTGAGTGCTGTGCTATATTAAAAGACACAGACACCAAATACACTTGCAGGCCATGGCATATTTCAAGCTTGGGAATGTCACCAGGATGAGAAGAACAAACAAAAAAACTTTCGGGTTTTAGCATGTAGACCTAATTGCAGTGCATTCTGCTCTTATACATTAATGTTAATGTTGTAACGTGAGTCTTTCTCCATTCATAATATCAAAATCGTAAAAACACATGAAAGTACTAAAAGCCCTTTCCTAGCGTGTCAATCTGCACTTCAAAGCTAGACATGATGAAAAGCCTAAGGTATTAAAAGCACTTTTAAAAAAGAACGCACTTCATCTTCTTCCCTCTCCTTGAACACCGGAGAAAGGGCTTGGAATAAGCAAATAATTGTCTGAAAAGAGAAAAATGACAAACTACGTTACTGCAAAAAATGATTAATAGATTGGGTGGAGTGATAATTGATATATAGTATGTGATTAATGATCAGAAGTCAGCTGTAGCATAAATTGAGAACCCTAAAGTAACTAATTCAGAAAATTCAATATCAAATACAAAACTGCAAAATCTGGCAACACTGAAGCTGAACTGAGCTGAGCGATGATGGAACAAAAGTCATAATATGCCTCTCAACGCTAATGCTGAGGATGGAAAACAGTCATTCTATGACACATGCACATAATAAAATGTATAACAATATGTGATTGCTTATCACAAATAACAAACATATAATGAACTGATAGCAAACAAATAACATAGGCGGAAAAATGGACAGAACGAGTGCACATATCAAAAACTAATATAGCCTGCACGTTTTAGAGTTGGAACAACGTTTGTAGCACAAAAACTGTAGGAGAAGTAGCAGCACCTAAAAGTGAGTGAATAACGTAATAATGACAAAAATAACGAATAACGAACAACTAATAATGGGTGGAAAAATGGACAGAACTTGTGAACGAGTGCATGTATCAAAGATTGGTATACCAGCACACTACACCGCTATAGGCTGCACATTTTAGAGTTGGAACAGCGTTTCTAGCACAAAAACTATAAGGAGGAGTAGTGGCACCAAAAAAGTGGTTGAATAACAAAATAATGATGCAAATAACAAATTTTAACTGCCGGAAAAAGGACAGAATTTGCTAACGGGTGCATGTATAAAAATGTGTATACAAGTGCACACTACACCACTATAGCCCACGCATTTTAGAGTTGGAACGGCGTTTCTAGCACAAAAACTGTAGAAGAAGTAGTGGCGCAAAAAAGTGGGTGGAATGACACCTCTGCATTTGACCTCACTCATACAGGAGCAGTGGGCAGCTTTTTGGCAGCTCCCAGGGAGCAGTGCTTGGAGATGGTATCTTGCTCATAAGTCCCTCAGTGGTACCTTAAATGCTCTGGGATTTCAACCGGCAGCATTGCGATCACAGAGACAACTCCTTAATCAACCAACTCCCCCTTAAACTGAAATTATCCCTAGAAATTTGTAAAAGACGAAATACAGTCTCATCACCAGGCCATAAACATAAATCCACATTGGTGTATCATTTTCCAAATTCTGGACACGTTAGAAGTGGGGCATATTTTGCCCGGTGGACTCATTATGGGGTTGGAAGAGGATCCCAGATGATCTGCAGCAGCATTGTGAGCTTGATAAGTGTTATCTCTCATGCCTTCCAAGAGGGTTTAATAGCCGTGTAATGCTCAGGGGCGCTTGTACACTGAAGGACCTGAATCTAGTGAAGCTGCACCACACGTTAAGAACCTGTGATTGCAAACTAGTAGAGAATGAGATCTATCAAGGTATGGGAACTGCAGCTTGAAAATTGGCGAGTGATTATTTTTGTCATTGTGAACACACCACAGCACAGCATAAAATGCACAACCAAATGTGACTTCCACATTAACACATGTGCAGCAACCGTGGAGGTGTGCTTGCAGATGGTACCTTGCTGACAAATACCTCATTGGTACCTTTACCGGTCTGGGATTCCAACTGGCAACCTTCCAATCACGAAGTGGCGACCTTCCAAACTGCACCAATTTTGTGGCCAACAATCCCAATTTTGTGGCCACTGATTTACTGCACCATTTGCCAGTACCTCAAGCTTGTTAAAAAGTTCCCTTTGCTGTCAGACCTTAAGACCCACCTCTGTATGTTATAGGGCACCGTTCTCTCACATGTACCTTTGGGTACCGAAATGACATCCCTATTTTCCGCTGTGTGCACTGCAGAACTGTAGCCGAAACAGCTTGAGTCAATCTCAAACTCTGTTTCCAAAATTCTCCACAAACACAAAAGCTTTCCTTTCCCTGTGCTAATGAATAAATTCCCAAGAAAGCACCTGCTTACTTTTTCAATGGAGGAAAAACAATTTTTTGGAGGCAGTGAAATTGCCTCCCAAAAGAAGTAGAAAAGGATGGGGAGGTGGGGGCGGGACTGGAGAAATGGCAAAAAGAAGAAAGAGAGTGAAAGGCTGTAGCTGACTAAGCCTTTCCTGTCATTTATTTTTCAACGAGGGGTTGGGATTACTGTCACTCTTCCAAAACCCACCACCTCTTCACAAGAACGAGTCACCTTCCACCAGTTCTTGCTCACATTGATCTATCTTTGCCCTTCTTTCATTGCCTGACCAAGCTGCAGACCTGCAAACCAAGAGTTAAGATGCATTTTTCATTAATGGTCTTGACAGAAGTAACAATCCCAAGTATACCAAGGATGGTACTCAAATCCTTCAACACCACAAATACAATCAGGCAAATTTAAAACGTTGAAACAGTTCAAGTCTTTGCTGAGGTCTTGAGATCAAGGAGAGCATCAGGTCTTAAAGAGTGAGGCATCAAGTAACACACCTGAGCACTTAAACACAAAGAGGAAAAGCAATGTAAAAGCAAAGTCTTGGCAAGAGTTCCAGTTCCTGCAGATGGAGATCACCCTCTACCCCCTGATTTCCTGTCTATGGGGTTTCAGCGGGGAAGCTTAATTTAATGCAGGCCCATTGATTTACGCTCGGATGTCCCACAGTCATTAAGGTAATTGCATGATCACTTTATAACACCCTCCCACAGTAGCGGTGGTAATTTGGCACCTCGGCCTGCCGGTCGCGAGGGCAAGTCCCGTAACCACGTTAGAGCCGAAAATCAAGTCGGAAGACCATCTTGGCAGACGCTACAAATTGATTTCAGACCTTTTTTGACAGACTCCGAAACCTTTTTAGTCCAACCCTCGCCCAACTTGCCGCTTTTGATCTATGAAAGGTTCACGGGTATTAACAGCCGCCATCGATCGCTGAGCCCCCTCTTCCCGAAAAGAAGTTGGAGCAGGGAAGGTTTGGTGTTGCCTCGTCTTTCGGAAACGTTCTTGGGAAACCAACCTGCTCGCACCTCTATGGAATTATGGTACAGAAATGTCAACTGTCCCAAAAAAGAAATGGATGAATGCGATAGAGTGCAATTCTTTCTCTCCAAAACAAGAACCATAACTTTTTAATCTGTTAAAAGTTTGAAGGTTAGACTCGAATGTTTGTCTTGAGTTTTTGTGTTTTAAGAAGTGGGGAGAGTTGACAACTTCTCTAACCTTTCGTTCCAGGGGTTTTGTGGTGAAGACCGGCATTCGACAGGCCAGTACCGGACACCAAAACGGTGCCTTCGTCCTTCCGTCGTCTTCAGCCGAGATCCAGCCTGGTCTGTTCTCCTCCCCTAAAAATAAAAATGAGACGAGGTGAATTGAATCTTCATAAAGAAAATCACATGGCGAGGGAATTTGATAAACAACGAGAATGCCTCCAGGTTGGGTTTAATATACGTCTGTCTTCACAAGGCCACCTTGAATGGAGAATAATCAAATTAATCAAACCACGCAGATTGGATCTCGGATCGGGTCGCGCCTCACGCGTTTCGTGGCTGCCTTAATGTCGCAGTCGAGTATAAAAATCTGATTTTATTGTGGCTAGCATTTGGAGAACCTGTGTTGTCTGAAAGAGGCTCTGGCGAGTATTTAATCAGTAATATGAGCAAGTAATGTGGACATTGCCACTTTTGATTCTAGCAACCTTGGTGTTATTGTCCTACTCCGAGGTGCTTTATTTTCTGGAACTAAAGACCAGCATAGTTCTGCTTCTTTGGCAATTCTACGTTAGTGTCTAAGCCTCATTGTGTGATTGTGCTGCGGTTTCTAAAGCTCCTCATTATTATATTTCAGTGTTTCTGCACATGCGGGGGCGGTACGGGACAGCGGAGAATAAAAACAAAATCTTTTTCATTCCAACTGGTTTTGAGCAGGAACAATCCCGTTTGAGCATTCCGAGGTCTAACAACTTGTGAAAAAGTTAGGAAAATAGTTTATATGGTTTGGTCCTTTTTAACAAATTACACCACTCACATGTTAGACCTCAGCCAGCATGTCTGGTGCTGTATCTTTACAGTAGCTGCCAAGTTCAAATTTACGGCATTTTTCAACATTTTAAGCAGATGTTCTCATCCATATTGTGACTTCCATATTTTCCTAATTTTTCAGGGAAAGTCTCCCTGAAACAACTTGGGGTTAAGGGTCTTGCTCAGGGACTCGTAATAATAGGGACTAATAATAACAGCGTGTTTGCCCCCGTGTATCAGATGGTTGTCAGTGCGAATCCCGGACTTGTAAAGGTGTTAGAGGTACTCATCAGCAAGGCACCATCCCCAAGCACTGGTCCCCAGGGGCTGCCAAAAAAAGCTTCCCACTACAGGTTCACGGACGGATCACATTTTGTTGAGGTCCACTACATGCTGTGGTGTGTTCACAATGACAAAATAATCACAAATCACAAAATTTACAGCCCAACTATTCCCAACTCTGCATGAAAACTCTTATGTCCACGATCACTGTGCCCTGATGGCTGCTTTGCAAAACCAAAGCAGCTATCAGCAAACAATTAGCCATTTGGAAGGAAGCCTGGGAGTGCCAGGTGTGTTCAAACGTAAATTTTCATCCAGGTGGGAATTTTAGTGTTAAGGTTAGTAAATAATCAATCAGTTTGTTGATCGATTATTTAATCCTGAATGCAACAGTGAAAGGATTTTGAAAATCGGTCAACATTTGCCAAAGTTACGAGCCTCCTATTTTAACTGACAGCGTAGAAATCTACCATGAGACATTTCACATACTAGTATATTAATATGCACATGAAAGACAAACAATCAGATGCAGCTCTGACAAGACATTTACAGACAATGCAAATTCAACCCTGATTAAACTTCACTGTAATCTTGTAAGAGCCACTTCTGCCCTCGAAAAGCTGTGTATATTTGTAACCAATATTTGTAACCAGAAAACTCAACTGTAGACAAGATAAGTGAGCAATTATTTGTTATTGTGAACATACCACAGCACAGCACACAACCAAATGTGACCTCTGCATTTGACCCATCCATGAAGGAGCAGTGGGCAGCGCCCAGGGAGCAGTGCTTGGGGACGGTACCTTGCTATTGAGTACCTCAGTGGTAACTTTACTGGTCTGGGATTCAAACCGGCGAACTTCTGATCACGGGGCAAACGTCAAACTGTTGCGCTGCCAACTGCCCCATGATATAAATACTGAAAATAGCCTTTTTAACACCAGAGCTACATTCTTCCCCTCCATGATTCTGACTCAGTTCAACTTAAAATTTGAGGGATTGTTTCATTATTTGACCTCTGCATTTGACCCATCTGTGAAGAAGCAGTGGACAGCTTTTTGGCTGCACCATACCTTGCTGTTGAGTATCTCAGTGGTACCAGTCCAGGACTTGAACCAACAGCCTTCTGTTCACGTCAAACGCCCTAACCGTTACACTACCAACTGCTTCAACGTGAGCGCGTCAGTGCTATTACTGTTGTCGTTAAGTCAACTGAGAAGGTTTGCATCATGGCATCACATGTTTCACACTATTTAATAGTTTACTGCTTTAATCAATAGAAAAAACATTTCATTTCCATCACTGTGAGAAAGCCAAAAAATAGATTTTTATCATAAAATATCATTTCGATCAAAGCTTATTCAGAAACTTTCAGCTTGTATCCAAAAGTCCAAAATCAGCCATGTCCACTCATCTTTTACAGCAAGTCTTGATCCACACGTAATTTTAAAATGTTTTTCCATTTTTAAAGGTCCCCTTTAATGAAAAAATTCACTTTGGACATCCATTTGAGTCTGTACTGCCTCTACACACACTGTAAGTTTGACAAAATTGGTCAATTGTGTTAGTATTCATTTACAAATGTCAGAAATTGTGTGCTTAAATTAGATTTCTCCTCTACTTCTACACAGAGAAATCACCCTGGAAGTGAGGTTTTGACCGTTCTGACCGTGGACACAGGTTCTTTAGTTAGCAAAAACCTGATGGTGTGTGCTAACCATTTCAAGAATGACTGCTTTGTCAACTTCGGTTAGTACGAACTAGGATTAGCCACTAAACTGTGTCTCAACGAGGGGGCACTTCCAACTGTCCATGGCAAACCTGCTGATGAGGGAGGTGCATGTACTTATAACCGACGTGTTTCTTTTGCAGTTTGGCACGAACTAACAAGTTATCTTCTGCCATTTAGCACGAGCGAACACTAACAGCTAACGTTACTTAGGATAGTTTCCACCACCACCACCAGCCGAGCTATCACCACAATTGGGAATTTATAATGACAATGCATTTTAAGATGTTTGCTAAACTGAAATATGGCTGTATGGATAGTCTGTTAGCAGCAGCAGCCATGTCAATTATTTTCATGTGAGGTAAACTCTCGCCATGCTGTCTACGCATCAGTTCCAGGTGGACTGTGTTGCATATATTTGCACATGTTGCAATGGCACTGTACTTAGAGCAAAGTACAAGAAGTCCCCGACTTACGATGTAGATGCGTTCCAATGACGCCATTGTAACTTGAAAATATAGTAAGTCGAGACAGCAGTCATTACCAGACATGCACTTTCCACTAAACTTGGGCTTTGAAACACCAAAATCAAAGAAATCAATGGAGAGACAACATTTATTTTCTGCTCATGAATTTTACATATGTTGCTCGTGAATTAAAAAAAAAAAAAATTTCATGTCAACAAGTTTACGATTCAGTGTGAGGAAAATGAATTATATTAGGTTTTGTTTGAGACCTCTACAGCTCTCGACACGAGTAATATACATCACCTGCACACGCTAATGAAACTCACGGAACATGGCTATGTCGCTCACCAGCCTTGCTTGTAACTATGTAGCTAGCACCTAACAGTGTACATAAGCAACTAACATGGTGTACATTAGCAGTTAACATAGTGTACATTAGCAACTAATGTAGTGTTGCTAACATAGTTAGCAATACATTAGCAACTATGCTTTTGGGAAACATACCACTGGACGGGCCGCATGGGAACGCGTAGTCACGTCACGTATGTGACTGATGAGCTTGTAGTCCCTGGAGTTGTAAACTGTAACAATGCTGTAATTCAGTGGTTATAAGACATACTGTAGCTTTCTTTACAAAAATCACAAATATCATGAGCCAATTTCCCAGTCGAGGATTAAGCCTAGTCCTAGATTAATTTGGTAAATTTCTACTGGTACTACAACTTAGTCCAGGTCTAGGCTTAATCCATGAGCAAGAAACCAGTCCCATATGTGTAATTCAATGTCCATTCACTCTCACTCAAAATTTTTCCCATGTTAGGTCCCATGAGGGTCTACCACGAGGGTGGCATGACTTCACTACTCTATATGTGGCTACGTTTGCCTGTCACGTGAAACTTAAAATATTCGTACAATTTTGCTGTATCGCTATATTCATTGTAAGATCGAAAAAAATGTAAAGGGTTGTAACTCAGGGACCATATGTGACCCGATCTGCCATAATGAGTCGGAAGTCGGCGTTCTATTTATTCAGATACGGGCCGATTATGTTGACAAACATCAAAAATATCGATTTTCCTTTTTTGGTCTTATATGAAAGAAAAGGTCTTCAAAATTAATCTGGTCTCCAAAAAAGAAAAATCGCTATTTTTGTGATGTTTGTCAACATAATCGGCCCGTATCTAAATAAATAGAACGCCGACTTCCAACTCATTACGGCAGATCGGGTCACATATGTATTACAATTGAGTGGTGGCTCAAGACTTTTAACGTTTGCTATGTAAATGTCAAGTGCCAAAAACGAAGCAACTGTTCTTGAGAAGGGTTTAAATCATCCAGTAAACAAGTCCGCAAAACATCACACAGAAATACCATGAAAATACCATCTAAATATCCCGGCCACTGTTGTCCAATGTTTGACTAATCGATTTGAGGCGGGAGACCGACATTGGCGCGCTAGGCGAGGACTCGGACTCCGAGCATCCAAGGTAATGAGGCTTCTCGAGAAACAACAGTGCCAGGTGTCCGTCTCAGCATGGCAAGCAGCAACCTCTGGAATTCAATTAATGAACGGCGAATTCAGGTAGCGCGAGTCGCCCGCCGCTTTTTGACAGGTGTTTTCATTTGCCTGGTATAAAACAAACACCCAGCTGTACTACCCTCCTCCACACCTCCCCCACTCCACACTCCTCCGTCCCTCCCTGCTTCCCTGCGTTCGGCGACTCGCTAATTACCCATCACAAGTGAGTAAAATGTTATTGTGCGTGCAATTAAACAGCTTCCTTTCATTTACCCCCCACCCGGGCCGGCGAACGTACATCAACAGAGCAATCAGAAGGCAGACGCAACAAAGAGAGTGTGGCGGGGGAGACGCTTCAACAGAACGCAAAAGTCAAACCGCGAATGCAAAAGCTAAAGAGGAGATGTAAAAGTCACAACAAAAGTGAAAGGCTGTGTGTTTACATTATTGATCTGCTGTTGCATTATTTTTACGGCTTTTGCGTTGTGGTCTTTGCATTTTGGTTGTGGCTGTTGGATTAATATTATTTGCTTTTTGAATTCATGGTGTGGCTTTTCTGTTTGTTTGTGGCTTGTTTAGTTCCGCTGTGGCTTTTGCAATCATGTTGTGACTTTTTTCATTCAAGATTTGGCCTATGGTTTAAAGTTGTAGCTTTTGCATTAGTGTTGTTCACTTTTGCAAATGTTTTGTGACTTCTGTCTTTCCATTGTGGCTTTTGCATTCGTACTGTGGCTTTTGCACTATTGTTGTGGCTGTTGTGTACTTGTTGCATTTGCATTCATTTTGTGACTTTTGCCTTTCTGTTGCGTCTTTTGAATTTCCCTTATGTCTTTTGCATTTCCGTTGTAGTTTTTCCATATCTGTTGTGCAGTTCTCTTCTGCATTTGTCTTCTAGCTTTGAATTCCCAATTTTCTTCCGCACTTGTGTTTTTGCATGTGTGTTGTGACTTTTGTATTCGTCTTGTTGACTTTTGCACTTGTGTTGAGGCTTTTGCGCTTCGTTTGCGCCTTTTGCATTATTGTTATGCCGTTTTGTATGCTGTTGAACTGTTTGTGCAGAGGTGTGGTGTACCGTTTTCGTTTCGGTGGATATTGTTGGTTCAGCACACGGCGGTCAGACAGGTTACGCATGCGGGAGACTTAAGGGCCAATTAGCTGGAGTTTTAGCCGGGGCGTCTCAGTTTCGGTTTAGACGGGTTTCATTTTAAGAGGACACGCAAAGCGGCGCAAAGTGCCAATTTGGAGCGCCTACACATCCGTGCAAGGGAACTTAATGGGCTACACACCCGTAGGGGAAGTTAACACTTTGATTTGGAATCTTTTCACCTCTCTCTCTCTCTCCCTCTCTCTCTTCCAGCAGCAAAGTCACTCCCGGATCAATACAGCCACCGAACTGCAAACAAAAGCTGCTGTATAAAACAGACCCCGCTGTGTTCCTATTTTATCCATTTTCCCTCGCAACACACTTTCGTCTAGGTGCATTAAGACAATGGGCGGAAAACGCGTAACGTATGAGCCTAATTACGTAAAGTACATGCAACTCCAAAAAATCGTCCTCCACATACTCGCTGCGAGTAATGAGTCTTTTAATCTAAACGCTTTGATACAAAAGGCCGCATCTCTCGGGGAAGAAGAAGAAGAAGAAGAAAAAAAAGACGCAAAATATGAAAGCGAGGAGACGAGAAGGCGCCGAAGGACGAGGGAACGGCGGCAGGCTTAAAAGCGGCCGTGGAGGGAACTCGCTCCCCTCGCTTCTTCTAAAAGTCATTTAAATGATAGCGTGACTCACAGCAAAGCCAACTCCTACTTTAGTTCAAAGCGTGGAGAAAGATGCGGCAGTCGAAAAATGACTGTCCAATAAATACCTTTATTAAAGACTCCCTTGAGGTCGGCGTGTGGGGAATCGACCCTGACGTGACTGCGCGGTGGGAATTAGGGCACGTTTCTGCAGTTGAGGGAAAATCTGTTAATATGTTAGTTAACCAATATTAACCAAGTTTTAATATGCAATTTTTAGGGTCAAAGTGTTCAATATGTTCACTTTTAGTCAGTCACACCCAAAGTTTTTAAAAAATGTTTATTACACATAATGTTAAGTAAATGTTGATTTTAAGTAAATTTATTTGATTTATTTCATTTTTTCATTACTTTATTAATGTATTTATATATTATTTTATATTCCAATATTGATTACACATTTATTACATGAATTCACGTGCAAACATTAAGTGCAATGTGAAGTAATGTAGAAAATCTATATATGTAATGTGAGAGCCAGGCCCAGACCAAGGGAGGAGTCCGCCTCATCAGACTCCAGCTCCGGACCTTCGCAACAACCTCAACTCACCAGATCTACGTCACCAGAGTATTAACCGATCATAGACAATTTACCAGTATTTAAAGACCCTCAGTTACAACAGTTCTTTGCGAAGTATTGTTATGCCTAGAGCTACATACTGAGCGTTCCTTTTGTTTGCCTGCTTTCGTTTTGACCTTTGCTTTCAGTTATTGGATTACCCCTCTGCCTCTGGCGATTCGGATTTGTTTGCACCTGAAGTCTGGAACCTATGGACATCACCGCCGGGTTTCCTCCTTTGTGATGCTTTGCCAGGCCTTTACTGCAGCTGTCTTCAGTTGTTGCTTGTTTGTGGGCCTTTCTGCCGTAAGTTTTGTCTTAACTAAGTAAAATGCATGCTCGATCGGGTTGAGATCTGGTGATTGACTCGGCCATTGCAGAATATTCCACTTCTTTGTCTTAAAAAAACTCCTGGGTTGCTTTCGCAGTATGTTTTGGGTCATTGTCCATCTGTACTGTGAAGCGCTGTCCAATCAACTTCGCTGCATTTGGCTGAATTTGAGCAGAAAGTATATCCCTATACACTGCAGAATTCATCCGGCTGCTTCAGTCTTCTGTCACATCATCAATAAACAACAGTGACCCAGTGCCATTGGAAGCCATGCGTGCCCATGCCATCACATTGCCTCCACCCTGTTTTACAGAAGATGTGGTGTGCTTTGGATCATGAGCCGTTCCAAGCCTTCTCCATACTTTCCATCATTCTGGTACAGGTTGATCTTAGTTTCATCTGTCCAAAGAACGCCGTTCCAGAACTGGGCTGTCTTCTTTGGATGTTTTTTTCGCAAAGTCTAATCTGGACTTTCTGTTTTTGAGGTTGATTAATGGTTTGCACCTTGTGGTGAACCTTCTGTATTTGCTCTCATGAAGTCTTCTCTTTATGGTAGACTTAGATACTGATACACCTAATTCCTGGAGAGTGTTCTTCACTTGGGTGGATGTTGCTTTTCTTCACTATGGAAAGGATCCTGCGATCATCCACCACCGTTGTCTTCCTTGGACGTCCAGGCCTTTTTGAGTTCCCGAGCTCACCAGTGCACTCCTTTTTCCTCAGAATGATTTGATTTGACCATTCCTAACATTTCCGCTTTCTCTCTGATGGATTTCTCCTTTTTCTTCGGCCAAAGGACGCTCTGTTCCACTTCCACTTTGCTCTTTTGACCGCATGTTGTGGGTTCACAGCAACAGCTTCCAAATGCAAATGCCACACCTGGAATCAACTGCAGACCTTTTACCTGCTTTATTGATGATGGATTAACGAGGGAATAGCCCACGCAGCCCATGAAAAAGCTTTTGAGTTACCGTTTTTCTCAGTTGCTTTGGAGCATTTCTCAAATCAGTCTTAATATTTGCATAACAGTTAGTGCATTCTCAAAACAATTAGTACAAACAGCACAACACATTGGATTTCTTGCAAAAGCATGTACTTTACTCAAAATCCTTAGGTATTCCCTCAAAAGTAAGTTTTTGTGTCAATGAAAATGTCATCACCATCAGAATGACAAGTCCTTTTGTCATTGTTTATATACGGTGAAGTCAAAATGTTTAGTCATGTTGTCAGAATGACATTGCATGGTTTCAGGATTTCCTGATATAAAATATGGTTTGGTTTACAGTAATTGACAATGCAAAAGGCTGAATTTCTTCTGTATGGGATACATGAAATTCAACAGCACAAATTTACCAACGCAGTATCACGGCATTACGTGCAATATTCACGTTATTTCATCTATTTGATTCATGCCCACTGCCACAAATTGTGCTTTTTTTTCGTGTCAGACAGTACGATTTTCAAACCAATTCACTGCTATGGGAATTGTCTTTTGATTTTCGCTATGTTTGATCAATTACAGTAACAGCTATATTATCAGCACGTTTCATCAATATATTTTACAATATTAGATTTTATTGCGGATTTCCTCGCAGCTATTTTTCTGTATGTATATGTAAATCTGTTTTATTTATCCGGAAGTGACCACGTCCTGGTTGTTCATCCATTTTCAAAAATAGTAAATCTGTGTTTTGCACCTTTTGTTATATAGACATGCCAATTATAGGTTCACGAGGTTCACCTGTTTTAGAGAACTAGTTGAGCATTGGTTCTTCATGCCCCTTTATTAGTGACATTCACATTTCATCTGCACAATGTGTCAATTCAAGACACATTTACATAAAACAGTTTTTATTTTAATTTTTTTTAATTAGTTTTATTTTTTGGAGATTTTGACAACTGGATTAACTATTTTGCATTCAGTGACTTGTGCAATGAACTGATGCTGAAATGATTTGGGGGTTAAGATTATTTAGATGAAACTAGTATAATATATTTTGATCAACATGACATAAACAAGTGGAAATGTAGGAAACAGCAGAGAATTGTACACAATCAATTATATGAATGTACAAAAGCATTTGCATTTTGATCAAAGCAATGAGAAATGTTCATGTGTTGTGCACAAGTGACTAAATTACGTGGCGGTTGAACAAGTAGTTTTGAGAATTCACTTTCTGATCTGAGAAATGCTCCAAAGCAACTGAGAAAAACTGTAATTGTCCAAGTACTTTTGGTCCCTTAAAAAAGAGGCGGCTATATATTAAAGAGCTGTAATTCCTAAACCCTTCCTCCAATTTGGATGTGAATACAAATTAAAATTGAGAGTCTGCACTTTAAGCCCATATTGATGTTATAACTGTATCTTGAATATGATTTGGTAAACAGCTAAAATAACAATACTTGTGTCACTGTCCAAATATTTCTGGGCCTAACTGTAGAGCGATGTGAATCTTCACTGGTCTCACAATTCAATTTGATTATAATTATCAGGTCAATGATTTGCTTTGATACGATATCTTGGGGCATCATGATGCATTTCTTTAATTTTTCTACATTACTTCACATCTACTTCACATTTAGCGCACTTCATTTTTTGCACTTAATTGCATTAGATTCATCAAGACGATGGCCAATTCATCTGGAAATGCTTCGGAAAAATAAATATTTTTATGTCTTTAATTTTCCAGTCAAGGATTAAGTCTACTCCTACCCAAACTTTGAGATTGAATGGAAAATCTTCATATGTACTACAACTTAGTCCAAGACTAGAGTTAATCTCTAGGCGTGAAACCAGCCCTATATGTCTTTTGTTCTGTTCTCTCAAGCGCTTATGGTAAAATAAAGAATGACATCACAATTTAATCACCAACAAGTACATCTTCAGCCATAACTTTCATGTTCCTGTTAAAGTGGTCACCATCTCTACAAACCCCCGTGTGAACGTTAGAGATGCAGAACACAAACGCAACGCCTCGTTGGGAAGAAGAGGAGGAGCACAGTTTGTATAAAGAAAGAAGAAGGACGAGGAAGGGGGGAGATAAAATAAATGCACACGCTCCGATATCTGAATTAATAATGCAGGAGCGCTCCACTGTTCATACATTCCATAAGCAAGAGATTTAATTTGAGAACATTTCTGAGAGGCGAATTCACCGCCCAAAGAGATTTGGGATTATAAAGGGATGGAACGTGTTTACTCTCACCAACTTGTAAGCCTCGTCACCTGTGAAAATGGCAGCACTTCTCCCTCCTACATCATCCCTCGCCACCGATCTCTTTATCCAGCATCCAAACGCTAAACGCTAAACCTGTTTGCACTGCCGACATCTGGTTTAAAAGATATTCTCACAAGGAGACGTGGGGAAAAGTGTAAATTCCTTTTGGCACGTTGTCTATAAACGCCATAAAATATATATACGCATAACCAAGTTAAATAATCCCAGCAGTAAAAGATAGGAGTTAAAGATTACTAAAACTATCTTTATAATACACAGATTCAGTGTGTTCAAGTGAAGCAGAATTTCTCCATTACCATACTTGCCTCAAATGGCTCCGATTGCTGACATCATGTCGTAGGCAGCAATTTCTCAAATCTATCAGCGTTTTTATGAAAAATGCAAATGAGAGCTTTAAGACTGACAGCAAACGGGGGCGTTGCGAATCTGCATATTCATAGAGCGGATTTCTTAGAGGTAAAGGTGTGGAGATGGTTTTTTTTAAATGTTCTTTCTAAGTAGTTTTGTCATACTTTAAGGTCAGCCAAACAAGATTTTGACACTCAAAGGATTATTATTGCACTCTCAGCTATTACCAATATTCATTATGGAGCAGCACATTTTAGCAGCATGCAAGCCTTAATGAATGTAGCTGGGCAGGAGGAATGGATGGATGGATAGATGTACGGATGGACGGACAGATAGATAGATGGATGGATACATAGAAAGATGGATGGATAAATAGATTGATGGATGGATGGTTAGGTTTACGGTTGAGAAGGGATTAATAATATTCCCAATACCAATTCCAGATTATTAATAACCATAAAACACATAAGACCTGCCTCACTTGAGGATCTTTCCATTTTTCCACATTCTTCACACTGCTGCATTAAAACGCTTACATAAGCTGTGCTCTTTCCTATACGGCTGGGAAACAGCCTGTGAGCAACACTTGTGCATAAATGTGACTGTTATGTGGCGAACGACTCCTTAGCATTTCCAGCAAAATGAAAAAAGAAACCTTTTAAGTATTGCAGCTTTCATGCTGTTTTATGAAATTAAATGCTGACCTTCAGGTATCGTGAACGACTGCGGTAAAAAGCACCGGCCCGGGTTTGGTTGTGAGGAGATCTCGCCGTTAATGCGGCCGACTTTTCTCGCAGGCCGACTTTCTGAATGCGTCCGTAGCGCCGAAAGGAAGGAGGAGGTTAATGTATTTGCCTGATTTAACGAAGCATTTAATGGACTTGCGCTCGCTGACTCCTGCGGAAGATTCGTCAGCTTTGGGGAAGTCACTTCTAAACTGTAGATAGATAGATAGATAGATAGATAGATAGATAGATAGATAGATAGAATACAGTAGATAGATAGATAGATAGATAGATAGATAGATAGATAGATAGATAGATAGATAGAATACAGTAGATAGATAGATAGATAGATAGATAGATAGATAGATAGATAGATAGATAGATAGAATACAGTAGATAGATAGATAGATAGATAGATAGATAGATAGATAGATAGATAGATAGATAGAATACAGTAGATAGATAGATAGATAGATAGATAGATAGATAGATAGATAGATAGATAGATAGAATACAGTAGATAGATAGATAGATAGATAGATAGATAGATAGATAGATAGATAGATAGATAGAATACAGTAGATAGATAGATAGATAGATAGATAGATAGATAGATAGATAGATAGATAGATAGAATACAGTAGATAGATAGATAGATAGATAGATAGATAGATAGATAGATAGATAGATAGATAGAATACAGTAGATAGATAGATAGATAGATAGATAGATAGATAGATAGATAGATAGATAGATAGAATACAGTAGATAGATAGATAGATAGATAGATAGATAGATAGATAGATAGATAGATAGATAGAATACAGTAGATAGATAGATAGATAGATAGATAGATAGATAGATAGATAGATAGATAGATAGAATACAGTAGATAGATAGATAGATAGATAGATAGATAGATAGATAGATAGATAGATAGATAGAATACAGTAGATAGATAGATAGATAGATAGATAGATAGATAGATAGATAGATAGATAGATAGAATACAGTAGATAGATAGATAGATAGATAGATAGATAGATAGATAGATAGATAGATAGATAGAATACAGTAGATAGATAGATAGATAGATAGATAGATAGATAGATAGATAGATAGATAGATAGAATACAGTAGATAGATAGATAGATAGATAGATAGATAGATAGATAGATAGATAGATAGATAGAATACAGTAGATAGATAGATAGATAGATAGATAGATAGATAGATAGATAGATAGATAGATAGAATACAGTAGATAGATAGATAGATAGATAGATAGATAGATAGATAGATAGATAGATAGATAGAATACAGTAGATAGATAGATAGATAGATAGATAGATAGATAGATAGATAGATAGATAGATAGAATACAGTAGATAGATAGATAGATAGATAGATAGATAGATAGATAGATAGATAGATAGATAGAATACAGTAGATAGATAGATAGATAGATAGATAGATAGATAGATAGATAGATAGATAGATAGAATACAGTAGATAGATAGATAGATAGATAGATAGATAGATAGATAGATAGATAGATAGATAGAATACAGTAGATAGATAGATAGATAGATAGATAGATAGATAGATAGATAGATAGATAGATAGAATACAGTAGATAGATAGATAGATAGATAGATAGATAGATAGATAGATAGATAGATAGATAGAATACAGTAGATAGATAGATAGATAGATAGATAGATAGATAGATAGATAGATAGATAGATAGAATACAGTAGATAGATAGATAGATAGATAGATAGATAGATAGATAGATAGATAGATAGATAGAATACAGTAGATAGATAGATAGATAGATAGATAGATAGATAGATAGATAGATAGATAGATAGAATACAGTAGATAGATAGATAGATAGATAGATAGATAGATAGATAGATAGATAGATAGATAGAATACAGTAGATAGATAGATAGATAGATAGATAGATAGATAGATAGATAGATAGATAGATAGAATACAGTAGATAGATAGATAGATAGATAGATAGATAGATAGATAGATAGATAGATAGATAGAATACAGTAGATAGATAGATAGATAGATAGATAGATAGATAGATAGATAGATAGATAGATAGAATACAGTAGATAGATAGATAGATAGATAGATAGATAGATAGATAGATAGATAGATAGATAGAATACAGTAGATAGATAGATAGATAGATAGATAGATAGATAGATAGATAGATAGATAGATAGAATACAGTAGATAGATAGATAGATAGATAGATAGATAGATAGATAGATAGATAGATAGATAGAATACAGTAGATAGATAGATAGATAGATAGATAGATAGATAGATAGATAGATAGATAGATAGAATACAGTAGATAGATAGATAGATAGATAGATAGATAGATAGATAGATAGATAGATAGATAGAATACAGTAGATAGATAGATAGATAGATAGATAGATAGATAGATAGATAGATAGATAGATAGAATACAGTAGATAGATAGATAGATAGATAGATAGATAGATAGATAGATAGATAGATAGATAGAATACAGTAGATAGATAGATAGATAGATAGATAGATAGATAGATAGATAGATAGATAGATAGAATACAGTAGATAGATAGATAGATAGATAGATAGATAGATAGATAGATAGATAGATAGATAGAATACAGTAGATAGATAGATAGATAGATAGATAGATAGATAGATAGATAGATAGATAGATAGAATACAGTAGATAGATAGATAGATAGATAGATAGATAGATAGATAGATAGATAGATAGATAGAATACAGTAGATAGATAGATAGATAGATAGATAGATAGATAGATAGATAGATAGATAGATAGAATACAGTAGATAGATAGATAGATAGATAGATAGATAGATAGATAGATAGATAGATAGATAGAATACAGTAGATAGATAGATAGATAGATAGATAGATAGATAGATAGATAGATAGATAGATAGAATACAGTAGATAGATAGATAGATAGATAGATAGATAGATAGATAGATAGATAGATAGATAGAATACAGTAGATAGATAGATAGATAGATAGATAGATAGATAGATAGATAGATAGATAGATAGAATACAGTAGATAGATAGATAGATAGATAGATAGATAGATAGATAGATAGATAGATAGATAGAATACAGTAGATAGATAGATAGATAGATAGATAGATAGATAGATAGATAGATAGATAGATAGAATACAGTAGATAGATAGATAGATAGATAGATAGATAGATAGATAGATAGATAGATAGATAGAATACAGTAGATAGATAGATAGATAGATAGATAGATAGATAGATAGATAGATAGATAGATAGAATACAGTAGATAGATAGATAGATAGATAGATAGATAGATAGATAGATAGATAGATAGATAGAATACAGTAGATAGATAGATAGATAGATAGATAGATAGATAGATAGATAGATAGATAGATAGAATACAGTAGATAGATAGATAGATAGATAGATAGATAGATAGATAGATAGATAGATAGATAGAATACAGTAGATAGATAGATAGATAGATAGATAGATAGATAGATAGATAGATAGATAGATAGAATACAGTAGATAGATAGATAGATAGATAGATAGATAGATAGATAGATAGATAGATAGATAGAATACAGTAGATAGATAGATAGATAGATAGATAGATAGATAGATAGATAGATAGATAGATAGAATACAGTAGATAGATAGATAGATAGATAGATAGATAGATAGATAGATAGATAGATAGATAGAATACAGTAGATAGATAGATAGATAGATAGATAGATAGATAGATAGATAGATAGATAGATAGAATACAGTAGATAGATAGATAGATAGATAGATAGATAGATAGATAGATAGATAGATAGATAGAATACAGTAGATAGATAGATAGATAGATAGATAGATAGATAGATAGATAGATAGATAGATAGAATACAGTAGATAGATAGATAGATAGATAGATAGATAGATAGATAGATAGATAGATAGATAGAATACAGTAGATAGATAGATAGATAGATAGATAGATAGATAGATAGATAGATAGATAGATAGAATACAGTAGATAGATAGATAGATAGATAGATAGATAGATAGATAGATAGATAGATAGATAGAATACAGTAGATAGATAGATAGATAGATAGATAGATAGATAGATAGATAGATAGATAGATAGAATACAGTAGATAGATAGATAGATAGATAGATAGATAGATAGATAGATAGATAGATAGATAGAATACAGTAGATAGATAGATAGATAGATAGATAGATAGATAGATAGATAGATAGATAGATAGAATACAGTAGATAGATAGATAGATAGATAGATAGATAGATAGATAGATAGATAGATAGATAGAATACAGTAGATAGATAGATAGATAGATAGATAGATAGATAGATAGATAGATAGATAGATAGAATACAGTAGATAGATAGATAGATAGATAGATAGATAGATAGATAGATAGATAGATAGATAGAATACAGTAGATAGATAGATAGATAGATAGATAGATAGATAGATAGATAGATAGATAGATAGAATACAGTAGATAGATAGATAGATAGATAGATAGATAGATAGATAGATAGATAGATAGATAGAATACAGTAGATAGATAGATAGATAGATAGATAGATAGATAGATAGATAGATAGATAGATAGAATACAGTAGATAGATAGATAGATAGATAGATAGATAGATAGATAGATAGATAGATAGATAGAATACAGTAGATAGATAGATAGATAGATAGATAGATAGATAGATAGATAGATAGATAGATAGAATACAGTAGATAGATAGATAGATAGATAGATAGATAGATAGATAGATAGATAGATAGATAGAATACAGTAGATAGATAGATAGATAGATAGATAGATAGATAGATAGATAGATAGATAGATAGAATACAGTAGATAGATAGATAGATAGATAGATAGATAGATAGATAGATAGATAGATAGATAGAATACAGTAGATAGATAGATAGATAGATAGATAGATAGATAGATAGATAGATAGATAGATAGAATACAGTAGATAGAT
>JAVGVS010000398.1:0-116073 GCA_032718565.1 Distichodus sexfasciatus | reverse complement strand
AGATAGATAGATAGATAGACAGACAGACAGACAGACAGACAGACAGACAGACAGATAGATAGATAGACAGATAGATAGATGAAAAACTCAACAGACGAATTCGCACTCAGCAAAGTTCACACACATGATCAGGTTTTTAATTAACACCGGGCCCCGGAATCGTCGTCCAAAAACAACCTTGAGAATTTTGATTATATTTTCACAGCTTTTGCTCACAAGTGTTTTGCAGGCCCTCGACGCTTTTAAGGCGCTCTGGAAATTATCAGGGGAAGGGGTGATGGAGGGGGATTTGGGGCTAATTACGCGTTATCGTTATTGAACAGCGTCACTCGGTTGTATGAAATCTATTGAGATGATTAATTTGAAAGTAAACCGGTCTGTCAGAGTTGTGATCAAAAGAACTTGCAAAAAAACAAAAAACATACGACTAATTACACGAACTGCTGCTCCGGGGCGCGTTATGAGGATCAATGGAAAGTCGAGGGAACGTTAATTGAATTTTTGCTAATGTTTACTGATCACAAACATACCGCAACAAGCTGTTTAGACACTTTTTACCGCCTGCGATGCGACAAGCGTACCACGCCAGAGCTTTATGGCTTACAGTGGTTTGTGTGTACTGTTTTTGGCACGCGACCTTGGCAGTTACGCAGCCGGAACATCGTGAATGGAGTTTTGTTATGAAACACGGCCCAATGCGCTCGCTATGTCCATTGTAAAGCATCCTTGGCGCAGCATCGGCTGTTGTTTTGGAGAAGAAGAGTGAAAGAAATCAGAAAATAAAAATGGCTGCTTTTTTTGCAATATGTTCATAACGCTAACTAAAGGTGAATCATAATTACATTTACAGACTCAAAATTCAGGCAACAAAAGTACTTTTAGAGCCACTTCGACCTCCACTAATGTACTGCTGCACGGAAGATGTGACAACCGGCCATTTTTACACCAATTTAGTTGTGAGTTGGTAAAGATGAAGAAAAGAAGTGGAAGACAAGAATCGAGACTCTGGCTCCTCAGCGGTGAATTGAACGTCTCTTATCAGAACTGCCGATTCCCTCGCTGCCTTCAAACATTGTCTGAAGACCCTCTTCTTCAAGAAGCACCTGGGGGACTAACTGCACTTTTTCCTACTTTTCATTCGTACTTTACTTATTTTACTAGCTACTGATCTTTACGAAAATCTCTCCTGAATTCAGTGTATTGTTACCCTACCTACAAGCTTTTTGTGCACCTTTTTTTGGGCAGTTGATGGCGAAACAGCTAAGGAGGTCGCCGGATTGAATCCCGGAATGGTACGGACCATATATATGAGACACAAATACAAATACACACAGTCAAAAACATTTCTCTCCCCCCACCCCCTCTCTCCGTCCATTCAGCGCTGCTCCTGCTCCTAATCCATCTCAACAATGGGCTTGAAAGTCTGTTTTCTCCGGGCTTTCTATCTCCACAATTTCACTCTTGCACTTCCTTTATTCCTGCCTTTCTTCCGTCACACACACACACACACACAACCCCTCCCGACGATTCCAATACATATAATTTTAGAGCTATCTCTTCCTGCTAGCGAGCGGCTCTCTACCTCCGCACAAGCCAGCATATGTGTGTGCGTGTGTGTGTGTACAGCACAGTAGTTCAGGCCCGACGCTAAGCGGCTCTTGACGTTTTCTTCACACTTTCTGCTTGAGCCTGTTCAAAACTGCACCATTTCACCTTACACTCAGAGCTGAACAAAAGGTCGTGTCGTATAAATTTGATTGTATATTTTGTGTTGTATATTGTCCACTGGTTACAGCACTAAAATTTCTAAAACTAGGGGCTGAACAATACATTGCATTGAATAAAATGTACAGTATATTTGGACATTGTATCAAATTATATATAAATGTTGCATTTTATATCGTTCAATATGTATGAAATATTGTTTTAATGCAGCATTTCGACACACGCTTTGAAAACCCGGGACTGAACAATATTCTATAAAAATGCATATTTGTATACTGTATTAAAATGTTCATAAAATTGTGTATTTTGCATATTATACGTTGTAAAAATTGGGGCTGAACAATGTCATATTGTATCACATAAGTCATATTATATATATAATTGTGTATTAGTATATAGTATAAAACTGTGCTTAAAGTAGTATATTTTGTACAGTATATTGACCATAAAAAACTGAAAACTTGGGGCTGAACGATACATTGCTTCTTATACACTGTGTATTAGAGGTCGACCGATATTGGTTTGTCAGGGAAGATATCAGTAGCGATTATTGCAAGTTAACGGGGTCAATAATCAATATTTGAATAAAACCCGAAAATCTCTATCAAAATTGAGAATTTTACAAACACCAAGCTCAGCTGAAACTCCCCTCCGTCCTCTTCTGAGTTCCGCTACGCTCGTGTGTGAGTGACAACAAGGCTTCAGCGTTGATTGGCTACTACTCGCGTGACATATAGCCAATCAGAGACAGTTTTGGGTGGGATGTTAAATGAAGCAGCGAGTCGAGAGCAAACAGCACTGAGAGAGGAGACGGCAGTGGAGCAGCACCTTGTAATGACTTAACATCGGTGATGGTCAAAATTAAACACCGATACCAATAATCAGCAAAAATGTCTGCCCGATAACCGGTCAACCCTTAATGTGTATATTCATACTTTGGATGAAATTGTATATTTCGTGCTGTTTTTAATGCACCAATTACGCATCATTTACGCTTTGAAAACTGATCAAACCATCATATTGTATAAAATTGTATATTGTATATTGTATTAAATTGTAGATTTTATATTTTCTGGGCCTCATCAGTCCTAGCTGTTGGTGTGGTTGTATTTTTAACTTTTTGACAACGTTTACAATCATGTCCAGTCAATATGTTGTGTCTCTTAGAGACGATACAAAAAAAAATCAAGAAAATAATAATTGCCAAGTTTCGGATGGGTCCTCGTCCGGCACCTTGGGGGAACGATAATGAAAAGAAAAAGGTGCGAAAAAGGTGGATGAAGAGAAACAACAGCACTTTCAGAGAAGTCACCGGGAAGCGGATATGAGATTCTGGTGCTCTGGTCTTAACGTTCAATGGGTCATCAGATTTATTGCTGCTACTCCTATAGTTTTAGTGCTAGAAAACATTTGCGGTGTGGACTGCTTATGAACAAGTTTTCGATACCCACACTCGTTTGTGAGTTCTGTCCATTTTTCCGTAATTTTTTTTCCCAGATAGACAAAGATGGAGCTCAAATTTTGACGCTTTACCGTGCTTCATCAAACCACCAAATTTCAGATTAGGCATTTTCACCAGCTTTTCACCGGGAATGTAGACAGCACGGTGAGAGTTTACCTCACGTGAAAACAATCCACATGGCTGCTGCTAACAGACCATCCATACAGTCATACATGTTCAACACAACACTCCGCCTCTAGACTTCTTCATTGCGATTCGGACGTTAGCTCTTGCAAGAAAACATGGCGGGATCAGGAAGCGCTAGCAGTTCAACCTGGCGGGCGGAGCTTCTCAGATAGGAGGGTGGAGTTATTCAAATGTCCCCTACTGTGACGTAGAAGTAGGGGAGCAATCTAAACGGCTAATCTAAAAGCACACGATTCTTGACATTCCTAAATTAATTCTAACACAGTTGACCATTTTTATCAGACGTACAGTGTGTGTAGAGGCAGTACAGACCCAAATGGACATCCAAAGAACAGAAAACATTTTTTTTCATAATATGGGACCTTTAATATTGTTCAAACTTAAGTTAAAATAATGTGAAAAGTTTATTTTAAACAATAAAAATATTTCAATAACATTTTTGCATTGGTGTTTGCTGTCAAAATTCAAAATTTTGACAGATTTTCTTTTTTGCATATCGGTTCCAAATATGAGTTATCAGCCCCGTTAACTAGCAATAATTGATATCGATATCGGCCTTGAAAAACCAATATCGGTCGACCTGTACTATTTACCACAGCAGAACATCACAGCAGCAGTGCGTGGGGACAATACCTTGCTCACGAGTACCTCAGTGGTACCTTTACTGATCTGGAACTTGAACCGGCGACCTTTTGACCATTGAACATTCATTTTGGTCAACATTGGTCAAGTTATTCTCTGCAGAAGTACCTCTAGTGCCACACCCAGCCTCATGGCAATTATATTCCACAGCAAACAAATAACATTTAATACTGGCTGGGTCGCTTGTTACGAGAGCCCGTTAATAACGTTTGATTAAAATTGCGGCTCTTGCATTTGATTATTGCATATGTAACTGCGATTTCAAATTGAATAATCTTTCAGCCACCATACACTCCAAGGTAAATGGCGTTATTAGGCGGTAAGTGGGTCGTTTGGCACCATGAGCTGGGTAAAGCAGATCTTTATACGTCCAAAACTTGTTTTGTACATATTTACTGTAGAACTACTTCAACCTCAAGTGCTTCTCAAATTCTAGCAGTGAAGGATTTCTCTTTACTTGAGTAGCTTTGCCTAAACGTTGACACTTACAAAAGCAGAATATGGTGCAGTAGAGCAGGCAGGGGAAAACGTTTGGGGGGCAATGAGGGCGACCGCCCGGTAAAAATGACCACGAGGGAGATGATGAGCGAGCAAAGGAACAGCAGGACAGCCATGAAATTACATCAACACCTCAAGCCCATGTAATTACATTGAGTTAAATGGCCAGGCAAAGTGTGGGTGTGATGTAATTAAGAGCTAATTGGCATCTCAGCCAGGTTGAATCACAAGCATCACTCCAGAGAGATGGAGGGATAAGAGAGAGAGAGAGAGAGATGGAGAGGGAGAGATAGACCACTGGTAGAGAAAGAGAAAGATGGAAAGAGAGAGAGAAAGACTAGCAAGATTGAGAGAGTGAAAGAGTGAGGGAAAGAGGCATGTAGAGAGGAGAAGAGAGATGGTGTGAGAGCAAGGGAGAAAGACACGGAGGGAGAGCCTGATGGAGGGAGAGAGGAATAGACAGGTGTTGAAGGAGATGGAGAGAGGGAGAGGGAGAGAGAGAAATGAAAAGAGAGAGGGAGAGGGGAATGAAGAGAGAGAGAGAGAGAGAGAGAGAGAGAGAAATGAAAAGAGAGAGAGAGACGGAGAGGGAAAGGAATGAAGAGAGAGAGTGAGAGAGAGAGAGAGAGAGAGAGAGAGAGAGAGGAAGAGGGCAATAGAGAAATAGAGATTTGAAGGGTGGTGTTGAAGGAGGGAAGGACAGATAAAAAGAGAGAGGAGAGGGTTAGGAGAGAATGGAAGGACAGATAAAAAGTCATTCCCCCTTCTCTCTCTTCAATCCTCTCTCCCTCTCTCACTGTTACTTACTATAAAGTTACATTTTCAAACTTCCTTTTCTTTACGGAGGTGAAGGTTGCAGTTTAATATCGTTCCATATTGACATCAACACAAATCTACAGCGCACATTGGACAAATTTACGCTTCTCCAGACGTAAAACCAAGTGTTTATGAGAGAGACTGTCACAGAAAGATGTTCCCCAGAAAGCCCCTTGAAAAATGTTTGTGGCTGTAGCTAGCAGGGTCTCGCTGATCGCGTCACTTATCCTGCCAACAGCCACTTAGTGTCAGCCAAGATTGCTATTTGCTCATCACCATAAAACCATTTTCTGCACCCTAAAACCCTACGAGGACGGCTGCTGATGCTGCTCTGGACACAACAATTTAGCAAAACACTGGCAATTTTCGAAAACTAAAGCACGCCACACGGCGAATAAAAATGACAAGGAAATTGGACCAAATCGAGCAAAACCCAAATATTTAAATTCGAGATCGAGAACTTAAGACTCTCAAAACACAAACGCAAGAGACTTTATTTCATAACAGAATCGGACATGAGATGCTAAGGACGTGCTAAGATGTTGGTAAGGTGGTTGCTAGTTATTGCATGGGTCGCTATGGTGGTTGCTAGGTAGATGCTACGGTGGTTGCTCAGTTGTTGTTGCTAAGGTGTTACTTGGTGGCAGCTAAAGTGTTACTAGGTGGTTGTTAGGTTATCATATTGTTTGCTATGGTGTTGCTAGGCGGTTGTTAAAGTGTTGAAACGTGGTTGCGAGGCTTGAAATGTATAGATAGAGGGAGCGGCAAGTTGTGAAGCTACACACAAGAGCCATGGATAATATCTCATATAAAAGTAACTAACCAATCAAGACACGATGGGATGCTCAAACTGAAATGCGAATGTGATTGCTCAAGTTTTGTAGCTTGCTAGGTGGTTGCTAAGGTGTGGCTCGATGGTTGCTAAAGTGTTGATTCATGGTTGCTAGTCAATATTGTTTGCAGTAAACATTAGTGTTTTAGAGTTTTAACACACAAGTTAAAAGTTGGTAACTAAGGGATTCTAACCAATCAGGACACACGGTGGGATGCTCAAATGGAAATGACTGACATACAATACAAGTCAGAAAGAAGACAGGACAGGGTGCCCTCTGGTGGCCGGCAGGGGATCAGTCCAGCGGGAGCCGTGACAATCGCTTGGGGGGGAAATTTTAATGTGAAAAACGAATGACAGAATGATACACATATTTGTCCTGAATTTTTTGAGTCGCTGGAGCTGTGAGAGTGCGAAGAGAGACTCGGTGATGCATCTGAAGCACTCGTCTCTCGAATGCCGGCCCGGAATTGACCCGCGAATAAAAACCAAAAACACTCGGCTGTTGCATTCACAATGCGACGCTTCCGAACTCAGAGATGCTGGAGTGCTTTCTCTCTCTCTCACTCGTTTTTCCCCTCTCCACTTCAAGCGCTAAGCCAGCTCCCCGTTCCCACTGTCATCAACCCTCAAAAGAAAGCAAAACGTCGCCTGCATTTTCCCGCCTCCTGTTTTTAAGCCACGTTTAAGCAATTTTTATTCAATTCTATATTTTCCAACAGCTACAATGTATAAAAAGGTTTTGATTGAATGTCATTACATGTTGAACTTAAAACATTTATGCAATTTTCGAGTATGTTTACGAGTGAATGTGTCAATGCACAGGACGCTACACATATCAAAATTTGCAAAACTTAAATAGCAATATATTGTGTTTCAAAGAGCATACTATGAAAGATCACAGATTTCTAACTTGAAACTTTGAGGCAGCAATTATACTAATTATACAATTTTAAGTTGAACCAGAAGGAAAGTTTAAAATGCGCATTAACACAGTCACACTTAATCACAACCGTTAAAGGAACTCCATGTAAAATTGTAGCCAAAACCGGTACCCGCAAATTCAAAATACTGTAATGCATTGTTGCCCCTCCCCCTCCTCCCTCGACTCAAGGTTGTCAGGTATGTTGGCAGAATCCTGCAAGAATTGATCTATAAATTAGCTAGCATGACAAGCAATGAGTCCTACAGTGTTGATGATAAAATGCTTGATTATTTGGGAAGTAATTTATTTATAGCATAAATTACATTTCTGAGAGTCATAGCGAGGCCTTTTACTTTTACTAACATCAGACATTTGTAATCCAGAATGCTAGTAACTACACCTCAGCGGTAACTGACAACCTGGATGCCAAAATGCTACTGACTTCGTGATTGGCCGTTAGAGGTGGGTGGCACCACAGGCCAAAACAAAAAACCAAAACAAACACAATTTACGGGCTGTAAACAAATATTTTTAATGTGAATATTGTGAATGTGAAATGACTGACATACCGCTCAGATACAAGACAGATACAAGATAGGTCAGGGGTGCCCTCCAGTGGTCGGTTGTGGTATAGTCCAGGGGGAGCGGTGACAATCGCTTCCATTGTTGCATTGTTGGAGCAACGCATAAATGTAGATCGCTACACCCCTACTGACCGTAACAATCGATTTCCACTCAATGAGCACAATGCAAATAATAACCTATTAAAAATATGAAAATATACCATCCGACCTAAGAGAGTTCCAGACGAAGAAGCAGAGAGATATTTTGTGATCTCTTGGGCATTAAATCACCGCATTCCCATCCAAACTCCCTGTCTTTGAGGTTTGAAACATATTAGAGCAGGTTTAGGGGGACGATAAGGACTTAATAAAACACAGCGGCTCCTTGGGTTATCAAGAAAAACGACAAAGACTTGGAGGAAGAAAAATATAGAGAGAGTCATAGCCTTGTAAACGTGGCCTGGAGATAAGGGGTCGGAATTTGGCTGTTTTTTATCTCTGCATATTCAGCGACGCAAGGGAGGGAAAAAAAATAAGGCACGCCACGGTTTTCACATTCAAACCACGACGGCTCCACAACTGTGCGCACAGGTTCGGAAAAGGTCAGATGGAGGGATTCATTCTTTTTAGCATTAAAGTCCAACATAGGGGTGTGCAAATAATCAAATCGAATATATACAGACTGTATATACATTACAATATTAAAGCTGCAAAGCAAACAACAATATCACACCATTCCCGAAGCATCCTTATGATATACAGTATATTACCACAGATTTCCAACCAATATACCTGCAAATACCTAATTTTAAATACATTTAAAAACCAAATAGTCAAATCCTAATGGCATACCAACGATACTTGAATTAACTCAAGTACAAAAGAGATCAACTTGGACGCAACCACATGAATGCAAAGTGTAATACCCTTGCAAACGCCTCCACTTGGCGCTAGGTGGTTGCTAAGGTGTTGCTTTGTGGTTGCAAAAGTGTTGCTACGTGGTTGCTAGGTTAATATATATATATACTTCTCTGTAATTTCTATGATTTTACTTAATATTTATAGGATATATTGTGAAAGTGAGGGATTGTCATTGTGAACACAGCACAGCACACAGCACAGCACAACCGAATGTGACATCTGCATTTGACCCATCCGTGAAGGAGCAGGGGGCAGCCAACAAGGGCAGCACCTGGGGAGCAGTGCTTGGGGACGGTACCTTGCTCGGTAGTACCTTTACCAGTCCGGGATTCGAACCGGCGACCTTCCGATCACAGGGTCAACTCCCTAAATAATATGCCAATATGGCTCCAATATCATTTGTTTGTCCTTTTTTCACATTAAAATAAAAAAAAACTAACATCTATAATTCTCAACACCAAAACTCTAATAGAACCAATTCAATGTTCGTGATTCCAGTTTTGCACTCTGATAAAAAAAGGGGTAAAAATCAGATTTATTTTTATGCATTGTCGCGCCACACTTTTTACGCATTCGAACCACGCCAGCTCCGGTGTCCGCGCCAGTGCCGAAAAGGTCAGACGGAAGAATGTCATAGATATTGTCTTTCTTTTTCCTTCTATTTTTTAGGGGAGGGGAAAGAAAGCTGAGGATGAGCCAAGAGAAGGCAAAAAGACGACACCAAGAGAACGTTTCATTTAGAGTCTGTCAGTCAGAGCGCCGCTCAAAAACAGCGCAGCCATTACGTAGCAGAACGACAAGAGTGTTGAGAGAGAAAAAGAGGGTGAAAAAAGGAGGACTCACTCTGCGCGATCTTGGCAAGATGAAGACGGTTGACCCAGGAGATTTTGCTGAGAGGATTGGGAGTGTTGAACACCACCGTGAAGCTGACCGGCCGGCCGGACCTAGGGGAAAAGATTCAAAACGAAAGCAGAGATTACTGTATTAACCGATTTATATTCCACACACTTTTTTTCTGATCGCTGCTCCTCCTACAGGTTTTGTGCTGGGAACTTCGTTCCAACTCTAAAACGTTTTAATAGTGGTGTGGGCTGCTTGTATACACGTTTTCAATACCCACTCGTTTGTGAGTTCTGTCCTTTCCGTTTTTTTCCCCACATTGACTAACATGGGGCTCAAATTTCGCTCATCTCTGTCTCGGCCTTTCAAAGTCTTGGTCTTGTCTCAGTCTCAACACACTCTGGTCTTGGTCTGGTCTCTGTCTCGGTTTAGGTGGTCTTGTTCCCAACTCTACTTTGACGGTATCTATGAGCCAGTGCTCGTTTCATCCATGGGAATGAGATGAACACAGTTTAGGAAAAACAGCAAGATGAATGTATTTTTTGGAAATCTGTGCTCCAATTTAAGTGATGTTGTCCAAGTTCGGGGCTTGTCATATGTACAGTTAACTTTTCCTTGCTATTTATGGTAATAATTTTGTTCATTTTCATACAGAAAATTGGCTTTTATTGCTAATTTTATTGCTAACGTTTTATTGGGAAATACGTCATGGATATATACCATTTGGGGGAAAAAACTGTTTAAAACATGTTTAAAAATCAAAATATGGATTGGATTCTTTTTTGTTATTACAAACCCATGATGAAATATTGCAGCTGGAAACAGAAAACAGTGGTATTCATGGTATTTTTTGGGAAAGAGAACACTTTCTTTGTCAATTTTAACAACTGTGGATTTATCAAAACTATATTTCTTAACAATGTAATGTCAAACCAGAATACGCTGTCAGTGATGTTTTGGAGGTAGAAAGTGTTTTGAATTTCAGCTTTGCTAGAAATAATGCAATAAATTAAACTTGGTCTTTTCAGTTGAAAACTGTGGGTTTTAAGAACGAATTTCATCTTAAAGAACGTTTTGTTAATGAGGCCCAATGGATCTTGGATATAAAAGTTTCCAACCATGATATTCACAATTACAAAAATCGGTCTGCATGTAATCTCAGTTGCTCTGCCTACAAAAACATCTATTTTCTATTATAAACACAAGATCCTGACAGGAAATCATAAAATAACCCAGCACCCCATCAATCTTAAAACCTGCTGAGTTATCAGCACCTCCCAGCTGTCTCAGATTAAATCCTGCCCTATATTTTTCATTTAAAAAGTAATACCAAGCCATTCAGTTTTTAGTGTAACGACGCTCTTCGGTATCTCCGGTTTTAGGAATTTTTGCATCATTGCTCATCCCAAACGCTCGCATTTCCAATCTCGGTCCAAATCCACCGCTAGGCAAAGCTGGCGAATCTGCCCCGTCCTGGAGAATCGCTGTTGGGATTTACAAACTCACCCTCAAGTCGTCTTTACGATTTGCAATTCCACATTCCTAGGAGTAAGAACTTCAACTTCAACTAAAGCTGTGATACGAGGACAAGTTAAAATCTTCTACAGCTTTAAAGTGAGAGCCGTACAGTCACGCTGGAACAACATCCATCCACACGGGCATTCGAATCTTGGATAAATGAACGCGCATGCATTTTTGTTGGGTTTTGTAGCTGCGCTTGATTGACTTCATCGAGACGTTACATTGGCGTCAGTTTGACATTGTTTAACGCCAACCTGCAGCCCAATTTGTAGTTTGGTGTGTTTACCTGTGGGGGCAGTAATCAGGCTTTCCAAAGTGTTTACCTGCGGCTTGTCGTTGTGGACAGTTCTGCTTTGAGTTCGCAAAAAAACGCTTCATCAAAACTTTTACAAATCTACGGTGACGTAGACTAAGAAGAGAAAACATGGCCGCCGATCCAGCTGGGCTAAATTAATGTCCTTGGACATTTTCAAAACACAGTTTCTTCCATGTATCCTGTAACCAAACACTTTTGAAATCTTCGCCAGTATTATTTCTTACGAAAAGTAATTTTTTCTTACGAATGCTAAGACATTATAATGTTATAGAATTGAGGCGAAACCCAATAAGATAATGTGAAAATTGCATAAGTGCTTTTTACTAAGGAATTTAGTCTCAAAAGCGTTTGATGAACGCACCCTTTATTTTTTAACTCATCTCATCTGCTGTCATATTAAATGATCAAACTCGCCTTTACTCTGATTAAATGCTGCAATTTTTTTTCTTCTCATTTCTTTTATTTATTTAATTCTTTATCGATGACCTTTTCTTATTCATGCATCTTTTATTCCCCCACTATTACTGTTGCTCTTAGCAACTCCGGCACGCTTTGATCACGCGGACCGAGATCTCCTACAAAGAGCTCCATTAATTCTCAGTGATCAAACTCCATCCCTTTGAGAAGCCCTTTGAGATAAATGACTGTAATTAATTCCTGCGTCTTAAACAGGCCCGGGTCGGATCTCGCACACGTTTCAGCTTTATCACAATGCTATACGCAACACCTCCCACGTTAAGTCGCCAGCAACATGCTTTTGTTGAACCGCATTCAACGAGCTCGTGTGTAAGCGGCGTCCCACGCAATTGTCGCCAAAACATACGGACGGACGCTCTGGTGTTTTGATGGAAATGATCACGACCGACGCAGTTGCTCCCTTGACTAGAAATGTATCAAAAATGTATCGCAATCGGATTCGGATTGTACACAATGCAAGTGTGACAACACAAGTGAGTCAACACAAGTGTGACAAAACACAATGCAAGCGTGACACAACACAGCGCAAATGTGACACAACAATAAGCAAGTGTGACAACACAAGTGTCAACGCAAGTGTGACAACACAAGTGTCAACGCAAGTGTGACACAACACAACGCAAGTGTGACACAACACAACAGAAGTGTGACACAACAAAAAGCAAGTGTGACAACACAAGTGTCAACGCAAGTGTGACAACACAAGTGTCAACGCAAGTGTGACACAACACAACACAAGTGTCAACGCAAGTGTGACACAACACAGCGCAAATGTGACAACAAAATGCAAGTGTGTCAAACAAAATGCAAGTGTGACAACACAGCACAAGTGTGACACAACAAAAAGCAAGTGTGACAACAATGCAAGTGTGACAACACAGAGCAAGTGGCAACACAGCGCAAATGTGACACAACAAAAAGCAAGTGCGACAACACAAGGCACTAGCGTGTAAGCGGTGTCTCGCGCGATTGTCAGCACTGAAAAACATATGGACAGACGTTCTGGTCTTTTTATTGGAAACAATGCCAACAGCTGCTCTCCTTGACTAGACATTTGGCAAAATTGAGGTTCTACTGTATGTAGACCTCAAAATGTAAACGTAAACGTGTCATTTTTTGTCTCTCTCTCTCTACATATATATAACAGCCCCAAAGTTTTCCCACAGCACCCTAAAAAATATGCCGAAATTGGTATGAGGACGCACTGGGATGCCGTCAGTCAGGGGTCCGTAGGAGGAGGAGGAAGAAGATGGGGAGGAGGAATTTTAAAAAAGGAGAGGAAGAGAGATAGGAAGTCCCACGGCAACAGAGCCATGACAAATTACACTCTTCCTCCTATATTTAATCAGAAAATAGGGTGATAGAGTGAAGGGCGAGGAGGACGTGCCGTTGCACGAGCCATGAAACCGGCCAGCGAGGAGAGAAGTCGGGAGAAGACTTCCCGGATAAATCCCTGTATGGAAAGGAAGGAGCCAGTCAGGTTAATGGTCTAGAACTCAAGCAGAACTCTGCTGCAAAACACAGATAACTCTCCACCTTCCCGGGAGGAACACCTGGGACCAGGCGAAGCGGCAAAAGGGTCAACACTATGTGGCACTTCGGGGGAAGTGATGTGGTGTCATGGGAGTTTTTAATGGGTGCAATAGAAAAGTCATGAGCCCGTATAAGAAATCATGTAACCATATATCACTTCACACGCGTTTTAGATGCAAGCATGACAACATGGAGCAAGTGTGACACAACACAACGCTAGTGTGACAACAAAACCTGAGACCCAACACAAGTGTGACAAAATGCAAGTTTGACACAAGTGTGGCAACGTGACACAAGTGACAAAATGCAAGTGTGACAGAGTGCAAGTGTGACAACAAAACGCAAGTGTGACAACGAAACGGAAGTTTGGCACAAAACAATGCAAGTGTGACAACAAAACGCAAGTGTGACACAATATAACGCTAGTGTGACCAACATGAAGCAAGTGTGACAACACGACGCTAATGCGACAACAAAACGTGAGACCCAACACAAGTACAACAAAATGCAAGTGTGACACAAGGCAAGTATGACAACACAAGTTTGACAACACATTGCAAGTATGACAACACAACGCAAGTGTGAAACACAACCCAAGTGTGACAAAACGCAAGTGTGGCAACGCAAGTGTGAAACACAACCCAAGTGTGACAAAACACAAGTGTGGTAACGCAAGAGTGAAACACAACATAACGCTAGTGTGACCAACATGAAGCAAGTGTGACAACACAACGCTAGTGTGACAACAAAACGCGAGACCCAACACAAGTATGACAAAATGCAGGTGTGACACAAGGCAAGTATGACACAAGTTTGACAACACATTGCAAGTATGACAACACAACGCAAGTCTGAAACACACCCCCCGCGTGAAACACAACCCACGTGTGAAACACAACCCATGTGAGAAACACAACCCAAGTGTGACAAAACGCAAGTGTGACAAAACGCAAGTGTGACAAAACGCAAGTGTGACAAAACGCAAGTGTGACAAAACGCAAGTGTGACAGCACAAGTGTGAAACACAACCTAAGTGTGACAAAACGCAAGTGTGACCATGCACGTGTGAAACACAGCCCAAGTGTGACAATACAACGCAAGTGGAACAGCACAATGCAAGTGTGACATAACACAAGTGTGACCCATGATCCAACCTGATTATATTTCTTTTTTATTGTCCATTAAAGTGAGAAAGGAGGGAAACTATTTGCTTAAACAGCGGTGAGTTGATCTCTGCAGCATATCTGATGTATAAACCCTATTTAAATGCATAAATATAGCATTTAATCTGCGCTTTATGACTCACTAAAGGGTTTTTGCCCTCTGTCCCTTACCCCCGCCTGGAGTCGAGGACACGTTCCACGCTCGTAAAAACACTCCGTCTCCATGTTCTCCATCGTGCCGCCAAAGAGGCTCTCCGAGCGACTCGGGGAGACGCCGGCAATTCAAATTCAGTCATCATTAGATAGTAATTGAGTGGAGAATAGAGCGTGAGCTGCCGTCGTAGCGGCACACAACGACTACTTTACATTCGCTTCCAGCCTCGAGGAAAAGAGAGAGAGACCGAGAAAGACACAGTAAGAAAGAAGAAAGAAGGAAAACTAAAGACGGAAACTCGAAACCCGTGAAGTCTGAGAAGTCGGTCCGAGCTTAAATTTTTTAGCAGCTCTTCCTTTTCTGCTGTTGCAAATAAAAGTGGTGGGGGTTTTTCTGGCAAAGTCAGCAGAATTTTTGTTGGTCCTCCTTTGAAGGTGAAAATGAAACGCTGAAATGAGAAAGAGCGGGGTAGTGAGAGATCAGAAGAAGCTGGGTTAAGTTCAGTCTGAGCTTTAAAAAATTTGCTGGCGTGTAACTCACAAGATTCATCACGATACAACATATCGCATCAACAAAACAACGAAGCAATGTCTGTCGATATCACAAAATTGATGTCTTCCCCCAAAAGTTTTAGTGATTTGCGCACTACAAATACAATCCACTTAGCGTGTGGTCAATTTTAGACTTACAGTCTTCCCTGCTTCCTCCTCGCTCCATGCAATAAGTCAAAATCCATTAGTATGGAGTGTTTGTTCCTGCAACAACTATATCAACTCCTAGAGGTTTATAATAACCTAATGATGTATATTATTCTTAATCTTCCCTCTCGATTAAGATAATATAACCCTAATGGAAACCATTAAATCTTTGACAAGAAAGTTAGGTCAGGAAAAGCATTAGGGTTGAAAAAAGGCCGGTAGTAACCATTCCATCCTGATGAGCATTTTGTAATTTAATGTCAAGGAAAGTAATGAATGTAAACAACTAGATCAGCTCCCACTGGGATTTATTATTAAACATATTTTCCTAATGGTTTCTAGTGATTTATTTTTCAGCAGGGGTTATGCACAGCAGTTTCAGATGTTCTAATTGTGGTATGACCCACTAGAGGTCCAAGACCTCATCAGTGCAGCAGTGGACCCGAAAAACAATTACGTGCCAAATCTCATTATTAGCCATCACCGAGGGCTTTATTGATGGTCAGTTTCTTCGACCGTGGGATGCTGTTTGCTGAATATTTTTGGACTGCTCTCTTCGTTGCATTGACATATGTATTTAAGACTACACTCCATTCTCTTATAACATATTCCAAGAGTAGCTCTCTCCTCACATAACCCTTGTGCTTCTGCCAAGGAGGGCATATGGGGTCAGAGGGTTATGATGAATGATTCAGGTGGTCCAGACGGCTACAGCAATCTAGAGTTTCATATCTATTTTTATCTAATTTTGCTGATAAAGGACTTATTGTCAGCAAATGTCTTCCAAATAACTGTCAAAAAAAGACAAAAACTATGTACAGGACTGTGTAGAAACGTGTAGAGTAAGCTCTATTAAGTTATAACTGCATAATGCAAGCTCTATCAGATGTTATACATGTATGAGTTCTATCACATGTTATAACTATATTATACAAGCTCTATCACGTTATACATGTATCATGCAAGCTGTATTATATTATAGCTGTACAGTAAAGATTATCACATGTTGTAGATATAGAGTAGAGAGGTATCACATGTTGTAGCTATATAGTAGAGCTGTATCGCTTGTTGTAGCTATATATAGTAGAATTGAATCACGTTATATTTGTATAATAGACCTGTATCGCATGTTATAGCTGTATAGTAAAGTTGGATCACATGTTGTAGCTGTATAGTAGAAATGAATCACATGTAGCTGCATAGTGGAGATGTATTGCATGTTGTAGGTATACTGTAGAAATGAATCACATGTTATAGTTGTATAGCAGACATGTATCGCATGTTATAGCTGTGTAGTAAAGCTGTATCACATGTTGTAGCTATATAGTAGAGCTGGATCACATGTTGTAGCTATATAGTAGAGCTGTATCATATGTTGTAGCTATATAGTAGAAATGAATCACATGTAGCTATATAGTATAGATGAATCACATGTTGTAGCTATATAGTAGAGATGTATCATGTTAAAGTTGTATAGCGGACCTGTATCACATGTTATAGCTGTGTAGTAAAGTTGTTTCATATGTTGTAGCTACGTGGTAGAGATGTATCACATGTTACAGCTGTATAGTAAAGCTGTATCACATTTCGTAGCTATATATTAGAGATGTGTCACATGTTGTAGCTATATAGCATAATCACATGTTATAGCTGTATAGCAGACCTGTATCACATGTTATAGCTGTGTAGTAAAGCTTGTTTCACATGTAGCTGTTTTAGTAGATATGTATCATGTTATAGCCATATAGTAACTTTTATCACATGACAGCATCTATATCATGCAAGCTTCTGTATCTTAGCTGTACTGTACAATCTCTGGCCATGCTTTATAATCCTCCATGTTACAAATAAAATTCTTGAATCTGTTTATATGGAATGATTAACAAAATACTGTCTGCAGTGTCTTCTGTACTACACAGTTGAATATTTAAGTTCAGTGTAAGTTATTTTTATTAATTCATATAGAAATGTTTTATAAGTATGTTTGCTGTTCATTTGCATTGTACAGGTTATAAATCACATTAGAGGCTAAATAAATTCAAAAATTTATCTTGGGTTCGTCTTTCTACATTACAAAAAAACCTGGCATCTTAGCATGGATGTGTAGACACTTTATCTCCACTGTACTTTACATCAAATATTTTATGCATAAAGATTTTTTAAACGATGGCTTATGATGCACACGCTGCTACATGTACAAAATCATCCATGTAACATTGTGCTGTATTAGATATACTGTTTTAATTTAATAGATTACCTGTACAGTACGTTTAGTATATTTTAACCTGCTGCAGATGCACATTTAAATCACAAAAGACAATTCCAGAACTGTAATTCTATTTTCTGTGACTTAACTGCTTTTGCAATACTTGCACATATTCTTGAATACCTCACGTAACTAACCTAGCAGATTTTCCATTTCTACTTGCTCTTTAACATAGAATTGTGTTTATTTATTCAAAAAGGTACTAGCGAACATACTGTATACATTTGTGGGGGCCTTTGACTGAGTGTGTATAAAACCTTGGAGAAGTGAAGAGACAGACTCCAAAGTCAGAAACCTTCAACAAGAAGAGCTGAAGCAAAACACCTGTGCTTATTCATCCCTCGTACTCTATTTCTGTAGTCATTACTGCATCCTCTCTTCTCTTTAATCCCCTTGTTTCATTCTAAAGAAAAAACACACAGCTGGGTGAACATTTTTTTTTTGCTCTCTCTCTCTTTTTTCCCCGTCTTTTTTTTTTTTTCCTTCCTCACACATATTCTATTTGTATAACTGACTTTAAACATCAGCTATTTCTGTGGTGATTCTTTGTGTTGTTCTTATGATGCTCTTGTTCAAAAACATATTAATTAAAAAAAAAAAAAAACAACTGTGTGAACCTTCACTGGTCTCTCATTTCGATTACGATCATCATGTCAATGATTCGGTACGATACAATATCTTCACCATCATCAATGTCATGATGACATAATCTGGGGGGTTTCAACTGATTCTGTCCCCAGAGGCACCATTCGGAGCCCAAGCAACAGTCTGCAGCTGACCAGTGTTATTATTATTAGCGTATTATTGAGAGTATCTGCATGTAAATGATTAGATATTGCATTTTTAAAAGTGATTTCAGCGGTGAAACGGTTACGCGTCCGCCGGACCACCTGCAATGCCGCCCGGACCACCAGGGGCAGCGGAAAATGATGGTTGAAAACCTCGGATACAGTATAATCGATTATGGTCGGCCAATGCGTTGGTGCAGAATCATCCTCGTCTGCATCGCGACATTATGTGATTCATTTCGCACCCTAATTGAAGCCCTGTACAATTTGAAACATAAGTGGCAGGTGTGTGTGTGTGCGTCAGAGCGAGAGCTCTAATTCTTGCGGTGGCATAAGACTGGCACAAGGTTGGCATGAAGCTGGCACAGCTGCTGCTTAGCAACTGGCCGGGATGGAGATCTATTCACCGACTTCGGCGTCAGCGTCTGGGCGGAAGATAACGCCATGCCGCTCCTCCAGTCTGACTTCGTCTCACCAGGCGGCTGGCGGCGTTTACCTTCGTTCGCTGCCCAGTGGGCCTTTAAATACGGGATCGAGTCGTACCAGCTCTCACCTGGCAGACACTAACACAACAGGTCAAAGCAGTTTGTTCGGATGAAGTTGGAATTTAACAACGGTTTCGACTTCTTCTCTTTCATTCTTTCTTTTCTTCTTCTGCTGCTTCTTCTTTTATCTTCTTCTTAATCTCCTCCTCTTTTTCTTTTTCATCATCATCTTCTTCTACGGCATCACAATCTACTCTTTGTCTTATTTCTCTTGTTTTATCTTCTAGATCTTCTCCTCTTTTGCTTTTCTTCTTCATCACCGTCTTCTTATTGTGTCTTTCTTCTTCTTCTTCTTCTTCTTCTTCTTCTTCTTCTTCTTCTTCTTCTTCTTCTTCTTCTTCTTCTTCTTTTCGTCTTCTTTGCTCCTTTTCCCCCTTCATGCTTTTCTCTTCTTCTAAAGAAAACTTCTCTTGTTGTTTTTTTCTCCTATTTCCATCACCATCTTATTCTTCTCTTCTTTTCTCCTGTTTCCTCTTCTCCTTCCTGTCTTTTATCTTTCTCTTTTCCTCTTGCTTAATTTTCCTCATCTCTTTCTCGTCTCTTCTTTTCACCTGTTTTCTCTTCTTTATCATCTCCTTTTCTTTCTACTTTTTTCTTTGTTTCACATTTTCTTCTCATCCCGCCTCCTTGTCCTTTTCTTCTTCTTCATCATCATCATCATCATCATCATCATCTTGTCTTTCTTCTTTTCCTCTTCTTCTTCATCTATTTTTTCCTCTTTTTTTTCTTTCTCAATCTTTTTCCTGTTCATTCAACACCATCTCATTGTCTTTCTTCTGTTTTTTCTGCTTCTTTTTCACCATCATCATCATCATCATCATCATACTCCTCTCCCCTCTCTTCTTCTTCTACTTGTTCTTAATAATCCTCTGCAGGACTTTTTCTCCATTTTCTCTTATTTTTAACTTGAAGTTGTATTCTAGTACGCAACAAAAATCTGCAAAAGCACAAATTTTTAACACCAAAAACCACTCCGCTTTATTTCCACGTTTCCGCAACTCGAGGGTGAGTGACAGTCACACAGCAATAAAGTGCCATTTCCTCGTGGTTATGGTTGCGTCTCTTTTTGCGTCAGCGTTTGTTTATCCGGCGTGTTGCGCGCGTGTCAGTCGGCACCTGGCGTTTTGCGCCGCTCCAGCTCTGGAAGCAAGTGTGATCGTTCTCCTCCGTCGCTCTCTATTTCTCTTCCCCGTCTCTCTGCTTTTCTCCCTTTCGCGCTCATTCGTCCTTTTCGTCTCCGCCGCTGATCCGTCTTCATTTCCTCCCCCTTCTGCGGTGTCTCTGTGACTGACACCCCCCCCCACCTCCTAAATTTGCCGCCTCGCACCGATAAGCACGGCCAGGTGTGAGACGATGTGAAATAAGCCGCGCCTCCGCATCCGTTGGCATGACAGCGTCCCGCTAATGATGCATCAAAAGCCGCTTTTAAAAGAGTTTTAAGAGAAATTAATTGATCACCCAACGAGTGAACAAAATTTAGGCTTTGTTCCCTCATTTTCAGCTACACCTCTTGTCCTTTCGTCATTAGTCTTGCCCCGCCATAGCTGGACACTCCAGTGATTCTTCCTCCGGCCTTCGGAGACAAGTGAATTTGAGAAAGACGACTTAACGACCCGACATGTCGTTCTATTAGATCGGTAATTTGCTGCTGCGACGAGTTTCGTAAAACGCCTCCCGTTTAGCGCTAGGTAACGTTCCCCCTGCGTGAGGAGGCGAGGTGAGGCAAGGCAAGGCAAGGGCGGCGACGTCGTCCTCATAATGTCGATCCTCCATCATCGTAACGCCGCCTCGGGCTCGCGATAAAGTGTTTGTCGACGGCTATTATGTTTTAGCGTGGGCCGCTGAGGGATACGGATGAGGGGAATTTATCAAAACTACTTCTCCAGGTAAAGTGCTTCTTTACATCTCAATGGGCCAGAAAGCCATAGTGTATGACTCAGAAATAATTCCACATACAGAAGAATGAATATACAGTAATGTCCGGTAAATTGAAAGTCTTGTGATTCTGACGGTGTGGTTTCTGGAAGTTAAAGGGATTCTGAGTTATTAAAACACTAATTAATATACAACACAAAAGGCCTGCGTCGGTCTCAAAGAGTTTTAATAGTAATATTCTCAGAGTTGGGGTCTCGGCTGGTCTTCAGATAAAATCCTGAGTCCTCTTTGTCCAAGTCCATGACAAGACCGAGTACAAATACGGCCGAGTCTGAGTCAAGAGCGAGACTTTTAACAACTGGTCTGAATTTCTACAACACTGTGTTTTTCACCACAAAACCCTTCTTTGCCTGGATATTTCTGTCCGTGTTGAGCCTCTCAGCTCTAGCAATAATACTGACGCCCAGAAACACAGTATTTTACACACCCCCGGCATCACAACACACACCACCGTATCGGTTTCCACTGCCGCGTTGACAACGCGCCAAAACGTAAATAACAGCAGCTCCACTGGGCTCCTTAAGGCATGAAATGAGCTCAGTTTCATTGAAGCGAAAGCCTAAAATGCCGGGAAATAAGTTGAATCGCCTTAAAATGAGTTTAGCGAACGAAAATATTCTCTAAAAATGAGATTTCGTTTCAGTTGAGATCTTTTTTTTCTTGCAGCACGTCAACCATTCCCTTCGCAATCAGTACCAACACGGAGTTAATCACAGCCGTGATCTCGCAGCTCAGGTGGTGAGGTACTCACTTGTCTGGTTTGCCAGGCACTTGCAGGCGAAGACGACACTTGTTGGCAGTCTGGATCTGGTCCTCTTTAATTCGGATAAGTCTCTGCAGCGCCAGGCACCAGTCCTGAGCCACTGTGGTGTTCAGGTTCTGCAGACAAGAGGAATAAATGCTAAACTTTGGTTTTGGACCCACCAGTGTTACTTTAGATAATAAAGCCGGGCAGCGCTGGGCAAATGATCCAAAATTAATCAAGACCAATATTCATAACCTCAACCCGACGTTATTTTGCTCATGACGATTATTTGGCAAACCAACAAAAAATTAACACTCTGCCCCATCCAGAGTTCCACTACATACATGTGCCTTTCCTTCAGCTTTTCTAAAGCTACAACAAAACTAAAGTTAATAAAAATGTTCTTCTAAAAACTAAGATAAAAGTATGATGACGGAAAATACTAACTTGTAACCAACATTTTTTTTAAAATCTTAATATTAAGATAAAATTAGACTGCACAACAATTTTTTTCTTGCTTCCTGAAAAGTTTTTGCTGCTTGTGACAGGCACCTACTGGGTATGCACAAATATAGTTTTGGTTTTACTGCGTCACGTAGGAACTCTGAGAAATAGAGATTTATATGTTTACTGACAATAACGTATTTAGTCACATTTACATTTTACGTAAGCTATTAAATTCAACAGAACGAAAAGTGTTTTGCTCCTGATTTTCTTTTGCATTCAGTGTCTGGTGCATCACGTTGCAGTGTCCAACAGTAGTCAGCAAGCATTGACGGATTCCAGTTGCCCTGGTATTGTTTCTCCATCGTAGCAATGTTTTGGTGAAAACTTTCACTGTGTTTGTCACTGACAGCACCGAGATTTGTGGGGAAGAAGTCCAAGTGTGAGTGGAGGAAATGAATCTTGAGTGACATGTTGCACTTCATTGTCTTGTATGCTTTGAGAAGTTTGTCTACCAGCTGAATGTAGTTTGGGGCTCTGTAATTGCCCAGAAAATTGTCAGCAACGTCTTTGAAGGCTTTCCAGGCCATTTTTTCCGGCCCAACTAACAGATCTTCAAGCCGCTTGTCACTCAGAACATGGTCTGATCTGGGGGCCAACAAAAATGCCCTCTTTGATCTTGGCGTCAGTTATTCTTGGGAACATCTGTCTGAAAGAACGAAAACCTTCGCCTTCCTTGTTCATTGCTTTCACAAAATTCTTCATGAGTCCCAGTTTTATGTGATGAGGAGGCAGAAATATCTTTGCCAGGTCGACAAGCAATTGGACATGCCCAGGCTGCACAAGCCGTTGTTGATAAGTCACTCACCGGAGTGAAAATGTTTGGATACAAAAACTGAAGATTTTTGACAAAACTGAAGATTTCTCTGAAACGGTACGTGATGGGTAAATTTTGATGTGATATTCGTGATCAGCACCCAAAAATCTATGAGAAACACCCAACAGTGTTCAAGAAGCAAAAACTTTGTTGTGCCGTGTTATCAGAAATAACTCAAATGTAACTATATGTATTAAGCACCTTCGTCTAGACACTAAGATAAAACTATGATGATATAAATGACAAATAGAATAGAAGTATGATGATAGAAAAGACTTACATGTAACTAAAACTAAATAAACATTTTCATCCAAAATTTAACACAAAACTATAAGGTTAGAAATGACTAACGTAACTAAAACTACCAAGCATTTTCACCTAAAAACTAAGATAAAAGTATGAGGAGAAAAATGACTAAAAATGAAATTAAAGTGCTGCAAGACGGCTGCGAAGAAGAGCTCATCTCAGAGTTCCACATTAACTCACGACTCAATTCTAGAACTGGCTATACATGTCTGTTTGTGTTGTGTAGTTATCCAAACATAAATTTCCTATAATGCGCAAAAACTGAGATTGAGATGTTAAGAAAAATGAATAAACTGTAACTAAAACTTTAGCATTTTCACCTAAAGATCAAGATTTAAAAAAAAAATAAGGATAGAATTGCCTAAGATATATCTGAGGACAGAAACGAGTAACGTAAATAAAACTAAATATACATTCAAATCTAAAGACTAAGGTAAAATATATGGGTAGAAAGGACTAAAATGTAACTAAACTAAAAAAGCAGTTTCATCTAAAGACTAGGACAAATCGATGAGGACGGAAACGACTAAAACTAATAACTTTGGCAGCTACTTTAGTTTGGTTTATCACCACTAGCCAAAAACACCACGACTTGCAGCACTGGGTCTCACGATGGATTTTTTGCCCCTGCTGTGAGTCCGAGATCCCTAAATATAAAAAGTAATAAAGTGAAGCAACAACACGTTTCTGAAAGCCAATTATTCTGCTCTGCCTAAAGCCAAATCCGATGGAATCCTTTCGCCCAATCGATGAGGCCAAAGTTTTTTCCCCCTCCAACTTTGCAGGACGTTTTTTTATGACAATCGGACGGGGGGAAAAAAAATCAGCCATTTGGAAGCCGGCCAAAAGAGCTTGCAGAGCGAGCGGCGAGCGACAGGAAAAACTCCACCATTGTTTTCTCAGTCTGGAGCGGGTATTAGTGGAAGGCCAATTTGAATCTTTTCAGCAGGCGTTTTTCGGAAGCTGGCTAAGACATCGGGGAGGCGCCCTGATTCCGGCTCATCTGGCTCCGGCTCCTCCGTCGCCCCGGGAGACGAGACCGACGGGTCGCTCGGATGTTGTCGTGCCGCTATCGTGCGGTTCTCGTCAATTACCTATTGATGATCCCGGGCGTTTGGCCCCGCGATCTTTGATCACGTTTTAATCGCGCTTTAAATCTTGATTTTTCCGAGGAGCACTTTTGAGGTACACCTGAAAGGCCTTGCGATCGGCGTCTGATTTGTCTTTTATTGTCCTGACTGATGTAACGTCACCAGAATTTTAGCCTATCATAGACATTTTACCTATATTTAAAGACCTTCAGTAACTACGGTTCTCTGCGAAGTATTGTTATGCCTAGTGCAACTTACCGAGCGTTATTTGCGTTTGCCTGCCTCCGTCTCGACCCTTGCTTTCTGTTTTTGAATTACCCTTTTGCCTCTGGTGATTTGGATTCGTTTGTCCCGTGGACTGTGTTTTCTGGTTATGACCTTTGCTTGAATAAACTCACTCCGTTTTGTGAAGTACCCTGTGCCTGTGACCTGGTTCTATCGACTCTGCGTCTGGGTTCACCCGCCTGCCGTTACAACTGATGTGTCTTTCTTTCTGAACTTTGATCTTTTTCACCGCATTATGTATTTCAGAGGATGCGAAGATGCTAGTGCGCTAGTGATGACATATTTCTCAGCAGTAAAGTCACTTATATAAAAATAATGTTTGTAAAAGGTAAAACGGTACCACTGAGGTACTTGTGAGCAAGGTACCGACCCTCCACAACCGGAACTGGACACCCCTGGTATTTTGTACAGTTTTCATACCACAGCAGACTCATCGTGAGTTGGTGCAAATGTATTTTGGGGTGTGTTTACCTGGTATGTGCCCTGCAAGGTGCCCACCAGCAGCGTGACCTGCTCCACCACCGACAAGTCGTGTTGCAGCTCCTGAAGTTCTTGGTACAACCGAGGTGGGCCGAGAATCACCTTTCCTGTCAACCAGTCATCACATCAGATATTATTAACACGGGATTAATAACGTTCAACGTGTTAGCGTGTCCAGATTGTGTTAGACCTATACTAGTCCTTCTTACTGGTCAGTTTTTGACCACATGAACCTTCTGGTCTTGTTGAGTGTCTCAATCTAGAAGTGATGCTGACGGGTCTAAAAAGTCCAGTAATGCCGTGTTTAATACACAAATAGCAGCATCACACTGTTGGGACCGAATTGGCGTATAATCCCCCCTCTCCCCAGTTCTGTATGTAGATGACACAAGACTGACGAACTCTACGTGATGCTCACATGACCCTGAAATTTCTATGGATTATCATCTGGACACCAGTAAATACCAACTCTATTCATTATTTCCTCTTTATCCTCTTGTTCTTTTTCTACCTCCTCCAACTCAGCATCCATCATTTCTTTTTTATCTTCTTATCTTTTTTCCTCTTTCCTCTACTTCTTCTTCTTCCGCTTCTTCTTCTCACCGTTTTCATCATCTTTTTCTTGTCTTTCTTCCTTTGCCTCATTCTTCTTCTTCTGCTTCTTCTTCTTCTCAGTCTTCTTCCTCCACTTCTTCCTCTGCTGCCTCTACTTCTTCCTCTGTTTCTTCTTCCTCTGCTTCTTTTTCGTTTTTTTCCTCTTTTCTTCTTCTTCTCCTTCTCATTGTTTTCATCTTCTTCTTCTGGTCTTTCTTCCTTTGCCTCATTCTTCTTCTTCCTCTGCCTCTTCTTCTTCTCCATCTTCTTACTCTGCTGCCTCTACTTCTTCTTCCTCTGCCGCTTCTGCTTTTACTTCGTCTTCCTCTGCTTCTTCCTTTGCTTCCCCTTCTTCTCTTACCTTTCTTCCTGTTCATCATTATTCTTCGTCTTCTGCTCTTCTCATCTTTTTTCTATTGTTCTTCATATTACATTTAATCTTCATCTCACATTTCTTCTTCTTCTACTCATTTTTCTTTTTTCCTCATTCCTCTTTCTCTTGCTGTCTTTTTTTCTTCTACCTTCTTCTCCACGTCTTTCTGCCTTTTTCTTTTTCGTCTTTGTAGTCATCATCATCATCATCATCATCATCATTTCTTCTTCTTTGCTTTTTGAATCTTTACATCCTTCCACAGTTTATTTGAGGAGACACCATCCATGACTTAAAGTCTTAAGCTTATTGAGAAGATGCAGGGTTCTTGTCAGTCGTCCAACCAGAAAACCTCTTTGTTCCGTTCTTTTAGGTCACAAAAATGTTAAATTCTCTCCGCAAGGGGCACGTTTTCCCTTTTTCTACCGATCACCAGTAATCCAACAGCTGCAAATTTCTACAGGTAGGTCAAAAATCTGCAGAAATATATTAACAGCATTTCTCCTTTTGCCTTTTTCCTCTTTCACACACTCCGAGTCTTCACTTGTATGCACGTCTGAGTGCGGGTCCAGGAGGGGGTTTGGGGAGGCGAGTTTGGCTCTCTTGTGTATGTATGAGATGATAATGAAGTCCAAATTGATTTGATTGGACTCCAGTGGCGAACACTTTCGAGGAAAAACTCAAAAGCCTTTCTGTCTTTACATATTGCCCTTCTCGTTCTTCTCTCTTTCTCTCTCCTTGCCTCCTCCATCTCTCCTATACGTCTCTTTCTCTCTCACTATCTCTCTTTTATCCTCCTCTCCCGCTCTCTCTCTTCTCACTCTTTCTCTCTTTACCATTCTCTCTGTCATTTCACTCTCTCCTTCTTCCCTCCTCTCTCTCCTGAACTCTCTCTCTGTCTGTCTGTCTCTCTCTGCGCTCCCTCCCCTCTGTTTCTGTGAAAATAGAACTCTTGCTGAAAGGCAAAACTAATGGCGACGAACAAACTTTCATTTGCCAATACTTTTTTCGCCCCTAACAAAGAGGATCAATGAGGAAGATAGATCGATGGCTCCATTGTCTGGAAGAAACACGAGATAACCCAAGCCGAGAGAAAGAGAGAGCGAGAGCGAGAGGAATGGAAAAAAAAAGAAATCAGGAGGAAATATGAAGGCCTTTAACCGCATGACAGCTCAGCATGGCTCACAGGGTCGACTCGCTAACTGTTATGCTATCAATTGCCCCGCCAAATCATGAAAATGCCAATGGGATTGGTCCTTTGCAGTTGCTAAGCTGTTGTTGTTAGCTAAAGTGGTTGCTAGGATTTTGTTACGGTGGTTGCTAGGTTAATATAGTGATTGCTACATTGCTAGGTGGTTGCTAAGGTGGTTGGTAGGTTATTACAGTGGTTTCTATGATGTTGCTAAGGTGGTTGCTAATGTGTTGTTAAGGTGGTTGCTAGGTTAGTGTAGTGCTTGTTATGATTTTGCTAGGTGGCTGCTATGTTGTTGCTAAAGTGGTTACTAGGGTGTTGTTAAGGTGGTTGCTAGGTTATTACAGTGTTTGCTAGGATGCTGCTAGGTGGCTGGTAAGGTGTTGCTAGGTGGTTGCTAGATTACTGTAATATTTGCTATGGTGTTGCTAGGTTGTTGCTAGGTGGTTGCCAAGGTGTTACTAGGTGGTCGCTAGGTTATTATTGGTGTTTTCTATGGTGTTGCTAAGATGTTATTATGTGGTTGCTAAAATGTTGCTAGGTGGTTGCCAAGGTTAAAATGAAGTGACGTGAATGGGGAAAGAACGAGGGACGGTAAAAGACGAGTGCAGGTCATGATGGTTACAGATATGCAAAGTTATATTCGTTATACATATTCATCATATTTGGGGGCTTTGTGAAGAACGGTGACCAGGCAGTAATGCGTTGAAATTTGACCTCCATGTTAGTCTATGGGGGGAAAAAATGGACAGAACTCGCAAACGAGTGTGGGTATCAAAAACGTGTTTACAAGCTGTCCACGCTGCCACACATTTCAGAGTTGGAACAAAGTTTCCAGCACCAAAACTGTAGGAGGAGAAGCGGTCAGAAAAGGCGGATAACGATATGTGATTAATTCATAAACACTAAAACAAAAACTTTAGTTTGTCTTGGAATTTTTACGTCAAATGCATCGGCAATAGCATAAGCTGTTCCAAATTTATGAGGCAATAAATAACGGGATGTAAGAATGCTCAACAACGTCCAGGCTCTCAAAAGGGTAAGGGCAGAGGACAGGACACAGGTGTCTCATTAGACCTGAAATGTGCTATCAATTTGAATCCCACCCTCCCGTTTCGGACCGCCCGATCAATGGTCTCGGGCTGTGAGCAGCATAATTAAATCCCGATGGCAGTTCTCTCGGCCGGAGCCAGGTCCAGCCCTGTCAACACCTCCGCCTAAATGAGTGTGTGTGTGTGTGTGTGAGAGAGAGAGAGAGAGAGAGAGAGAGAGGACAGACGGGCCGAGTCCCAGCACAAGGGCGGAGGCGATACCGAAGGCCGACTTCCCCTCTCGGGCCAGCTCTCTTGCCGTCTGTCTCAGCGTCTTGATTAATCTTCTCCTCTTCCCTTGTTTATTCACTTGCTCCACACTCGCTTAGAAAGTTTTTACTGCAACTCTGTTCCAGGGCTGCTCCTCTACTCCTCCTGCTTACAGTCTCATCTTTTTTCTCAATCCTCCTTGAACACTCTCGAACACTCTCTTTCTAAACCCCCATTTTTTCTTCTCTTCTTCTTCTTTTTCCTCAATCCTCATTTTCCTCCCTTCTCCTCTTTCTATCTCGCTCTCTCTTTCTCTCGTTCCCTCCTGCCTCAATCCCTCAGTCTCTCTCTCTCATTCTGTCTCACTCTCTTTTCCTCTCCCTCCTTCCTTCGTGTCCATCTTTTTTTTTCTCCCTCCTTACCTCCATCCCTCCATCTCTCTCACTCTGTCTCCCCTTTCCGTGAATCTTTCTTCTTTCTCGTTCACTATTTTGTCTCTCGTCTCTTTCCCGCATCCGTCCCTTTTCTATGACTTTTCTCTCTTAATCTCTCACTTCCCTCTCTCTCTCTAACTTTAATCTCTCCCTCTTTCATTTCTCTTGTATGTCTCTTTCTATCACTTTTTCCCCTATTTCTTTTAGTCTTTCCTATCTGTTCTCTATCCCTTTTATCTCTCTCGAAACTCTCTCTCCTCCTTACCGCACTCTTCTCTGCTTTCTGTCTTTCTCTCTCCATCTCTCCATCTCTCCATCTCTAACCTTTGCTGTTTTAATAGGCTCGTCCACACAGTCAGCCCCGTACATCTGTCACCGGAGCAGCAGATCGATCCCAAAAGCCATCTAAACTCAGGCAGAAGTGGCGAGAAATCCCTCCATCCTGCACTCGTTTCTGCACTCAGGGGTCTGCACTCGTTCCGGACCCCACCTTCTTGTCCGCCACCTCCCCAACTCCACCCCCACGTCTCCTTTTCTGCCCCCGGAGGTGATGTGCCACCTTGTAATCCGGCCTAATCCAGTTGCTGTGCTGGGATTGGGTTGTTCACACTCGGACACGGTAATCTGTTCGTTTCAGACAAACACACACACACACACACACACACACTCAGGACACCACAGCCAGGCGAGGCGCATGTCCAGCTCCAATGCCAGAGTCCAAAATCAATGCGCCTCTAGCCAGACACTGAACCGGACCCAAATCTGAACCGATTATCCGGCCCTGAAAAAGCCCGGCATGTGTAACTCCCGCTCCAGATTTCTCACTCATATTGTCCAGGTTTTACACGACGCTGCAAAGCCGAACGAGGCTAATCTGAAACTGCGGAACGGAGATAAGACGAGAGCCGAACCGCCTGCAGTTCTGACGAGCAAATCTATCCTCACATGAGCAGGTCTGGGTCTGGTCACCACTCGGACGAGAGAACAACTTCTTCAGCTGCTTGCTGATGTTGTTACGAGTGTTGGTGACTCCAACAGGGGGCGCTGTCCTGTGCTCTGTGCAGACACCAAAGCCACAGTGCATGGGGACAGAGAGAGAAATGGAGGGATTGGGTGAGTGAGCGAGGAAGAGGAGGGGGGTAGGGGTGATGGCGAGAAAAAGCAGGTGGAGAGATGGAGAGAAAGAGAATGGAGGGATTGGGGGTGTGTGTGTGTGAGAGAGGGGGGGAAGGGAAGGAGAGATGATAAAAGAAAAGGAGGTGAAGGGATGGAGAAAGAGAGAAATGGAGGGTTTGGAAGAGAGAGAGAGAAACTTGGAACAGAGCAGGATACAGAGAGGGATGAAGGGATTAGGAGAGAGAGAAATAGAGAGAGAGGAAAGATTCCTAAAACAGCAGGGATGGTGCCCCCAGGGAGCAGTAGCTTGGGTATGGCACCTAGCTCGTGGGTACCTCAGTGCTACCTTTTACCGGTTTGGGACTCAAACTGGCAACATTCCGATCGCGGGGCCAACTCCCTAACCGTTACCCTACCAAACCGGATCACCCAAGATGCACCCAAAAATACGTGACGAAGACACTGACGATGATAAAGCGTTTGGGGAAGTTTCAGGTGGGAAATAAGAGGTTCAGACGAGCGGTAAGCGTGTATCGGAGCGCCGGAGCGCCGGGCCCTGAACTTCCCGGAAGGCCAGAATTTTTTCCATCAATAAATGAGGGCAGTGGCGCTGCAGGAGATGAAAAATGAGTGTATGGTGAGGAGCGCGGGGGGAATGTGGAATGTGATTTGGGCCTCGCCGCCCCGAGGAGTGACATCGCAGGAGACGGCAGCCGTGACGACGTGTGTGTGAGAGTGAGTGTGTGTGTGTCTGTGTGTGTGTGAGAGAGAGAGTGTGTGGTGTAGCTATAAATAGCAAGAGAAAAAGGAGGGATGTTGGTGGAAAGCAAAGCACTGTGGGATATGAGGAAGAGAGTGACGTCCCACTGTTGCGTAACCGCGAACGTGTGTGCTTAGACCAAAGAGGGAGGGAGAGAGGGATGAGAAGAAGAAAAAGGGGTGGAGAGAGAGAGTGAGAGAGAGAGTCAGAGAGAGAGAGAGAAATTGGGGGAGTGAGATGGATAAAGAGAGGAATGAGGGGATTGTGGAGAGGAGGGAAGGGAGAGATGATGGGGAGAAAAAAGGAGGGGTAAAGGGATGAAGAGAAGGGGGAAATTGGGGAGCGAGGGTACAGAAAGGAAGGGAGGGAGAGATGATGAAGAGGAAAATGAGGTGAAGGAATGAAAGGAGAGAGAGAAAAATAGAGGGACCACAGAGAGAGAGAGAGAGAGAGAGAGAAGAGGGGAAGGAGGCTGTGGGTTCGAATCCTACCTCTGGTATTACCATCACTGGGTCCCTGAGCATCTCCGAAATTAGGAAACATAGAAGTCGCTCTGGATACAGTGCCGTAAACGGGCACAATTACGCTGAATAACCTCTTGCCCTTTTCAACCGCGCTATGTGTTTTATCACAACGATAAACTGCTTCATATGACTTTAGTGTGTCGCTTGCACATCGCAGCAGGGAGAACGATGGAAACAAAATGTTTCACTAATTAAAGGAATCATTATGTTAAACGTCGGAAGGTTAAGGGGTTAATCTCAAAGTGAGGCTCAGAATACAGAATAGGACGCAGCAAAAGAGAGTCTAGATCAAACCAAAATACCAGAACGAGACTCACCTGGTGCCGAGGCTCCACCCAATCGCTTGACTCCTGCAGACTGGAGCGGGACGTCTTTACCTTGGGACGTCTCCTGTCCGACCTCCACCACCTGCACCTGCAGCAAGGGGGCGCTCCACTTCATGCCGTATTTGGGCCCCACGGGAACCAGACTGCTGATGTCCGGTGGCCCTCTGGTGGACAAAAAGAATTATACTCAATAATCCTTCCGTCAGAACACTGAAAAGTTAGATTTGGGCTCATTTTTCAAACATTATGCATTTCAGTTTTGTGACAAATTTTCCACACACTATTTGAGAAAAATAGTATGTTAATATAGGTTAAGGGCGGCACGGTGGCGCAGTGGTTAGAGCTGGCGTCTCACAGCGAGAAGGTCCTGGGGACCGGTCGTAGGGCCTTTCTGTGTGGAGTTTGCATGCTCTCCCTGTGTTTGCGTGGGTTTCCTCCGGGTGCTCCGGTTTCCTCTCACATTCCAAAGGCATGCATTGTAGGTTAATTGACGACTCTAAATTGGCCCTTAGGGTGTGAATGTGTGTGACTGTGTGTGCCCTGCGGTGTGTTGGCGCCTGCGTCCCCGCCTTGCATCCGAACGTTGCCGGGATAGGCTCCGGTCCCCCCGCGACCCCAGTTGGGATTACAGTGGTTTGGAAAATGAATGAATGAATGAATGAATATAGGTTAATGTATGTTGTTGTAATAAAGAATATATTTTAAATCTCATATTCACATAACATATATTCCTAACCTATATATAAAATATATAAATGTGAATTTTAAAATATCTTTTGCATGTAGTATGGAATTGTAATATTTAAATATATATATAGTTGGTTGCTAGGGTTTGCTAAGTCTTGCTAGGTGGTCGCTGAGGTGTTGCTAGGTGGTTGCTAGGGTGTTTCTAGGCATTGCTAGGTGGTTGTCTGGGTGTTGGTAGGGTGTTGCTAGGTGGTACTTGTAATATTACTTGTAATATTTAAATATATTTGTAAAAAATATACTGCAGCAAATTTATATATAGTGCTATATAGTGTTGCTAGGTGGTTGCCAAGTGGTCCTAAGTATTGCTAGGTGGTAGTATATAATTGTAATATGTAAAAATATTATACAGTATATTACATGTATACTACAGCATATTTATATACAGAGTGAAATATGTGGTTGCTAGGGTGCTGGTAGGTGGTAGTATGTAATTGTAATATTTATAGATTTTGAAAATATATTACAGTATATTTATATATAGTGTTGTTACATGGTTGCCTAGGTGTTGCTAGGCATTGCTAGGTGGTTGTCTGGCTGTTGCTAGGTGTTGCTAGGCATTGCTAGGTGGTTGCCTGGCTATTGCTAGGTGTTGCTAGGCATTGTTAGGTGGTTGCCTGGGTGTTGCTAGGTGTTGCTAGGCATTGCTAGGTGGTTGCCTGGCTATTGCTAGGTGGTTGCTAGAGTGTTGCTAGGTGGTTGCCTGGATGTTGCTAGGTGGTTGCCTGGCTGTTGCTAGGTGGTTGCTAGAGTGTTGCTAGGTGGTTGCCTGGATGTTGCTAGGTGGTTGCCTGGATGTTGCTAGGGCGCTAGGGACGTACTATAGTAACAGCAGGAGACAAACTTTGCCGTGCAGAAGACCAGAATTTTTCACTAAAATTAGGCTTTAAAACAGCAAAAACACAAATAATTATGCGATCTAACACCCAGACAACGGAACTTTGTCAATCGCCTGCGAGAGAGAGGCATCGCACGAGGCGGAAGATGTGCACATCCTGGTAGTGCATCATAAGGCATAAAAATATTTGTACAGTTTTGTTGTATCGCTATCGTCATCGTAAGACGACGAAAATCATACAAATTTTTCGATCTGCGATGATAATCGCTATAATAAGGGCGAAACAAAACGTCAAGTTAGCCGAACATTGTTCTGGAAGCAACTGTCAAAAGTGGGCCTTTTAGACCCATATAAATGAGAAAGGGAAGGCGTAAAGAAAGAATGACGCCCGGCTGTTTTACCTTTACGTCGCCGCTATAACGTGATCAATAACATCATAGATAATCTAGTGAGAGGAAAGGAGCTATTTACGCCGGTGATCTATAGATATCGTCCTCGCTTCGCTAGCTAAACAGCCGATAATGAAGGCTCATTTGAGTGGCGAGCGATTCGGCTCGGCGTCTTCTGACATTTCTGACTATATCTTTCCCTGTAAAGGCCGGACTAATGTTTAAGATTGTGGGCAGACGCATTCTCGCTCCATCCATCAGAGCGGCCCGGGGCGGATTGGAAGGAAGATGGGATGGTGCAGTGACAAAATAATTATTTGGATCCATTTTTCAAACTTAGAAACGTTCCGGATTGTAGTTGTTTTATTACTATAGTTATAAATCTATAAATACATTTATGAAGATATATAACCATTTCTATAACTGTATTGTTATAAAGCTATCTATTTCCGGTGTTCAGGACTGAGAGCTAAATAAATTAATGTATAAAAATCATAATAAATCTGGATATATTCTAACAACTTTTCTTCATCAAACCTAAATCAATTAATAACATACAGCTGTTAATATTGTACATAGCCAATTAGGTAAATACATTGTTATGGTACATTTCATACTTTTAGTAGTGTGCGTAACCTAATTCAATTAATTTTCAAAAAATATATATAATAGTTATTAGAATTCATTTTGAGTCAATTCTGTGCACTAGTCATGTAAATCATTAGATTTAATTGCTTTAATATTTTTTATATTATATATATACATTTTTTTTATAAATAATATATTTAAATTGTAAATGTATAAATATTAATATTTTTTTAAAAGTAATTAATTATTTAATATTAATATGAATAACAATTTAAGTTTATATCATAAACATTTCAAATATTTTAATGTAACAGATTCTTTCTTTTATTTATAAAAAGTGAATTGCATATATTTAACAGAGTAAAATCTTATATCTATATTTTATTAAATTTACTCTGTTAAACATCTGAAAAGTCACTTTATAACACAAAATTACGTTCTTAGCTGGATTCACATTTAACTGAATTCACATTTAACTGAATTATTAATGTTCAACAGAATAAAATTTGATATAATATTTATTAGAATTTATTTAATTTTGAGTCAATTCTGAGAACTAGTCATGTACAATAAAATGCAATACGTTACATTTAATAGTACTACAAGCTTATATTATTACAACTTTTCCAAACATTCAATTAAATATAACTTAATTCAAGTTTTTGAATTATTTTACAAGCGAATTTTATATGTTTAATAGAAACTAATTTTGTAACTTTATACTATAGATAAAATTTACTATATTTTATTTTATATACAGTCAATACTCTCTGCATTGTAATGTACATTAAATATATTTATTTTCCTGCATTTATTATTAAAATAATTTAGCTAGGTTTATATTTTGTTACAATTCAAATAATTCGATTCTACAAAAATTGATTAACGTCTTGCTTCTACAAAATCAGTTTATCAAATATATAATTTCATATATTATATTAATATTTTTTAAATAATATTTATTAATTTTTATTTCATGTAGCCGCTGCATGAGAATATTATATTATACAAAATCTTCTAATTTATTTTAGACGTAAGACGTAATTTTTGGAGGACATTCTGTTCAGTGTTCCCGGCAGATCGACCTCATCTGACACACTCACTTGACGTTGATGTTGGCGCAGATGAGCGCGTCGCTGAACAGAAACACTCGCCGCTCCTTGGACTTGAGCACCTGGCCTCGCTCGCCGTACACCGTCTCGATCAGCGTCTCACACAGGACCAGGGAGTTCTGATCCGAGTTCAGTGCCTGGAGGGAACATGTGAGGTGGGGGTTAAGGTGAGAGCGCCACCTTCAGGTCTAAATGATTGGTGTATATAAGAGATATAACAGACAGTGTGAGTGCTTATGAACCTTGCTAAGTGAGCGGTCGTTAACACTTCGTGCCAGCTGCTGCGTCTCAGTGATCTGATCAGCCACTCGCTTCTGCTCATTCAGCTTGTCAGCCAGCGTCTCCAGCTCGGTCAGGGCGAGCTGCAGGGGCAAGCGGTCCACGTGGCCCGGAGGAGTGTTCTTCAACATGTCCTGAACAACGAGAAGAACAGGGGGATGAAGAGAGAAACAGAAGGTGGAGGAGGTGGCGGGGGGAGAAAAAGAAAGAAAAGAAGAGAAAGACTGACAGACAGATAGTCAGATAAGGGAGAGATTGAGAGAATGAGGAAAAGACAGAGAGAAAAGGAGAAGTGAGTGAAAGACACCAATGACTGTGATCATGACAAAGACAGACAGAGAGGTTTATAGATGGATAGAGATGAGGAGACTGCAAAGAACTGACAAAAAGAAAGAAAGAAAAGGGGCACAGGCAGTCAGGTAGGTAGATAGATGGACGGATGGATGGATGGACAGAGATGGAGAAGGAGAGAGTGAGGGACTGAGAGAAAGAAAAAAAGAAAGACAGGAAGAAGATGAAACTGGGAGATTAGAAGTGTGGAGCTTCTAATCCCAACCTGCCTCACTCACAACAACCTTCTCTCAGCTTGTAAACACACGAGAAAAACAGTTGTTGACGGCGACACGTGGAATCCGGCTGAAGTTAAATTACAGCGAAGATATTTGAAGCATGAAATTAAAAAGCTCATGAAGTGGGTTTGAGTTGGAGGTGTTTCTCAGAGCACAAAACAGTGCAGGATGTTAGAGGCATTAAATATGTAAATCCAACATCAACACAACCATGCTGATTTACTCCTGTTCATCTCTCCTTCTCTCTCTCTCTCTCTCTCTCTCTCTATCTCTCTCTATCTCTCTCCTTTATTATCTATCATCCATCTATCCATCCATTCATCTATACATTCATCTATCCCTATATATCCCTAACTCTATCTATTATCTATCTATCCATCCATCCATCCATCCATCCATCTATTATCTAGCCATTCATCTATTCATCCAACTTTTCATTCATCTTTCCATTCATCTATTCATCTATACATTCATCTGTCCCTATATATCCCTAACTCTATCTATCATCTATTTATCCATCCATCATCCATCTATCCATCCATTCATCTATTCATCCAGCTTTTCATTCATCTTTCCATTCATCTATTCATCTATACATTCATCTATCCCTGTATATCCCTAACTCTATCTATCATCTACCTATCCATCCATCATCCATCTATCCATCCATTCATCTATTCATCCATCTATCCATCCATCTATTCATCTATCTATCTATCTATCTATCTATCTATCTATCTATCTATCTATCTATCTATCTATCCACCCACCTATCTATTCATCCATCTATCCATTCAGCTTTTCATTCATCTATCCATTCATCTATTCATCTATTCATCTATCTATCTATCTATCTATCTATCTATCTATCTATCTATCTATCTATCCATCTTTCAATCTAGCCACCTATCCATCCACCCATCTGTCCATTCAACCATCTATTCATACATTTATCCATCTCGCCACCGATCTATCCATCTACCTACCTGACTATTTGTCTGTTCTTTCTTTCTGTCTTTCTTTCTTTATATATTCATCTATTTATTTCTGTCTGTCAGTTCCTCACTCTCTCTCTCTCCTTTTCTATCTATCCATCCACCTTACCAGCTGTATTTATGGTCATGTGACATGTCACTACTTCTAATTGACTACAGCTCTTGAGAACTTCTCGCTTCCCTGCGCTAGTTTTCAACAACTTGACGTCAATTTGACAGCTATGTGACAACTTTATTTGGACCAGCTCGACTCTGACTGTGCGAGTGATGCATTGTGGGTCTGCAGGCCCAGCGGGTGTGTTTAGTATCCGTCCCTGGAGACGGCGCCGGACTCTCTCCCCTGGCGTCCTACCAGGAGAGAGAGCGAGAAGCACTGCTGTGGTGGTGGAGGAGGAGGAGGAGGAGGAGGAGAGCATATTGCACACCCAGTGGGAATCATTAACAAAAAGCTGCGCCCTGCAACCACCATCATTTCAACAGCTCTCACTGTGAGTGTGAGCGTGTGTGTGTGTGTGTGTGTGTGTGTGTGTGTGGTAGTAGGAAGCATTGAAAATCAACATTTGCATTCATTCAAGATGCTGCAGTACTGTATACGGAATGCAAAGTTTCATATTTATGATGTGAGGAGAGAGAGAGTGATAGACAGTGAGAAGGAGGGATGGAGGAAAGGAAGAAAGGAAGGAAAGAAGGAAAGGTGGATAGATAGATAGATAGATAGATAGATAGATAGATAGATAGATAGATAGATAGATAGATAGATAGATAGATGTGTGGGATGGAGAAGGAAAGAGAGCACGGAAAACAACAGAGAGAAAAGTAAAGATGTTGCATAGAAAGACAGGAAAGAGGTAAGACGGGATAAAGGGAGAGAGGCAAGAAGGGAGAGAGGACGAGAGAAGAATGGATGGAGAGAGATATAGGGTGGAGGAAGTAGGGAAAGAGGGAGGGACAGATGGAGGAAAGCAGGGAAAGAGTGGGGGATGTCAGAAAGGAGGAATAGAGGGAGTGAGGAAGAGAAGAACGGAAGGATGGAGGGAGAAAAGCAGTGAGAAAGGGAAGGAGGGAGGGATGGAAGGAGGAAGAGAAGGAGCAAGGGAAGCAGTGAGAAAGGGAGGGAGGGAAGGAGGGATAGAGGGAGGACGAGAGCAGCAACGTTGACATTTCACTGCCATCTGAGACCTGGTGAGTGAGTAGGTCACTGTGATGTACCTGATGTCGATCCACTTTTCTCTGACATTTTGCACCAGAGAGAGAAAGATAGAGAGACAGAGAGAGGAAGAGAGAGAGAGAGAGAGAGAGAGAGAGAGAGAGAGAGAGAGAGAGAGAAAGAGCGCATCCCCGGTGAGAACATGAGACAGATCACTCACTACTGATTTGTGGTGTTTGCACAGGACCACTCTCTAGAGAATTAACACAAGATGAGCCGCTGTGTCTCAATAAACAAACGTTGTATTACTATCGTGCATTTCTAGGAAAAAGGCAACAGACAAAAAGTGAGAAGGAAGGGTGGGATGAGAAAGAAAGAAAAAATGACAGACAGAGAGACAGGCAAACAGATAGATAGATAGATAGATGAGCAATTCGGAAATAGAGAGAGAGAGAGAGAGAGAGAGAGAGAGAGAGACTGACCTGTAAGAGGAGAATGAACTGAGGAAAGCGCTGTATGGGTTTCACCATGAGGCCGTAGAGAGTGATGCGGTCAGCACTAGACGACTGCTTCTTCTGGAAAACACAGAGAGAAAGAGAGAGAGAGAGTTAGACAGCCGGGGAGAGATATAGATTTTAAATGAAAAAAAAACACAAACTTATCAGATAGATAGATAGATAGATAGATAGATAGATAGGGACAGAAGAAGGACGAAAAGAGGTAAAAGGAGGGAAACAGGGAGGAGGCAGCAAAAAAGGAAAGGAAGAAGAGGGACTAAAAGTATGATGGACAGAGCAACAGAGGGAGGGAAGAATGGAGGAGGGAGGGACGGAGGGTGAGAAGGAGGAAGGGAGGATGGAGTGAAATAGAAGGGAGGAAGGGAGAGGTGGGGAAAAGAGGGAGGGACAGAGGAAGAGAGGGAGGGAAGAATGGAGTGAGGGAAAGAAGAAGAAAGGGTAGAAGGGAGGAGGGAAGGAAAGAAGGAGGCACAGAGGAAGAGAGAGAGAGGAAAGAATGGAGGAGGGCGGGAAAGAAGGACCCAAGGAAGAACGGAGGAGGGAGAGAAAAAGGGAGGGAAGAAGGGAGAAAGAAGGGACAGAGGGTGAATGGGAAGGAGGAAGGGAGGATGGAGAGAAGTAGTGAAAGAGGGAAGGGTGGAGGGAAGTAAGGACAGAGGAAAGGTGGGAAGAAAGGAGGAGAGAGAAAAGGGGAGGGAAGAAGGAGGGACAGAGGAGGGGGGCGGGGGGGAAGGAGACAGGGAAGCCGAGAGGAGGAAGAAAAAGAGGGAGAGAGAGAGGGACGGAGGGAAGTATAAAGGGAAGCTGGGAAAGTGGGATGGAGGGAAGGAAGAAAGGAGGGGAAAAGGAGGAAGGGAGGGAGTGAGGTGGGAAGGGAGGAGGGCGGAGACAGAGACAGAGAGAGGTCTTGGTTTTAAATAAAAAGCACAGGCCTATCTGATCTGACCTGTCTACACGGTGCAGAGTGGATGGGATTTGGCAGAGAGGGATGGAGGGATGGAGAGAGAGAGACAGAGAGAGAGAGGGAGGGATGGTATAGAGAGAGAGAGAGAGAGAGAGAGAGAGAGAGAGTGTAGGAGGAGGTTAGAGTACGTGTATCGATTCTCTGAGCACTGCCAAAAGACTTAGGCCATCATTAGAGAGCGCGGTGTCGGAGTGGAGGTGGGCTGGAGAGCTCTCTGCTTTCAGTGTGTGTGTGTGTGTGTGTGTGTGTGTGTGTGTGTGTGTGAGCGTGTGTGAAAGGGAAATACATCAGACTGCAGCTTTACACCGTCCGGGCCCAGTTTTCCCACACACACATTAAGCTTAGTCTAGAACTTAATCACCCTGTCAAGCTCCATTTCTCACCCAAAAGAACTTTTCTCTGGCTTTGGACTAGAGCTGCTGTAGTTGACGCCAAATGTGTTACAAACAAACAAATAAACAAATAAATAAATAAATAAGATTATTACTCCTGAATAAAGCTTCAGTAAAGCCTGCATTAATCAGTGATGTCTACTACTCGAGTATTTGTATTTAAAGATTATCTGCAGCGCAACTGTCTTCATTACTGTGGTCAAAGTAAAGGATTGTCTTTTGTTTTAGTGTTTAACTTGTTTAAGTGTCTTGCTTTAATTTCAACCATTTTAATTTAATTTAATTTAATTTAATAAAAATTACTTTTGCTCAAATAAGTCCTTCTTGTCCACCTGAAAATACCAGGACACGGTTTCAACAGTAAATATTTTAAGCACTTCACATACATTATCCATATAAGCAAGTATTACTCTCTACTGACTACAGTAATGAGTGTAATTGATAGTAATTACTCTCTTGACATGACGAGAAATGAGAGTAATTGATAGTAATTACAGTAATTAGAGTAATTGATAGTGATTACTATAACAAGTAATTGAGAATTACAGTAGTCAATAATTTATAATTCTTCTCATTACTGTAGTCAAGTAGAATGAATAATTGATTGTGACTACAGTAATGAGTAATTCATAGTAATTACAGTAATGAGTAATTGATAGTAATTACTCTCCTTACTGTAGTCAAATAGCAAAAGTAATTGCTAGTAATTACAGTAAAGAGTAATTGATATTAATTACAGTACCTACTTGCTACACACATGGTCTTCATGTAATAAACGCTAATAGCAGCAAAACAGATTAAATACTTGAGTACTATTCACATCAGAGACTTTAGTCGTTTTACTAAGTAGGGTTCTAAAGGGAGACTGATGTCACCTTCAGGAACTCCAGGAAGGCTGGTTTGGACAAGCAGGCTTTCTTAATGAGCGCCATGGAGCTGGTGAAGTTGTTGACATAGTCACTGTAGACGTCCAGCACCATGGACTTGGAGAACTGGGAAAAAGGCAACAACACAATGAAATGAGAATTAGAGGCGAGTCTCTTGGTGGTCAGGCAAGATCCAGGCCACCACAATGAAATGTGACCTCTAGATTTGACCCATCCATGAAGGAGCAGTGGGCAGCTGACATGGTCAGAGACAGAATGACCCGACTGTTACGGGTTCCCAAGATCAGCACCGGATGAAGAACAGCACCAGCACCGGCACCAGTGCAGTGGAAAAAGGGATAAGCGCCACAAAAAAAAACTGAATTCGGCTCACCGAGGCCACAAAGAGGTCTCCAATCTTCTCACTAGAGTCCCATTCGGCCACTCGCGATGCCAGTGCGATCTGGAACATGGAGTGGCACTGTGTAATCTCCCGGACGCGGTAGAAAATGGGTCTGATCTTCCTGGGGCTCAGGATGCGAGGTTCCGCCTCCAGCAGGGGGCGCTGGTACTCCTGTGGAATCATAGCAAAAAACAGGAAGGTTACGTTTTGGGAATGTTACATTAATCAGTTAATTGCTAATTGGGGTTACACGTAGATTAAATTAATGAGTGCTATACATTGAATTTGGTTTTTGTAGCATGTTCATTAGAGGTCGACTGGAGTGTTTTCTTTAGGGCCAGCATTGATCATTATTATTAATCAAGGAGAATTATAAATGATATTTTGAACCGACTTATGAATTTATAACATCTGTAAACCAATTTTTGCATATATTAATGATCAGAACTTTCAGAATGTAAAGACTAGGGATGCACAATAGGGGTGTTATTGGCAGAGGCGGATATCCGATATTTTTATGCAATATTATATGGTGCTACCGGTAAACGAGGAAGGCAAGCAGATAAAGACAAAAGATTTTGCTCACTGAAGTTCCACTGCGAGTGTGAAAGCAGAAGGTGGCGCACTTCGAGCATAGTGCACAACCTTTTAAGAAAAAGTCTCACAAAGTAGTGAGAGTACTTAATAGTAATTACAGTTTGTAGAGTAATGAGACTAATTGATAGTAATTATAGTAATTAGTAATTGATAGTAATTACTCCCATTACTGTAGTCGAGAAGAAAAGGTAATTGATAGTAGTTACTCTCTACGTGATAAGAGTAATGAGTAATTGAAAGTAATTACAGTAATTAGAGTAATTAATAGTGATTTCTGTAATGACTAATTGCTAGTCATTACAGTAATGAGTAATTGATAGTAATCACTCTCATTACTGTAGTCAAGTAGAAAAAGTAATTGATAGTAGTTACAGTAATTAAAGTAATTGGCAGTACAGTAATTAGAGTAACTGATAGTAATTGCTGTCATTGCCGTAGTGAAGCAGAGTTTGCTGGCCAATAAATGAGTGAAAGTAACATACTTTTGACTAGAGTGGAGCGAGGCCGGAGCACTTCAAGTATTGTGCACAACATTTTAAGAAAAAGTCACTTCCTACCCTATGCAGTGTAGGGTACGTATGACACTCCATGTGCACTACCTAGTGCGTAGAGAGCCATAAATCTACAACCCTGCCTATTTCCAGAGATGCATACTACCACACAGAAAAGTATGATGAGAGCATCTTATCCACCATACTATTAAGTGCAGTAGTACCCAGCTCAGGACACAGCCCATGTGCGAAATCGCTAAGTGACACAAACGCAATTTAGTTTCACTTTTCAAGCGCATAAAATTACAGAATGATGAGAGTCCAGTGTTTAGACAGTGATCATTTTGACCAGAGATAAATTGATCTGTGGGCAGCTTTTGATACGGGATTAATGTGTAATTTAGAGAATTTAGCAACTTTTGTGATTTAATTTCACGTTGTTCTAATATCTTTTAAAACTCATCTTTAGCATGAGAACCACAGTTTTCATCAATTTGCCAGATTTTCAAAACGTGATTTTGGACACAGCAGATGCTTTTTCGAATGAGAGATGAGTTCATTTCCTTTCTTGCCTCACCTTTGAAAGCAGAAGAGAAAGAGAGCAGACTGCTGCCTGAATTTCAATAAAGATCACGTGTCTGAAGGCGTCTGGCGTTTTATTCATTAAAATATTCCGCCAATTTTAAATGCCCCATTTGCATATATGAATACACCCTTCAAAAAAATGCGTGCGTATCAGACCCGAGGAGATATGCACATACTAATCGTCCAGACATCATGTTCTCTGATTCTTACAGCCCTCCCCTTGCACCTCTTTAATTCGGTTCAATTCCCCTCCCAACTTAAAACGGCGCTGACAAGACGACAACGAGGTTTTCCCTAATGCATAGATGCTGACTTATTGCTAACTGCTAACGTACACTATGTCAGGTGCTAACGTACACTATGTTAGTGGCTAACGTACGCTATGTTAGTGGCTAACGTACACTATGTTAGTGTCTAATGTACACTATGTTAGTCGCTAATGTATGCTATGTTAGTTGCTAACGTACACTAGGTTAGTTGCTAACGTACACTATGTTAGTCGCTAATGTATGCTATGTTAGTTGCTTACGTACACTATGTTAGTTGCTAATGTACACTATGTTAGTTGCTAATGTACACTATGTTAATTGCTAATGTAACCTATGTTAGTTGCTAATGTACACTATGTTAATTGCTAATGTAACCTATGTTAGTTGCTTACATACACTATGTTAGTTGCTTACATACACTATGTTAGTTGCTAATGTACACTATGTTATTTGCTAATGTACACTATGTTATTTGCTAACGTACACTATGTTAGTTGCTAACGTACACTATGTTAGTTGCTTACGTACATTATGTTAGTTGCTTACGTACACTATGTTATTTGCTAACGTACACTATGTTATTTGCTAACGTACACTATGTTAGTTGCTAACGTACACTATGTTAGTGGCTAACGTACAATATGTTATTTGCTAACGTACACTATGTTAGTTGCTAACATACACTATGTTAGTTGCTAACGTACACTATGTTAGTTGCTAACGTATACTATGTTAGCAACTATGCTTTTGGGAAATGCACCCATGTAAATTGTAGGTTTGAGTAATGCATGAGAACTGTCACTGCGGTAAAGCTGGTTTATTGTTCGACATGCACGCTAATTCCTACATATTGATATGTCTCACTTCAGTAGACTCTGCTGTTGATTCACACTACAATAGCATTTTTCGACAAGGTGGCATAAATCATCAGAACACCGGCTCTCTCAGAACTCAGAACCTCAAGCGAAGAAGGTGTTCATGAATAAATCACGAGTCCTAATCTTTAAAAGCAAAGACACTTCGTAGTTAGATCATGGAAACAATAGATTATTTTTCACTGCTTTCTTTCTTTGCCATCGTTCTCGGGGACCGCTAATGAATTATTGACAAAAACCAAGAAAAAGAAATAAATAGGGCTGAGGATGAGACGAAGGGACTCTTCTCGCTTTTAACGAGGTCTACAGAGGCGACTTCACCACTAAAACTCAATTATCCGACCACTTTCATCTATCCTCCGTCCCACTGTCGGAGATTTTGGGAGCCGGTCGGCTTTATTGGCGAGCAAACTTGTTGAGCGTGTTAGTTCGATGTCGCGGCACACAGTAATGAGAACTCGGATCACGACAAGCTAAAGACGTCGCTTTGATAACGGCAACAAAGGTGGAGAAATCTCGGCTTTCACAGAGCTCACGTTCGTCATTGATGTGAGATTTTGTTTTAGGCGTCACTTCAGCCTTCAAAGGGGGAAAAGATTATAAATTTTTACTTTGTTGTGCTGTTTTTCTCTCTGTTGGTGTGACAACGGAGATTGTTACTGTATATTCTGTTATGTTACGTGTTAAGTTACATGTTATGTTCTATGTTATGTTGTTATAAGTTGTTATATGTTATATGTTGACTGTTGATTTGGTTTCTCTAGTTCACCATTTTTTCACTCGCATAGAATGCTGCACTTTATTTTTCCGTTTTACGTCTTTTATCCCTTTCCACTTTTTTTCAGCACACATTTTCTCTAGGGTGTGATAGTTATCTAGGGTCTGATGCATGCCATTAATATAAATATGTACAAAGTAGAGTTGTAACGATGCATCGTTCTACGCTGATATATCGAACAAAGCTTGTAGCATTGATCCAAAATTAAAACATTGATCAGACATTATATGTATTGTCATTGTATTGAAAGGGATGTCGATTTTTTAGCAAATGAAGATCAAGACTTTCATGTAAATGTCTAGATGAGCTCAGAAATCATTTATATTGACATCAAATATTTCTCCATTGCATTAATATAATATCGGATTGTGATGAAGCTTGAGATTTGAGTTTTGTAGCCACAAGACGTAATTCTCACCTGCAGAATCCTCTTGAGTGACTCCAGGTAGCTTTTCTCACTCTGGACAATGGAGCTGAGGATATGACGCCTGATGATCTGACCAGGAACAAAACAAGAGGTGATGAAAAAACCTTCAGATCGTTAAAGTGTAAGTCATTACTGAAGTCGTGCTCTGGTGAGTGGACGCACAAGATAATGTGTGAAAAGCAAAGTGTGTATTTTTAGCATGTCTTAATGTTGTGATCTGAGACCTGCTGACTGCTCAGTCCCTGTGGCATGGGGCCAAGTTGAGCTGGAGGATGCTTCACTTCCGACACCATCACATCCAGATACCCTGCGTCGTCCTCAACATCGTCTGGAGAGAGAGACTTAATTAATGAGAAATGAGAAGTGGAGATAGAGAGCAAGAAGGAGAGCACGAGAGATGGGGAGAGTGGGAGGAGAGAGAGACAGGCAGAGAAGGAACGAAAAAGAAAATTCATTTCATGAATGAAAAGAAATAGAAGAGAAGACCATCGCAATCAGTAAAAAGAAAGAGAAGAGAAAAGAAAAGAAAAAAAGAAGAGCACCACGGTCAGTAAAACGGAAAGAAAAACAAGGGAAGAGAAGAGAAGAGAAATAAATGAGAAAGGAGAAGAGCATCACAGTCAATACAAAGGAAAAGAAGAGAAGAGAAGAGCAGTCAGTAAAAAGGGAAAGAAGAGAAATGAGAAGAGAATGAAAAGGACCGTCGGTAAAAAGGAAGAGAAGAGAAAAGAAAAAAATAAGTAAAAGAGATAAGCAACAGTTCGGGAGAGAGGGATGAGACGGTGAAAGAAAAGAGAAAAGAAAAGAAACGAAAGCAAGAGCATGGAAGAGTAAAGAAAAAAATGACAAAAGAAAAGGGAAGAGAAGAGAAAGAGAGACAGTCAGTAAAAAAGACTGGGAAAAGAAAGAGAGAGTGTGAAAGAGAAAAGAGAGAGAAATGAGAGAAAGAGGCCATCAGAAAGAAAGACAAAGAGAAGAGACAAGACAGTCAGCAAAAAGAGAGAGATTATAAAATGGGAAAAAGTGAGAAACACAGAGACACTTCATTCAAATATAGGGCAAGATTGAGAACAGAGTCAGTGAGAGGTGAGACAGAGTGTGTGAAGATAGAAGAAGAGAGAGAGAGAGAGAGAGAGAGAAACTCCTCACATCTTCAAAAAGCAGAGCAGTCTTATTCCATTTGGGAGGAAACTCTGCATTTTTGGAAAACAGTCGCTCTAAACCACATCCAAACACTCCGTTACTGCACACAGCCACAAAGCACCTCACACACACACTTCTCACACCTGCCAATAACAACGCAAACCTTCAAACCAGTTCAGATAACGAGCTGAATAGCAATAACGTCGCCAGCGTTTAGTGTTCCGCTCAGCCAATCAGCACCTCAAACCCGAATTAGTGACCTTTCAACCTTGAAATCATCACAAGACGCCGCGTCTTCTACTCTTTACTTTCATTCTTTCTTTTGTTTTGAAGCAGCATCGGTTGGAGTGCGGCTTCCATTGCTGCATGCTAATCGCTCCACATCAAGAAGAGAGAGAGAGAGAGAGAGAGAGCGATGGAGAGAGATTTAGTTAATGGTAAGAAAGAGAAGACATAAATGCAGAAATGAGTAGTCAAAGAAGAGAGACAGTCAAAAAAGAGAAAGACAGGCAGAATAAGAACGACAGAGTTAGCTGATAATGCAATATAGTGAAGTGAGAGAAAAACAGGATCACAGTTAATGGAAGGAAGAGAGGAGAAGAATGAGAAAGAAGAAAAGAGAAGAAGTAAAAAAAAGGATAGACAGGAAGAGAGGAGAAGAGGACACAATCTGTACAAAGAATGGGAGAGATGACAGAGTGAGAGAGAAAGTGAGAGAGAAGAGAAGAGCGCCTCAAGTCAACGAGAATTAGTGACATTTCACCCTTGAAACCATCACACGACGTATTGTCGTTTTTTTCTCTATTCCTGTTCTTTCTCTTTAAGCAGCAACATTTGGAGGCGAGGTTTCCATTACTGCATGCTAATCGCTCCGCATCGTCCGGACTCTGCAGGGAGTCGATCAGATTCACGCAAATTTTCTCCACACGCTTCAAACGCTCACATCAGCCTGCAGCGTGGTCTGTCTGCGCAAGGCCTCGCATCATGATCATCAGCAGCAGCAGCAGCACCACCACCACCACATTCCTTTTATAAAGGGCAGGAACTTTAATTTAAACCAAACGTTTATAATAAAACTCCAAAAATGTTGGGTTCACGACTGTAACTCCTTAACTTGTTCATATGAAAATGAAACGACTGGACCTCATTACATGAGAAAGAAGAGAAGAGAAAGGAGGACTCACTAAAAAGGGTGGGATAGAAAAATAACGAGAAGAGAAGACAGTAAAAAGGGTGGAAGAGAGATGAGAAGGCTCAATAAAAGGGTGTAAATTAACAACGTGGGAGAAAAATGACAGAAGAGAAGAGAAGCGAAGAGAAGAGAAGAGAAGAGAAGAGAAGAGAAGAAAAGAGAAAAGTCTCAATAAAAAGGTGTGATTTCCTATTGACAGATTTCTCAGTAATCTGAAACGGAGACTGAAATGATGAACAACACCTACCCGATTGCTCTTTCTTCTGCAGGAAGGAGACTTTCCTCATGACGGCTATCTTGGTCTTCTCCAGGCCATCTTTAGTTCCGCTTCGCGCCGCTCTCATCAGCTGATGGACCTGCCGAGGGGGTGGGGGTGGGGGGGAGAGGAGAGGAGAGGAGGGACAACGGTTCAGAAAAACTCCACCTCGTCCTGACTTGCCCTCCCAAAACTGCCCTCTCCCCGCATCAGTGGGGGAAAAAGGCCAACGCTAACGTGTTAAATCCATATATCCGTTGGATATAAGCTCGCGGATTTGGGCTGAAAACCGGCTCGTATCCTGGACAGCATCTGGAACTGGACCGGATGGAGCGGAGCCGAGATTTTGGGGATCCTCAAGCCACACTGATATTTTTAAACTCCTGATGACCTCGATTCTCAAAACCAGGGCATTTACTGGGAGCAGTCAGAAAAGCAAACACGTGACAAGAAGATGAAAGTGATAAAAATGGAGAAGACAGAGGGATGAGGAAGAGTGATGGCTGCTTCAGGGTCTCTAATTTGGCTCAGAGCATTTATGCTGATGCTGATTAAAGGGCTGTTTGTAGCGAAAGATGACGGCATTCAACAGCAGAAGCCACAACACGTGCTGTGAGAGTGTGAGACTAAAATAGAGGGATGGATAGAAAAAGAGAGAGAGAGAGAAAGAGAGAAACTATGCTCATGAATAGGAGAGCGAGAATGAGAGATAGCAAGACTATGAGAAAGAGAAAGAATCAGAGAGAGGGAATGAAAGAGAGATAGAACCTCCATTTTCTCATTGCAACCACTAACCAAATCCCTGCCCCCCTGTTGCCCCTCGTCTCCTTCCTGCCCCTCGTCAGGGGGGTCGTTTCTGGTTTCTGTACCTGCTGTTTGCCCCCAAGTCTCATGCTGATCTCCCTCTTGGTCCTGGCACAGCGATCACGGAGCCGCCGAACGCCGGGGGACAGCTGCCAGCATCGCCACGGCAGAGGCAGCATCAGCATCAGCAGCGGCAGCAGGAGCAGGAGCAGGGGTGGATGGATGGAGGAGGAAGATGGGTAGGAGGGGGAAGGAGGATGGTAAGACAGGGATTAGGTGGGGTTAACACAAATGGGGGGGGGCACAAATGGGACAAAGCCCAAAAAGCAGGGGATAGTCTGATGGGGAACGCCGCAAAAATGATCATCTCAGAGTCATAAGAATTAGGAGAGTTGGTGGCGTAAAGGACTTGAGTATTAATGCTTTGTTCATTTGGGATTTGATTAAGTCGCAGAAGGCTAAAATTTTCAGGGTAAGTAGAGCGCTGTGAAACTCGCCATAAGCCGAAAATCATAGTGATTCAACGTAACGGCGTAACGGTAGGGTTTTCGCCTTGTGGTCAGAAGGTCACAGGTAAAGTTACAACTGAGGTACTCATGAGCAAGGTACAGTCCCCAAGCACTGCTCCCCGGGTGCTTGTTAGCTGCCCACTGCTCCTTCATGGATGGGTTAAATGCAGAGGTCACATTTCGTTGTGGTGTGCACACAATGACAAATAATCATTTACTTTCACTTAATAAGGGTTATAGCTCATGAGTACCTCAGTGGTACCTTTACCGGTTCTGGATTCGAACCGGCGACCTTCTGATCACGGGGCAAATGCCCTAACCATTATGCCATTAACTGCCCCAAACTTATGCATGGACCCCATGTATTGCCACTTGCGGCTATATTTATTATTATTCTCTAAAGGCTTGATCCTAACAGCTTTCCACCCTCTTGATATTCTCTCAGTGTAAACAGGAAGACGTTGAGATGCTTCCCCAGCGATGCTGAAGGAGTCTCACAAGTGCTGAGGTCGCGCTGGAGACATCAACTACCGTCTTTTATAAAGTACGAGCTGGAAGGTATTACAAGAATCATATCTAAGAGATACAATACTGTGCAGAAGTCTTTTCTTGATGTTTTTGTAAGGAAAATGAGACAGTAGGTACAGTGAATTATTGCAAACACAAGAGTCAGCCATAAGATTATGACATCTGATGTGTGAAGTGAATAATACTGATTACCTGGTTACAATGGTAAACCTGGCAGTGAGTGAGATCTTTTAGCCATTTCAACCCTGAAGTTGATTTGTTGGAAACATAAAACATGGATGAGGGCCAAATTTTGATGATGGCTAGTAGGGGTGGGAATTGATAAGATTTTATCATTATCAATGCCATTGTCGATTCTGCCTATCAATCCAAGTCTCTTATCAATTCCTGAGTTGTTTATTGACTGCGAAAAAAGTAGTCTTCCACACCAAAAGCAACCAGTTGATTTTTCCCAGAATGATGTCTGCACAAGACTGAAAACATGAACACATTCATTAAAATTCTATGGCTTAGTACTATGAAAAAAAATAAGGTTAGTTCCAGGTGGAAGCATTTCTTTATGCATTTGGAATCCATCGGGACACAGAATAAAAGTTTTGGCCGTTTTTGAACATTTGGACTATAACTTTTTTGACTCATTCTGGGAGAGAAGTACGCTTTTGTCAAGAGGGCGTTCCATATGAGAGCTGTGGCACAATAGCACTGTGAACACGTCGGAAATAAATAAATATCAAGTAAACAGTTGTGCTGTGAGTAGAACGCTAGTTGTTATTTATCAGCTAAAATGTATGTTTTGTCTGTAATAAATGGGAAGATTCAGCTGAACTGGAAGGTTTTAGTGAATGTTGGACTTCCCCGTGAGAGTCGTGCGCGCTAACAAAGTCAGTGCATGTGTTTACATCGCGAAAAATATCAAGGTCAAGTCGCAGAGAGTGTGACGTAATCAACCGCGATGCAAAACTGGAAAAACGTTGTCCTGGGAAATGAGAGAGTCGTTAAGAAGAATCGAAAGGTTTGAGGTGGGCCGTTCCAATGGAACTGATCAATTGGAGCCGTTTCTGAGTCGAATTTTCAATTCCCTCCCCTAGTTCTGATAAAAGGTGTCGCAACACACCGAGCGTCACAGTTTGTTGTCTATAGGACTGCGATGTCACATATCTACTCAATAGTAACGTTATAATGTTATGGCTGATACTATTGAGTCTGGCTCTTGTGAAGCAAAATGTAAAGAAATGACTGCTGCACAGCGCTGTATTCATCAAGACATTTTGGACAACCTTTAAAAATAAACCATGAGATTATAAATGTATTCAGGAAGAATTAAGACATTTTTGTAGCAGAGGGAGGTGGGTTTTAGCTTTGTTATAAGCTCGACTCAGGGAGAAGATGCATCACGGACCCATGTTAATATTTTACAAAATATACTAAATTTAGTATTATTATTATTATTATTATTATTATTATTATTATTATTATGTCCAAAATATACATTAACATGCTTAGTCATAAAATATGGTTACAATGTTCAGACAGCTATATAACACTATAGGATTGTTGCAGAAACTTGACAAACATTACAAGTTTAATATGAGAGAAATATGCTTAAAAAATCCCAATTTCGAGCTGCGTTCGTTTCTTTCAGTGACAGTAATTTCAAGGTTTTTCAAGGAAATGCAACCTGTAAAGCAAATGTGGAGCACAATGAAACTAGCTGACTTGTTGCCTCAAGAACACTCAGGTATTACAACTAACACACGCAACATACCTGCATGAACACACATAATTACACAGGAACACATTCACACACACACACATATACCGTACACACACACACACACAATACAGTTCTTCTAGCTAAATGAGATAAATGTGGGAATTAGTGAGAAATGTGATGAAATGGGAGGACAGTGCCCTCCCCAGGTCAGTGCAGGGGAACAGTTAAACACACACACACATCTACTAGGATGACAAAGGAACACAGACGCACACACACATTCACGCACATGAACTCACACATGAACCCACACTCACATACATAGACACACTTACACACGCACAGTACACATGCAAAACATATACTGCCTACAGTCATGCACACCACACATATACACACACACACACACACACACACACACACAGACACACGCATGCACTAACACACATATATACACGGGCATGCACACATACTCAGACACATGCATGCACACTAGACACATGATTGCACGCGACACACACGATATATACACACCCATGAATGCATGCACTAACACACACATATACACACACACACACTCAGACACATGATCGCACACACACACGCATATATACACACCCATGAATGCACAACATACCTATACACACTCATGCACGTGCACTCACACACATGCACTAACACACATATATACAGACATGCACACACAACATACCTATAGGCACTCGTGCATTCACGCACATGCATGCACTGATTATTTTATACACGATGTATATATATACACACATGCATGCACAACATACCTACACACACACACTCTTGCACTCACACATGCACGCACCACATAGCTACACACACTCATGCACATTTACACAAACACACACACACACGCACACACATCTATTTACACACACACACACACACACACATGCACGCATAAACTTTGGAAACCTGCAGGTTTTATCTCCCCAAAAGCAGTGTAGGTCGGAAACACACACACATTCTCTCTCACACACACACACAAACACACACCTGCTGCGGGGTCGGCACTTTCTCCGGCCAGACTGCTCACTGCGGCTCTCAAACTTGCTGAGCTCCAGCCGCCGGGTAGGTCTTGATGGACTCTCCTGCACGCTTCCCCAACTGCCCCTGCACTCACACACACACACACACACGCCCCCAACAACACAAACATGCATGTCAGCACAGCCCGAGACACTGCAAATAATCAGAGAAGATAAGGCACTGTCAAACCCGAATCTCACACAACCTACACACACACACAGAGCAGTGTTATTTCCGACCTCACCTGGAGATTTGATCTCGCATCGCACGCCATCATAAATCACCTCCGGTTGCTGGTCTGCGCTCACTCGGCACAGAGACTGCACCTGGAGACAAACGAGAATCATGGAGGGCTGGGATCATCGCACACACAAATATTCTGTAAATTCTAAACACGCTAATTCTGTGTGTAAATGTTAGACTGTGAGCTGTGAATTCCACCGTAGTGCAGTTTTTCTAGTCCAAGACCAGGCCTAATCCACAATCAAGAAACCGTACATCCAGCTATGTGAACACATTTAATCAGATAAACAAAAATATGGACAGGTTTTTAGGGATTTGACCCCCTCAGAGTCCTAAAGAACCCCTAAAAGTTAATATATTGTGATAATTTTTTTTTCCAATGGAATAATTAAAAAATGGCAGGCTTTACAAAAAACTAAGATGTAAAATACTTGCTTTGCAACTAACAATTTTTTTAATGTTTATTTTTAAAGTGATTTTACTTTTTTTTAATCTGCTGTATATATACTCAGGTCAGTATTTTCTCAACACGCTTAAGGTCTTATTTTTAAATATTTAATAATCCAGGTTTTTAAGGCATTTTATAGCATCGCGAACTCCAAAACACTTTTTACCCTCCTTGTCTCTAGAAGGCGCTAACTCCAGAAACAGGCAAATTACACGAAAAGTAATAAATAGCACAGTTCACCTTAATGGAGGTGCTGAATGACAATTTTTGTGACGTGCAAAAGAAGGACAAAAAAGAGGAATGCGGTTGGGCTGAAAAATTAGAATAAACTGTAAAATTAGCTTCATGAGCAAAAAATGATAATGGAAGGAAAACAAGAGATGGAGACAAGCATAACAAGGTGATGGTGTGTATCTTTTGCCGAGTAACATGGTAGCCAGCCATGAAGCCGGTGAATTTATGAATTTTATATTTTATTTAATTGAGACTTTAATGCCGCTCTCGGCGGGATTTCTCATATCAGATCCGCGGTCTTCCTCCAACTCTTCAATCCTCCATCCATCTTCTCAATTCCTGGATTTGCTATATCGGCTTCTACTGAACACAGCGTTTTACTCTGGCTTGCGGAACTTATCGATTCCCCTTTTGAAACCCGATTTGCCCGGAACGATTTCACCTCGGCTTCGGTCGCTCCTCCAACGCTGCCTGGGGTATGTGAATTACTGAATCTCAACAAGGCTAATCTAAGCCGTTGTCAGACAGAGGAGGTGAAGAAGAGACATCCACTGATGTGTGTTGAGGAAAAACGTGTTGAGGATAAAGTTGAGGGAAAAATCCAGCACTAGGAATGAGTAGGAAGGAATAGGCGTAAATTAAAACATACATGAACTCCCATGATACACTCAAGTGCTTTTTGTACATTTTTAGTTATGTCAAGCTTCTCATACTGTGAATTTTGCACTATTGATCATTCTTGGTTCAAATTTGGGGCAGTTGGGAGTGTAATGGCTGTTACAGTCATCACCAAATCCCAAGCCTAACTTTGTCCCTTATCTAACTCTCTAATTTCAAACCCAGTCATCACCAACCCAAGCCCAATGTATCCAATAGGTAATCCCAACACTAAACCTAGCTTCATCAAACCCCAAAATCTAAATTTGTCCATTATCTGATCCCCACTCTAAACCTAGTCATCACCAAATCCCAAGCCTAAATGTATCCATTATCTAATCCCCACTCTAAACCTAGTCATCACCAAATCCCAAGCCTAAATATATCCATTATCTAATCCCAAGTCTAAACCTAGTCAGAATAAATTAATAAACAGATAATGGAGTTCCTGTCGAGGTTGTCCTCAAGGTTCTCAGAGGGAATTACAACTCACCAGCTAGACGCCAACGAGAGGGCGGAATTCCATATGTGGGTATTTAAGATAAGGAGCAGAACTTTATGAATCAGCCCCTTTATTTCTCAGCTTCTGCTCATTTTTGTGCTATCTTATCTGGCTCATTTGTGAGGCATTTCCTTCCTGGTGCGAACATCATGTTTTTCCCAAAATGGCATGTTTTTCAGTTGGTCAAGCTTTAAAAATGCTTAAAATAATGGAGAAACCAGAATAATACCACATCCCGCAAAAACCTAAATTTTTAAATGTAATCCAGGATCTATATGATTAGAACAAAAATTACTGTCAAGAAACTAATGTAGGCCTCCATCTGAAGGAGCATGAAAAATAAAGACCCGAAATGGCCTTTAATAGCGAACAATGCGTCCCAGTCTGACCTGGAAACTATTCCAAACTTCAATATTTACTCCTAGACTGCAAGAAAGTACAGTCAGTTCAAAAGGCCCTGTCTCATCTCTGCTCTGAAGGTGGCTGAACACACAACAGACTTCTCTTTTGAAGGAGTCGTTGTGCGTTCCTAACTCAGGCGTCGGCTCCGGAGACTCGGAGCCTGCAGCGGTGTAGAGCGTCGCCCGAGGCGAAGTCGGAGTCACACAGCCGTTTTCTCTCTCATGTCACACTCGGCTGGCTTCAAAACCCCACAGTTACCTGAGCGTCTCGGCTTAATGCACCGTCTCAGCTCGTCCTACAGCTGCGTATGGATCTCACAAAGCCGATGCGCGTGTGTGTAGACGATGTATTCACAGCAGTCATCAGAGAAGAAAAAGAGAGAGAGAGAGAGCAATGGAAGGGTTTGTTGGAACGTCAAGTCTAAAATGACCCTGAAGAGAACAATGCTTATCAAAAATCGATACTAACCCTTAACTGTAGTCTTAAAAGACAAACCTCATCATCTAATCCCCATCCTAAGCCAAACCATTATCTAATCCCAAACCTAAACCTAAATCACCTAATCTCCATTCTAAACATAACCACCATCTAATCCCATAATTTACCTATGATGTGTTACCAACCATTAGCCTAACCATTATATAATCCTGACACTAAACCTAATTACAACAATTATCTAATCCTCATTTTAAACCTAACTATCATCTTATCCTTATCTTTAACTTAACTATGATATATTACCAACCATAAACCTTACCATCCATCTGCAACCCTCAACCTAACCATCTAATCCCAACCCTAAACCTAACTATCAAACTCTGTTGTTGCTTTGGTAATAAGATTTTGGCAGACTCAAAAGAAATCTCTACTACCACCAACAAACTCTTGAGTCGGCTTTAGACCCTTATACTCCAGCATTTATTCTGAGCACAGAATCAGCAGCAGAAGCAAATCTGTACAGACTCCTACCTCCGGCATCGTGTGGCCAGCCTTCCCTCCGCCTGCACTGTTAGTGCTCTCTACCTGCCTCATCTCGAAAAAGCAGCCGGGTTCTCTCCTCTTGGAGACTCTGAAGTCCCCGAGCCAGATCTCTGGAACATTGAGCCAAGAAAATAGAAGTTGTGTTATTGCGGGGCCTTTAGGGAGTCACTCAGGTTATTATGAGGCTGAGATTGAGGAGGAAGAGGAGGAGGAAGAGGAGGGTCATGACGTTATAATTAGTTTTTTTTTTCAGATGTCTAAGCAATGTGCTGAGTCAACAGCACCTAGAGAAATCACACGAGTCACCCCATATAAAAATGGCTTAGAATTCTTTTTGATTTTGGTCCTGAATCATTATGTCTTGTTTCCAATCAAATATGTTGTAGGTTCTCTGTCTTCCAGGACATGAATCTTGGAGTGCTTTTGGTCAAAGGCAATTGGACTTTTTTCTGCACTTCGTCTTCGTTCTCGAACACTGCCCTTATTGTTGGTTCTTGATGGCGGCACATTGATTCTGGAAGACTAGATTTCTTTGATTCTCTTCGTTAGGGCTCTTGAATCGCTCTTCTTTAGATTCTTGAAGACTGCACTTATTCTGGTTCTTGAAAACTCCATTTTCATCCTTGATGACTGCACTCCTCTTGGTTCTGAAGACACATTTCTTGGTTCTTGAAGACTCCACTTCTTTTGGTTCTCAGAGACTGCCCTTCTTTTCGGTTCTCGAAGGCTGCCCTTCTTTTTGGTCCTTGCAAATTTTTCGCCTCTGCAAGACTGTCCTTTCGCCCTGCAAGACTGCACCCTTTTTCGGTTCTGCAAGACTGCACCTCTTTTCGGTTCTCAAAGGCTGCCCTTCTTTTCGGTTCTTCAAGACTGCCCCTTCTTTGGTTCTCGGCGTTGCCTTTTCTTCTCGTTCTGCAAGACTGCTGCACCCTTTCTCAGTTCTCATACAAACTTCTTTTCAGTTCTTTCAAGACTTCCTCTTTGCTTCAAAGGCTGCCCTTCTTTTTGGTTCTTCAAGACTGCCCTTCCTTTTGGTTCTCAAAGGCTGCCCTTCTTTTCGGTTCTGCAAGACTGCACCTCTTTCAGTCTCTGCAAGACTGCACTCTCGGTTCTCGGTTGCTGCCCTTCTTTTTTGGTTCTTGAGACTGCCTCTTTTGGTTCTTCAAGATTGCCCTTTTTCGGTTCTCGCAGACTGCCCTTCTTTATGGCTCTTGAAGACTGCCCTTCTTTTTGGCTCTTGAAGACTGCACTTCTTTTCATTCTTGAAGACTCCACTTCTTTTCTTGAACTATCAAAAAGAAGTCCAGTCGCCTTCTACTCAAGCATGCAGGATCAGTCAAATCAGGTATTCTTTAGAGTTAAGGGAAGTTTAAAATCACGAGCACAACCTCCAAATACATTTACACAATCCTTTTAAACACAGTTACATGTATACAGGCACATAAAAAACTTTTGTGACATCTGCAATTTTCTTCAAATCCAGCTGATGTTCTTTTCTTATATTCTCAGTTCTGGGTTGGTTTCCTCAGAATAATTGATATTCCTAATGTATCTCCATCTCTTTTAAAGACCTAAAAGTCAAGCAGTGAGGCCCGGAGGCGCAGGCTGGTGGTCGGAAGATGTCCGCAAAGTTCGTGTGAAGGGCAGAGATTTTTACAGCAGCTTATCCCACTCTTAAAAGTATGAAAGGCTCCTATGCAGCTGAGCCAGCCGGGTTGGGGACAACTGGTGTGTGGCAGGATACAAATAAGACACTACACACACCTGAGGACACACACACAGAGCAAAAAAAAGCTGGTGTTTTGCTTTGGTCCTGTCATGTTTACTTCCTCCTCCTCCTGAACTTTTTCCTAACATGCTAGATGGTAATTGTGCCCCAGTGCCATGCTGTCATGCTGTTTTATGCGTACAGCAAACTGGGCATCTGATGCCAGTCTCACAGCCCGAAGCCCTGCAGCCCTTTAAACACACCCTTGTGACAGAGATCAGGGAATCTGATCTGATGGCCAGAGTCAGACAAAGTAAACTCTGTGTGTGTGTTAGTGTGTGTGTGTGTGTGTGTGTGTGTGTGTGTGTGTGTGTGTGTGTGTGTGTGTAACCATTTAACTGGTCCATGTGCTCTAAATGCTGACTTATAAAGTTTTTTAATAATAATATTATATTATTAATATTAATATTAATAAATAATAATAATAATAGTTGTGTATTGTTTCAATTATTATTATTATTATTATTATTATTATTATTATTATTATTATTATTATTATTATTATTATTAAATAGCTACAAAATATTTGGATACCTGGTTTTAACATAATTGGAGGTAGTTTTGTTTATTCATTTATTCATTATTTGTTTTGTTTGTTTTTATTGGTTATACACATTTATTATTATGTATTATATGCATTCATTTTTCGTTTTCCCTCAGTACAAATATACACTCTGAAAAACACGTGACTGTGGCTTCACACACACTCACTCCGAGAGTTAACCCCTGATTCAAGACCAGATCTTTATAATAAACTGAGCTGGCACTAGGCTTGACCTCCCGACTGCGCAGCAATTACGGAGCAATCAGACACTGGTATCTGTGACTGCGCAACTGCAAAACCGACGTCTCACAGGTTGAAAAGTCAAATCAGCAAAACACTGGCACTGGAGCTGAACTTCAAGAGGAGTCCAAAAGATCTCAAATTGCTTGTGTGTAATGAAATCATAGAAGATAAATATGTGAAATTAATTTATAGATATACAGCTTCTAACACAATACTACTTTACAAAACAATACTCCAATTAAATATGAAAAACAAATCACTAAATAAAAGTTATAAAAGCAAAGAGTTTTTAAACTTTAATTGAATTATATAAATTAAGTTGAACAACATAAACTAAAATGCTATTAAACACAAGAAAATAAATGTATTTCATGTGCACTACACATGTACATAATTAAAAGTTGTATTTATGAAGACAGATTCTTTAAGGTTGTAGATTTATTAAGATTTGTGTGGATTAATACATTAAACTCTAGTTTCTGAACAATCTAAATGTTTAAAACTTACACTTAAAAATTAAAAAATATATTTCATTTTCTCATATATTTTCTGGAAGTAGAGAATGTTGATATAGCACTTAAGCTTTACTACTGTTATATGAATTATCTTCACTACCGATAAGCTAGCAAAAAGTTGGTTAACTGAGTAATGGAGATGCATTTTAGAATAAAATGATATTTGTTTTCTATTTACATTGTAGTAATTATACAAGCACAGAAAATCGACATGCAATTAAACTAAATGGGAAACCTGTTCATTTTTTTCCCAACAACAGACCACAATTATAATCAGTCCAAAAAAGCTTAAGTAGATATAAAATGATCAATTTCACATCGTGCAGCACTGAGCACATTACAAATGATCAATATCAGCAGATTTGAGACCAATCTTACACTATATTTTTTTAATTTGTTGTAATTAGTGTGCAATGAAACGAAAATAGTCATCAGAACACTTACAGCTTTGAGCACACAGAGGCTGGCAAACCTGAAGAAAGAAAATAGAAAAGGATTAGATTAAAAACAACCGTGACATTTATTGCAATATGTTCTGAAAAACTGAATAAACTCTGGGACCCTCAGAGCTCACATGTAGAAGGTTCAGAACTCCCCAGGGTGAACAGAAAAGGCTTTGTTTTATAAGTCGAAAAGACCAAATGTATTACATACTGTCATTAAAGAGGAAAAGAATAATAATAATACATATAATAATAATAATAATAATAATAATAATAATAATAATAATAACAACAAATAAATAATAATAATAATAATAATAATAATAATAATACAATAACTGTAGTAGTAGTAGTAGTAATATACAGGAGTAGTAGTAGGAGGCGGAGTAATATAAGTAGGAGTAATAGTAGTAGTAGAAGTAGTGGTAGTAGTAAGAGTAGTAGTAGAGGTAGTGGTAGTAGTAAGAGTAGTAGGAGTAGTAGTAATATAAGGAGTAATAGTAGTAGGAGTAGTAGTGATATAAGTAGAAGTAGTAGGAGTAGTGGTGACAGAAGCTAATAGTGCCAATAGCAGCAGCAGTGGGTAGCATTAAGAAGCAGTATATAATTGTAGTAGGGAGCATAAATAATAGTAACAGCATTATACTAGTAGGTGAGTAGGTGTAGATATAGCTTACTAGTAGTAATAATAGTATATAGTAGGAGTAGTGGTAGTATTAAGAGTATAAGTAGTAGCAGCAATTGTATATAGTAGGAGTAGAAATAGTAAATAGACACTGTGAGAGTAGTGGTGATAGAAGCTACTGAGGTAATAATAGTATGTAGTGGTAGTATTAAAGAGTAGAAGTAGCAGTAATTAGAGAAGGAAATATTAAAATATGACATACTAGTAGGAGTAGGGTGATAGAAGCTATTAGTAGTAATAATAGTAGCAGTAGTAGGAGTAGTGGTAGTATTAAGAGTAGACGTAGTAGCAGTAATTGTAGTAGGAGTAGAAATAATAGTAACAGACATACTAGTAGGAGTAGTGGTGGTAGGCTTACTAGTAGTGTAATAATGAGAAAGCATGATGATGATAGTATTAAGATATAGTTTAGAGCTATAATTGTAGCTATAGTAGGAGTAGAAAACAATATAACAGACACAATTAGCAGGATAGTGGCGGTAGCTACTAGTAGCACAATAATATAGCAGTGAGGGGAGTGATAGGTAGTAATAAGAGTAGAAGTAATTTGTAGTAGGAGTAGAAATAATAGTAACAGACATACTCGTAGGAGTAGTGGTGGTAGTAGCATTAGTAGTAATAATAGTAGCAGTAGTAGGAGTAGTGGTAGTATTAAAGCAGAAGTAGTAGCAGTAATTGTATAGTAGGAGTAGAAATATTAGTAACAGACATACTCGTAGGAGAGGTGATAGAAGCTATTAGTAGTAATAATAGCAGTAGTGGTAGTATTAAGAGTAGAAGTAGTAGCAGTAATTGTAGTAGGAGTAGAAATAATAGTAACAGACATACTAGTAGGAGAAAAGATATAGCTATTTATAGTAATAATATAGTAGTAGGAGTAGTATAGTATTAAGAGTAGACGAGTAGCAGTAATTGTGAGTAGGAGTAGAAAATAATAGTAACAGACATACTAGTAGGAGTAGTGGTAGAAGCTAATAGTAGTAATAATAGCAGGAGTGATATAGGTAGTATTAAGAGTAGACGTAGTAGCAGTAATTGTAGCAGTAGTAGGAGTAGAAATAATAGTAACAGACATACTAGTAGGAGTAGTGGTGGTAGAAGCATTAGTAGTAATAATAGTAGCAGTGAAGTAGTGGTAGTATTAAGAGTAGAAGTAGTAGCAGTAATTGTAGTAGGAGTAGAAATAATAGTAACAGACATACTAGTAGGAGTAGTGGTGATAGAAGCATTAGTAGTAATAATAGTAGCAGTAGTAGGAGTAGTGGTAGTATTAAGAGTAGAAGTAGTAGCAGTAATTGTAGCAGTAGTAGGAGTAGAAATAATAGTAACAGACATACTCGTAGGAGTAGTGGTGATAGCATTAGTAGTAATAATAGTAGCAGTAGTAGGAGTAGAAATAGTAGTAGTGGAAGTTTTAAGAGTATGAGGAGAAAGAGTAGTAATAAGAATGTTAGTAGTAGCAGGAGGAGGAGGAGGAGTAATAATAGTGTACATTTGTGGTCACTAAGCACAGATAAGGAGTAAATGAAATATCAGAATTGACTCTATTGTAATCAGATAGACAGACAGATCATTTTTATTCTTCACCAGGACCAGGTGAATGTTGTAATAATAAATCCACGCAAATCCTTATACTCTTTAATCAAAAGCAAACATTAACCCCACAAACTCACAGTAGCCATTTGGTTCAGTTCTATTGTTAACAAAGACTCCCTTTATACATAAGTTTCCATTCAGAAGTCTCGGCTCGCCCTCACTCACATTATATATCTATTCACAGAGACCGCCTCCACACTAGAGACTCCCAAACACATTGTCAACACACAACAGGGCTGAAACTGATCTAAGCGGCTCTCGACCTCAATTACAGCTCTCTGTTGTGTAACAGGGTTTTGTTACATTCACAAATCCCTTTAGTGCCACACCTCCGGCTGCAATCACCCCACCAAGACTGCACCAAACTCCAGCTGGCTCTTACTGTATCTGGGAGAGATGGACGTGAAAGCACACTCTACACAGCATGATGAGAAAGTCTGTTACCTGTGCTGGATTGAGAGTTTTCTGCTGAGATACATGGAGCGTCCTGACCAGCAGAGGGGGCTGTAGCTGTGTTCAATTCTCCTGTAGTGACCATAACTGTTGGAGACTCTCTTATTATAGCCGAAGATTCTGATGTTGCTTCGTCTCTCTGTGACACCTCATTGCTCTTCTTAAACTCAAGTTTCTCTCCCTCTTCTTCCTCATCCTCCTTCACCTCTCTTAGTGGCTGCGGATTCAGAGTTGAGGACATATGTTCCTGAAAATTAAGAGGATAAATATGAAACGTAAAATTTCACTCTACTGTAATCAGACAAAAGATTTGTAGGGGAGGGGGAACAGTAAGTGAGTGATTGTTTGTCATTGTGAACAAAGCACAGCACACAGTGCACCACAGCCAAATGTGACCTCTGCATTTGACCCATTCATGAAGGAGCAATGCTTGGGGACGGTACCTTGCTCGTGAGTACCTCAGTGGTACCTTTACCGGTCTGGGACTTGAAACAGTAACCTTCCGACCACTACGGGTGACTTTTTACCAAATGCCAGTCTTAAAAGCATGATTGCACTAAGAGATGTGTGAGCTTTTCCGCCTTGCTCATGTTATCACGTTTGTGGCACTATCGAAGGAGGACGAATTTAACTCTAGTTCCGGCATCTGTAGGAGGAAACGCTGTGCCTCGACCGCCATCTGCTTTACATTTTGATTAACTCACAACTGCTTCCGTTGCTGGAACATTCCTGGCTGCTGTAAGCCTTTTTTCACTCTCTCTCTCTCGGGAGTCAGTGTTTCAGCCCACACGGCTCACAACGTGGGAGTGCTTACAGGAGCTGTTCGGGTTTTTTAAATTTACAGACTCTTTTACCGTCTCCAAATAAACTACATCATACTGTCATATCATAGCATTCGAGATTTTGCAATTTTACAAAGAATCTATATGTTGGATTCTTCTCTAAACTCTTTTCCCTAAAGAAAAGCTGGTTATTTTGATTATTTGACCCACCCATAAAGGAGCAGTGGACAGCTGACATAGGGAGAAGTAGTTTGACGACAGTATCTTGCTCATGAGTACCTTAGTGGTACCTTTACCGGGCCAGGATTCGAACCGGCGATCTACCAATCATGGGGCCAACTCCCTAACCGGCACAATTTCTTTACCAAACGTATTTAACTGCATTATTTATCTACATTCATCCGGACCACGACACAAAGTCAGTTACACTCGGAACAACAGCGTTCCAACCCATGATGCAACAGGCTCTCTACGTCATCCCTTCATCACTGTCATTCTTTATGCGTGCGGCCCACTCGCTGCACGGATGAAAACAATGGGACACTTGTGATGAGACCTTGGAGCAAATTCACAAAGCATTGTTGCAGCATTGCTCACTCAACATGGCCGGCTATTCATCAGATCCCAGGTCAGAGGGTCAACGTCATGAAGTGTGTGTGTGTGTTTGTGTGACATGGTGGGAACAAGAGCTGCTTAATAAATCTTTTTAGTTTTTAGGGCGAGTTACTTTTTAGGGAAATGTGATTACAATCTAGACCAACTAGTGATTTCTGAAGATGAAAATAGGCAGGTCAATTAGGGATGAATGTGAAATTGGCAGTGTTTCATAATGTTCTATTTAAGATTTTAATTCAAAATTTTGAGAATCTGGGTTTTAAAAATCCATTTAATTCGGTCCTAAAGCCCGCGTTTCAAAAATTAGAGTTGAGTTAGCTTGTAGAGAAATTAGATGTTCAAACATTGGATCTAGTGGGGATTTTTAAGCTGAATTCACTAGCTGAAACTAAAAATTGTGAAAGTGAGTGATTGTCATTGTGAACACACCACAAGCAAATGTAACCTTTGGTTGACATGGGAAGCACCTAGGAATCTCAGCTGCCTGGTTCATGGTAATAGGGGTGCTGCATTCACGCTCTTCCCTCATTTTTTGGGACTGTTGGTAGTGCAACGATTAGGGAGTGGGACCCATGATTGGAGGGTTATCAGTTAGAATCCCGTACCAGTAAATGTACCACTTTGTGCCTTTGATACAGACAAATAATCACTCACTTCACTAATAAGGGCCTGATTGGGGTCACATGGACTGAAGCCTATCCTGGGACTTTGGGCACAAACTAACTCACACCTAAGGGAGCAATCATGGACGCATTTATCGCACACTGATCGTCACACCTGTCTCAGAGAAGAGGCTCTTTATGGCTTTCTCCAGCGAAATGTCCTCCTTTATGATTTCCATAACCAAAAACCGACCCCCTGACGCAACTTCAGTGAAGTTACCAGAATGAAGTCAACAGTAATAAGTATGTTTATTTGTCATTCTACCAGGTACAAAGAAATTTAAAGTGCCATCTAAAACAGTGCGTTAGAGAGAGCATATAAAACAGATAAATAAAACAATAATTAATTTCCCTAAAAACGTGCATCGGAGATTATGTACTGCAGCTCCAGGCACTCCAATGATGAGGGTATCATAGAGATAAAGGCTTTTATAGCCCTGGTAGGCAAAACAAGAAGCGTAAAACTGGTTCTTGAATGTCACTCATGATTAGTGCTTCCAGATGACCGGGCGTTAAAAACATAGTTTAAGCTGCTGTGACTTCAAAACCATCTTGAATGATGGTGTGTAGTCACCAGCTGAAGTCGGTAGACAGCTCTTTCATGCTTGCTACACCAGATTGAGTGACAGATCTACGTAACACCTACATAACACCTGCTGCCGATGTGCAACGGCACTTGCTGGAAATGCTGAGGACTTTTATGACAGCTTCCTGCAGAGGTGTGCGTCTGAGCTGCCGTCTTGTTACATCTCACTCCAAACCTGAGGCAGCAGAAGCAGTCAGCAAAAAGACTGATAGGCAAATCCTTAACACTTCTGCTAGAGACCAGAGATGGATAGACAGCCAAATACACCATGTATCTGATGTTGAGGTTGACAGGAAGCCCCTCCTATCACAACCAACCCGGGCAAAACCCTACTCAAGCTGAGGATACTGTTGAAAAAGTCAGCAGTGACCAGCTGGATTTTGGTGGTTCGATCCTGGTCAACTTTGGATAATAGTCCAAATAAACCCAAGACAGACTGGTTTACGAAGAGACTTACATCTACTCTTCTTTGCTCAGTGGTCCCTTTAGAACTTCTGCACCAATTTGGTCTAAGGGGGTAATAACTCCTTTGTCATTAAAGCTTGCCTCAGCTGTGTCCCAGAGGCCGGCTGCGGAGGGCAGATGGGATGGTGTCAGCTCAGGAAGGTTCACGGACAAGCCCTGTCTGTAGTGAAACTCCCCCTCGGACACTGGCAGACTGCAAATGGCAGTTGAATTATCACAGGAGAGAAGCAGAACACTCCTTTTTGGAAGGGGCCTAATTCCAGGAAAATATTGGAAAAATCAGTGTAAGCGTGAATGGCAGAGAGATCCAAGGGCCAGATTGGAGGGTAGCTGAGTGTTGGCTGCCCTTGTCTATTCCAAAAAGCAATATGAAAAGCGAGATTTTGAGTTTGTGGAGAGCCCAAAGACTTGCAGAGTTGAATGTTGAAGAGAGAGGATACAGCATCTTCTGAACATAAAGTAAAGTGGCAGAATGAGAAGGACTTGGCAAGAAATGGAGTTTGCAGAGAAAGCAAAGAGGGCATTTCTACAATATCAAGTCCAGGGCAGAATGAGTACAGGTTTGTAAGATAAAAAGATTGTGGAGGAACCTAAAAATGACTTGCAGAGTTCCTCTCTTTCTGCTGCTGAACTTTATGTTGAAGAGAGCGGTGGCAGGTTCAGCAGCAGAATGAGCAGAGTTCATAGAGAACCCTTGTTTTGTTAGTTAACAAACCAAAAAATGAGACTTGAAAAGTTGTCCTCATTCTCACACTGAACTTTAAACCAGGGATTCTGGTTTCAGCATCTTCAGATCAAGCCACGACCTCTGCACCCAAGGCCAGGACTATCAGCATTGGTCCGATTGTCCATGCAGATGCTGCTTGGGGTGTGACAGGCAACGGTTTTTGTTAGGTCCCTCCCTAGCCCCAGCTGCACTAGCCTGCCCCTTCCCATTCCACCCCACCTGCCCCCAACCCCATCCAAGTCCCCCTTTTCATAGAGCCCCAGGCTTTTGTGGTAGGGATTCCAAGCAGAACGGCCGAAACTGAGCATGTGCATTTGTGCAAGCATTTGGAGAGAAGACAGCAACACTGCAACAAACCGAGCTCACCTTCTTATCTCGGCTCGTATTTCCACAGGAAATCTTCGCCACCTCTCCAGAGACACCCTAATCCCAACGACCTCCCGGGGACTTCCTGCTACGAAGCCATCAGCCTCCCGAAGTGTGTCCCCATCCTCCTACAGCTTCCTCCTCGCCTTGTCCTGCCTCATCTTGCCTCGTCCCGCCTCAGGGGCCCTTGGTAACCAGTCGTACCTCGAGCTGTTTACTTTCCCACCAGCCGATCTCTCGCTGGCTCATGCACCGGCTGCTCTATTCCTCGTCCTCCTCCTCTTCTCTCGTTCACGGCTGTAGGCTGAAAGGGTTTCCCCCTCCCTCCCTTTCTATTCACTCCCGTTCTGTTGCTTGCTCCCTTCTTCCCTCCCCTGCTGTTTGCCTCAGACATTCACACACGGCTCGGGCAATAGTAGAGCTGCAAGAGGATGGTTCAGCCAATCAGAGAAGAGCATGGGGGTGGAGACTAAAGGGCTTAGAGGAAGGGTGGGGGGAGAGAGAAAGAGAAAGACTGGCATGGCTACAGATTACGCCATCTCAAAGCTGGGGGGGGGAATAAATAGAGTTAGTTAACTGTGGTGATTAAAGCCATTTTATGTATATACTGTATATATATTTTTTTATTAGCAACATTATAACAGATACATGAAACAGATGCAATAAAACATAGACCAGTAAACCAGTAAAAATATACCTATCCCACCCATGTCCGAAATTTATTTAATAATAAATAAATAATAAATATATAAATACATACATAAAATGCATAAATAATAATTAAGTGGAGCCTTTAGTTTAATGGGTGTACTAACCTATATAGAAGTGTACTACATAGATTATGGTTTGAGATTTAAGAGGGGGGAGATATCTCATACTCAAAATGTACGACCGTATGGGTTCCCAAACAGATAAAAAAATGTGTGCCTCTAATTGTATATTTAACTTTTTCTAACTTAAGGAAATACAATAAATCTTGAAACCACTGGGCCACTTTGGGGGGATTTCTGGACTTCCATTCTAATAAAATGTGTCTGCGAGCTAAAAGAGATGCAACAGCTATAACATCTAATTGTTTACTAGTGAAGGAATCAGCAGATTGTGGATCTCCAGAAATATCCCCCTTTGCACATGGGATTAAAGTAATGTTAAGTGCCTCAGCCAAGGTTCTAAAAATTGAGGACCAGACACCTGTAAGCTTACAGCATGACCAAAACATGTGAGTTAGGTCTGCCACTGCAGTGTAGCATCTGCTGCACATGTTGTCCATGTTTGGGTAAAAGGTGGCTGGCTCAGCTCTGCATAGGTGCATCCGATGTAGGCCGTTAAACTGTATTAGGCTCAATTGTGAGCAGGAGGTACTATTATTTACTCTGTACAGTGCTCTACTCCACATATCCGAAATTTCTGACCCTAGTTCCTGATTAAAGCCATTTTTATTATTATTCCAAACTCCAAAGCGTGTCACAGAGTTAGGAGCTGAAGTGAAAATTGTACTGATCTGATAGTTTCAGAAAGATCACTTTTACATAAACATGACACACAGGCTGAGAAATGTCTTCATCAAACTCCATCAAAACTGAAGATTCTCATTCTACAGGTCTCTGTTAAACACAGTTCCTCAGACCACTGTTTAGAAATTACTGTAATACAATAACTTACCTGTTATTTCTGTGAAAAAAATTCATTCATATTGTACATTGTGCATGTATATGTGTGTTTGTAAATAGTTTACTGTATCATTTTTCAATTCCAAGTATTATCTGGTTTTATTGTTATGGATTGAATTGTTATTCATATTAATACTTTTAAATAAAAGTTGTTAAATATAATGTATATTAATAATAATGTAATATAATATTTTGAAAATAATGTTAAAGTGAACTGTTGATGTTTATTTTTTCGGAGGGCTCCCCTATGAATTCATGCCCAAGGCTCCAACAGACTCACCATTTCTGAAAAACTGTTGTAAATGTAAAACCTTGTAGAATCCTCTGGAGATTTAAATTCTTCTAAACTTTGTTGTGTATATAAATGTCAACGTCCACCAACAAAATTAGCAAAAACTATTCAGAACAATACACTGCTAAACCATTATGGTTTGTGTATATTGGTCAGTTTGGTTGGGAATTGCACCATGTTAATGTTTCCAGGTTGAATATGGAAGTCGGTTGAGGACGCGCGTCAACACCATTTTACATCTCGTTATTTAGAGATCATTAATTTATGTGAAATAATAACAATAAATTTGATAAAGGTTCAGCAACAAAAAATTCCATGCTGTTTCGACTTGTCACAGTTCATGATTAAATTGCTCATAAGAAGGGGTCGATTTTATTTTAATTATGAACTATGAAAAGTTTAAACAGAAGTAAATAAGAGGCAGTAAGAGGCTCTAAGGTAAGCGTACTGTTAATGTTGGTGGCGTCAGCACAACAGAGCCAGCAGTGCCCAGACAGCAATGCATTTCTTACACCGAAATTTCGTGTTTGCTCCTTTAGAGTAAATATATTGTCTGTTCAGGGAGATTTAGGCTTAACAGCCAATTGGTAGAGAAAAACAAACAAGAATTTGCAGGATGTGATCGCTACATTCATGTAGCTGTAAAAAGCATGACAATATATTAAGTAATCCAAAGTATTCAGAATACTCACATTGAGTAACTTAACGGAATACGTTACAAACTACATTTTGGGGCATGTATTCTGTAATCTGTAGTGCAATACATTTTAAAAGTAACCTTCCCAACACTGTATAACTTAATTTAATTAATTTATCTGGAATGAATGACTGTGATCATGAGAAAAAACACTAATGTCCTGGATTTCCTTCACTCATTGCACCTTGTTTAGTTATATATGGATTCATGTTTTTTTATTTTGAATTTCCCATAAAATTCTCACTTTACGTCTTCACATGCATCTCTCTAGAACCACTATCTTGTTGAAAAATGCTACCATACAGCAAATCGACCTCATTGTCTATGCTAAGAAGTAACTAAGGTGTTAACACAGTTTACTGGTCAAAAGATGAAGTAAATAAGGATTTAAAAGATTTTACCAAAGTCTCAACACCAAGGTAGCATGGATTTACAGAGGGCAAGATTGTGGGACTGCCTATGCACAGATAAGCAGCACAGTTCTATGGCTAGCAAAAATAAACAGAACTCCACTACATCATCCACAAGGCAGAATTGCACCCTTACACACGGTGTCTCGTATTGGAGAGAATTTATTAAAACACATTTAAACAAATACACTGGATACAAAGTAAAAATGATGACAAGTTCACCTCTCTCCTGTTCAGTTTCGAAATCTGAAAGGAATAAAAACAACACTGGTTTGATGTAACGCTCACAGCTAGTCCACAGCTAGCCGCCGCTTTCCCCCTCACCCAGACTCGAGCGAGCCAACCACATTTTAACGGTGCATGCTGTGGATAAATCACGCTGACCAACGTTAGCCTTTTGGTAGCTTTTGAAGCCTAGTTTACAGGAATGGAAAACACTTTTAGTCATTAGACTGAAGCCTTTTTTTTAAATACTCAGTACATTCATAGCAGCTTCAGTGTGATTGCATTTAACCGGAGCTCAATGACGAACGATATTTGCACGATGATGAAAGTAATCAAAAATATCAAACATGACAAAAAATTCAACTCAAACCGGCTTGACCGTTACATACAAACTTATCGTCTTGTACAGTAAATATGGATTCATGGTTATTAAACATTTTGAGGCTCTCTTTCCTTATGCGAGTATTGTTTGAGGTTTTGTTCTGTGTGTATGAATACTGAACTATATAGTGAGACAAAAAAGGAACATTTGTACCCATAACAAATGTTGACTGATTTTTCAAAATTCTTTTACTGTTAAGTTCAGGATTGAATTTGATTATTATATTGCGCTTTACACATTGGCAAATGCCAAAAACAAAACATCAAAAAAATTCCAAAATCAAAGCGTTACTAATAGACGTTAGTGACTCTCTCAGTTGTTGAAGTTGGTCATAAATTGACATTTTGTTCACTGTTAACATTGCCATGTATCGTTAATGTGAAAATATTACTGCATTTGACAAGGTCGTTTAGCAACAAGTTTACGCAACAGTAAAAGAATTTTTCAAAATTAATCCAAATCTATTAAAACTAGGAGCAAAGGTACATTTTTGACCCTCACTGTACAGTATATCACACCCCCAACACACACATACACACACATGCACTCATACACACATTCATTGTCTACACAAATATGAATACCATTCAAGTACTTAACAACACTGTGTGCGATGATCAGGTTTAGCATCTTAGCGAGCATTTACACTGGTGGCAGGATGCAAAAACTGGTTAACAAAAATACGAACAAAAAGTTTAATCTCCATTAGAGCCAAAAAAGCCACACATTGGCATCCGAACCCAAATACCAGAAAGCGAGAGATGCCGAGGGCAGTCATGATTAAAGAAAGTTTGACCTGTTTCAATCAATGAGCGTCTGCAGACTCACTGAAATGAACAAGGACTTCACAATAAATGCATTACTGAAAAACACAGTACGTAATATTCACTAAACCCCGAGCCCACGATGCCCGTGACCCACAGGCCGTTAATACCCACTGACACACAATATTTTCGGCGAAAAACACTTTCGTTCCAAGTTTCTGGTCCTCGTGGAGTGGGAGTTCAGAGTTGTTTCTCTATTTTTGCTGTTTGGCAACAAAAAAAAATACATTTCTTCAGATCCCAAAATGAGACATTCAAAATGAAGTGATAGTGAAAGGACCAGAGTCATGGTTCCTACAAAAACAGTTTTGTGGAGGAACGATCAGTTCCAGGTTATTTTCAGAGCGCAAGCGTTGAGGGAACTCTTATTTGTACAGTTGGAGATGAAGAATCTCTTGCTGATGAAGCGGTAGTTTAGAAAAAGGAGCCATGGATCGGTTCGATTGGCAACATTCCGTGTACAAAGATGGCGGCCATCTTTAGTCATTTTTCAGGTTAAAACCAAAATCCAAAAAATGGTTAGAGATTAAAGAATTGCTTCCGAAATAAATTGACGAGTATCGAGTTGGTGAACAAGTAGTTTCTAACTTCTCCCATTTTGCACTCAAATATAAACCCTTACAAAAACTAAATGTTTGTGGCAGGTTTGCAGCAAACTTGTGGTTAATTTGTGGTGAACGGTGGAAGTTTGTCAGAAAATGTTGTCACAATTTTGCCATTGTCAGCCACTAGTGACAAATTGGCCCTAGTGGCAAATATATTTGCCAGTGATTTGCCAAAATAGTTAGCCAGTAACATTGCCACAACTTTGCAGCAACGTCATATTTTCACATGCAAATTAGGTTTGTGGCAAACTTGTAGTGAACTTTTAGTGACAAACTTGTCAGGTGCATAAGTCTTCCACAAAATTTGCTAGAAGTCCACGTCAAGTTTGCCACAAACCTAATTTGCATGTGAAAATATGACGTTGCTGCAGAGTTGTGGCAACGTTGCTAAAGGTTAATGGCAACTGTTTGAGCGTCATATTCCACTTCACACAGAAGAAAGTTTAAAACACATGAAAATCGCAGTCTCCTTCCACTGTTTTGAACAAAACAAAGCCATCCTTTCTAATTAGCAGTAAAAATGATCAGTATATACAGCATATATATTTAGATTTTCATTCTGATTTTGGACATTTTGAAATTTGGTTTTACTTTGAAAAATGAACGTATGAATGACATTCTTGAACATGAGTGGTGAGTGATTCCAAGTTCGCATAAAACATTCACATATTAAGCAAAACGCTTCACAGATGATTCATACTATTTCATAGATAACACAGCGGCCTTTAGGGATGCTCGTTGAGCTCATTAACTGTTTAATATTGTACATATCGTTAAGCAAAAACAGTTTACATCATTAAGCAACAAAAAAGGAAATAGAAAAACCTGACCAGGACTGCGTGTGACGTAAGATTATGGCTGAGTATTTATTTAATGATACAGTCAGAGACTGTGCCATAGTGCACACAAAAATCCCAAAGTCCACGCCTCAGCTAACGTAAAAAGCTAAAGTTCGCTCCAAACAAAGGATTCCAGAATCAATTGTCGGCAAAGCATTTAAGCAACGTACACTCTCCTTTATGTACTCTCCATTCAATATTTTCCTAAAATCCTGATCATTTGTAATATTGTAATATTTTCATTTTCTTTCAGATGCACTACCGCAACTATCCTACAGGGGGCCGCAGTTTTACGAAGAGGAAAAGCAGACAGGAGGAGGAAAAAGGAGAAAGAGATCATAGGTTACGTCTCAACAACAAGTCGAGGCGAGTGCTGGGGCTCGTTCAGCGCCGAGCTGCTTCACAAAATGGCTCACAAAAAATTGGTTTCGATCAATCAAGTCACTTTAAGCGCAAAAGTCGCGAACAGGACGCGTTTGTCCTCCTCAAGCAAAAAAGAGGGGTCGTAAAATTTTGGTCCCCTCAGTTCCTCTTTCTTTCTACCGTTCTGTGAACACAGACGTAACAAAGCGAGAGCCTAAACAGGCTAAAAGTTATTTGAGAATAAATTGGAGAAAGTGCAATAAATGATGTATCTGGGAAAATGGCATCTTCGATTAATAAATGAGAATGGTGGTAGGAGGACGGGTCGGGTTAGTCTTCAATGCAGATGACATCGGTGGGTTTTCCGGACTTCAGGTCAGGGGGGGAGACATCCCGCAGTGCATCACTGACCTTCTTGTCCAGGTGGCTGCTGGGAGGCGGCGGTCCGTTTGAAGAAACTGAGGGGAAATGAAGAGATGCAGAGAGATACAGAGAAACATTGGTCTGATAATGTTTAAGTAAATTCAGACACTCCAGGATTTTGTGATGTTACGTTCGGCCAATACCCGCAAATTTATCACGACTTTGCAATTTTGACTCATTAACCTCAGCATTTTCACAATTTTTGACCAATCGTGGACGTAAAGCGTTGAGCCATACGTCAGTGAACTCACTTCCTTGTTATGTTTGGAAGATGTGTGACTGATAAATGCCTCAAATTTACCTTCAAAAATAATTAAATGGTTAACGGTTAACACAAATCATAGTGGTTTTGTCAGTCAGTCAGTCATTATCTGAACCGCTTAATCCCTATCGGGGGTCATGAGTAGGGGTGTTGAAATTAATCACATAATCCATGCATCACGATGCAGATGTGGACGATTCTGCATCGATGCAATGGCAGCTCTTAATCGATTTTAACGGAGGTTTTCAACCGGCGATCCGCTGCCCACTAGCGGTCTACGGCGGCATTGCAGGTGGTCTGTGACATGCAGTCCCCCTTTACTACAGAACTCACTTTATAAAAATTATTCTTTTTAAATTTTCAAAACATTTCCAACTGATTTGGGAATATTTTGAACATTGAATGTATATATCACTGGTTACCTTCTAACTAACCGTATCTGCACAAGTTAACGTAAAGTATTGCACAGACTCTAGTTCTCCACTGCTGTTATAACATCTGCACAAACTTCAACGCTAGTCCGACTGTTTTAAGAGATACTATAGAATTTTTCATATTGAAACTGTTTCTAACCTCTTGCACATACAGTGTAAAAGTCAATTTCCACTTTTATAGGTAATACTGCATCTAACTTCTCTCTTTCTACTTCTATTTCTAGTACAAGTTTAAAGTTTATATCAAATACTTTATGTTTAAAATGTATATTTTGTATTCTATTTATATACTTTTTGTTCTATATGCCCTATTTGTGTAAACTGGAGCCACGTCGTCTCGTCTCTCTGTATATTTGTACAGTATACAGCAGAGATGACAAAGTTTACTTTGACTTTGATCTTCATGAATGATGAATTTAATGCAAATATCTAAAAAGTAATACAAAAAAAACTCTCTCCAACACTTAGTCTGAGTGGTGGTCCCTGGGACAGAACCAGTTGTATCATAATGACATTGCTTGGTGATTTTCTGGCTGTGGCATAAAACTTCAGTAGCAACTATAGCTGCCCAATCTGTGATCCATGCCCAATCTGTGATCCATGCCCAATCTGTGATCCATGCCCAATCTGCGTGCAATGTGAAGTAATTTAGAAAAATTGATTGCATGCATCGCGATGCATCGAGATATCGAATCGAATCGCTGACGTGATCATTGAAATCGATTTGAATCGTGAGACCAGTGAAGGTTCACACCTCTAGTCATGAGTACCTCAGTCCTTTATCGGTCCGGAATTCGAAATGTTGACCTTTCGAACATGGGGTCAACTAACCGTAACGATACCAACTGCCCCAATCTGCAGGCTGCTCACCGCTGACGTACGGTCCCAGGGGCATCTGGCTGTAGTTGACCATTCCTGCTCCAGGGCCTCGGAACCCTCCTCCAAAACTGTTACTATACATCTGAGAGCAGCCGAAGGAGCCCTGGGGGAAAGGCTTCACACAATGATAAATACGTTTGAAGTTATTATAGAACATAAACATATACAATAATTATTTGAAGCTGCTTCAAGCTTTGAAGAGATATTTAATGTTACATTTTTTAGATTATAAGGAAGGAGGGAGGGAGGGAGGAAGGGAGGGAAGAAAGAAGGAGGGAGGGAGGAAGGGAAGGAGGGAGGGAGGACAGAGGAAGGAGGACGGCGGGAGGGAGGCTGATGCAGTCCTGATGCTGACCTGCTGGGGAGAAGGGTCATTGCCGCGGCTGGTGAGGCGACTGAGGATGCTCCTCTCCGACATCTGCAGCCGGGCAGATACGGGAGGGATGCGGGAGAGCATGGAGGGCAGCCGGGTCACGTCGGCCTTCATGTCGCTCAGCAGCTCCTCCAGCTGGTTCAGCACTGCAACAACAGCAAGATGGGAGGTTGATGATAACCTCACTGTCATCAGCAGCTTTATACCTACACATAGTTGAATGAGGATTGTCGATTTAAGGTTGATTTAAGACTGAAGAAGAGACGTAGGCCAGCGTTTCCCAAACCCAGTCCTGGCGAACCACTGCTCTGCACAGATTTGAGTTTCCCGACTGGCAGCACAGCTGATGCTACTAATCAGCTAATTAGCAACGTAGGACCAGCGTGCGGTGGTGCAGGAAATACCGAATCTGTGCAGAGCAGTGGTTCGCCAGGACTGGGTTTGGGAAACGCTGACGTAGGCTATAAACCACTGATGCAGCGTCTGCAAAAGGAGGGAGTAACTCAACATTCAACAAAAGCATGGTTTAAATTCATGGCTGTGTTTTTAAGGTTTGAGATCTAAATATTTCCAAAATTTTATTTATTTCAAAAAAATGCACTGAATTGTAAAGCTGGCCTCCCCTCAAAAGATTGTGAATCTTTCCCCGTCCCTGCTCCTGGAGCTGTGCTGCAAGTGAGCACTAGAGGGCAACAACATGCATGGAGTGAAAAATCATATCACTATCACATGGAATTGGAACACAAGATTAAGAAAAATAAAAAATAAAAATGAATGGAACTGGCACAAAATCAGATAATAACAATAACAATAATAATAACAACAACAACAACAATAATAATAATAATAATAATAATAATAATAATAATAATAATAATAATAATAACAGGAATTAAATATGGTTAAAATGAGGAAAACAACATAACAATTAAATACAATACCAATCAACGCGCAGCAATAATAATAATAATAATAATAATAATAATAATAATAATAAACTAATAATTTGTTTAATTTATATACCCATTTTTAAATCCATGCAGACCTAAACCACTAGATTAATAAAATGCATTTAAAACAATATAATTAAACAATATTAAAGAAGTAAAACACCTATAATAATAATTTATTCTCATTATTATTAATAGTATTAGTGGTAGTATTAGTAGTAGTGGTAGTAGACAGACCTTTGTGCAGGACAGCGTTGGCGGGTTTGTTGCCGGCCAGAGACTCCTTGGAGATGCTGATCACATTCGGCCAGACCTCCACCTCGGGCGTGTGTTGAGGGCCATATGGCTGGTGAGCTAGATCCTCGTCTCATGTTGAGAATGCAGCTGCAGCACTTAGCTGCTCACTCTATCTGCGCCTGCTCCAACAGCTGAGGAGGAAGTTAGAGAAGAAAGAAGAAAGGAGAAAGAAAAGAGAAGAGAAGGAGAAAGAGGTGGGAGTCTTGCTCGTGTTCACCTTAAAACGCCGCGCCAAGAACTTGTTCTTCATCTCCAGGTAGTTGCCTTTGTTCATCTCCGTCTTGAAGGGTTCGTTGAGGATGGCGTAGCGAGGGTCGTTCTGGATGTCCTGCCAACGAGCGTAACCATGACTACGATGACAATCTGGGTCAAGGGTCCAAACGGGACGGCCAAAATAAATTATCTTAATAAGTGTCTAAGGATGGTCCAAATTATCTGGTTGAAACTTTGTCTAGTCGGGGAGGATGGGGAGGGAGGGAAAGGAGAGGGATCAAGAAAGGGAGGAAAAGGAGGAAAGGAGGAGGAGGGAGAAGTGAGGGGGGAAGAAAGGGAGGAGGAAGGATGGAGTGAGGAAGAGGAAGGTAGGGAAAGGACAGCAGGATCCAAAAGGGAGGAAGGAGGGAGGAAGCAAAGAAGTAAGGAAAGGAGGAAGGAAGAAAGGAAGGAAGGGAGGGAGGGAGGAGGGAGGAGGGAAGGAAGGAAGGAAAGGAATGGAGAAGGGAGGGAGGAAGGAAGGGAAGGAGGGAGTGAGAAAATAAAGAAGTAAAGAAAGAAGGGAGGGAAGAAGGAAGAAAGAAAGGAAAAGAGGAAGGAAGTGGAAGGGAGGAAGGAAAGGAGGGAGAGAGAGAGGAAGGAAGGAAGTAAAAGAGGAAGGATAGAAAAAAGAAAAGGAGGGAGCATGGTAGATAGGAAAGTAAAAAGGAAGAGAGGAAGAAAAAAAGGAAGAAAAATATAAAAGGAAGGAAGGGGGGGGGGGACTGAGGGAGGAAGGATATACCTGAAAGACAAAAACTGTGGAAACTGTGAAAGAAAGAAAGACAGAAAGAATATCTATAAGAAGAGAAGAAGAAGAAACTCAGCCACCACAATGAGTGTGAATGTTCCGCTAACAGGAGAAGAAGAAGAAGAAGAAGAAGAAGAGAGGAAGAAGTAACCGAAAAGAAAACAACAACATATTGATGGAAAGAGAAAATAATAAAGTGGTGTAAAGTTCAGCCAGCTCTGTGTGAGTGAGTAAGCAAGGATACGTCACGATGCCCGCCAGCAGCCAGTAGTCATGACGCCGATGCCAAATGTCATACATTTTGCCGGATGATATGGCCACGCGCTCTTCGTTCTGCCACAAGGTGTGAAGCTCTGTGACAACACACACACACACACACAGTCCATGTCATGTTCCCCGTAGCTCCTGCGGCGCAGTAACAACTCCCGCCCGGGACAAGCCGACTCACCTGTAAAGCCACCGTCTGCGATGTTGAACATGAAGCGCGCCTTGGCGCCGTTCTTGTCGTCTTTGTTGCCCTCGTCCGTCTCATCCCTCGCTTCTTTATCTCCGTTCAGCTGACTCTCAGCAGGCTCCTCGGATTTGGGCTCGTGGGGGGCGGCTGGTTTGGAAAAGCACAGATCAGGGGCTTAACGAGACTCGCTGAGAATCTCACAGATCTAATTTAACCCGAGGGTGAGGGGGTAGCATCATATTTTTGGAGTTTGTTTGCATTTTTTTGCAGCTTTTCTTTTAAGGAAATACACAATAAATCAATCAGTTTATTCTCTGTTCTACTGTTCTTTGTTTGTTTGCACTGAAAATAACCTGGAGCCACGTCGTCTCGTCTCTCTATGTATCTGTACAGTATATAGCAGAGATGACAATAAAGTTGACTTTGACTTGACTTTGACTTGACTTTGAATCAGTGTCCAACTTAGGGGCCGAACGATTTTTTCCTGGGTCGATACCGATACTGATACTTACAAACTTACTACCGCACTCATCTTTTTCTTGCTTTTATCATACCTCATTCTTTCCCCATTCACTTCAATGCATTTTAATCAAAGTCTCTATACTCTGCCAGTTTTTATGTCACAGCTACGAAACTTTCTTGCGGAAATGCATCTCTAGTTGATTACACTGGTATACATCGCGCCATAATGTTTTCGCAAAACGTTCTTCAGACCTGGTTTCTGTTCTTTCTCCGCCGCCTTCACCGAGCCTGATTCACCCTCCAATTTTTCAGCAGAACTCTCCGGCTCTTTGCTTTGCTCTCCTAAAAAAATGACAGTCTTGTTTAACCTTCATTTTAACAAAACAATACAAACATCTGTCAAGAAGCATATTCTCACCCGTGGGCACGTTTTGATTGGTGGGCTGCTCCGTCTGCTTGCTGGACGGCGACATTTGATTGGTCGGAAGCTCCGACTGGGAAGGGACGACCTCTTTCTTCTCGCTTTCCTCGCTGAACTTCTCCTCAGGGCTGTTTTTGGGGGGTTCCTCGCTCTCGCCTGGCTGCTTCTCGGCTGTGGGGGATGGCTCCGGCTCTTTGGGGTTCTAGACGGAAACAAGAAGGTATATAGAGGAGGAAGCACTTCTAGAAGCTTCTTTTAAACTCATTTTGAGTGTAAACGCAGGTGCCAGTGCTGGCACTGGTGCCAATTTAGGGAGTGGGCCACATTTCACTGAAAAAGTGATTATGAAGATAAAGGAGGTTGGAGGTTCAAATACAGCTCCATCCTGACTCCAGCACTACCACCACTGCACTGCAAGCACGGCATTTAACACCAAGTTGCCCCAAGGGCACTGTTCCCATTATGAGGAAGTGGGTGGAAGTTGCTCTGGATAAGAGTCTGATAAATGGGGAGGGTTGCATCAGGAAGGGCATCCGGTGCAAAACGTTTGTGATAGTACTGCTGGAGGTGGGAACTGAACCCATGCCACTGCACCATTTATTTTCACTTTTGTGATAAATAAAGCCTCTCTGAGGCTGTGTCTACTCATAAAGAGGTCGTCTGTGCCTTCCTTACGCGCTTCCCAGTGATATGGTTCCTGAATGGGCACCACAACCAACACTGCGTCAGTAGAACAGGGAACCATGGAGTCACATCACCTCAGAATCCGTTGTTTTGGTGGCGTCCTGCTCAGGACCGTCCTTGTCTTCTTGGGGACCAGGACCACTATCCGTCTTGTCTGGTAAACAAAAAGATATGTCACTGTTAAAAGGTTGTAAAGGGGTTCACATAAGGTCTACTAGAAGATTTAGCATTCAGGGGTGTATATGTTAGCAACTAACATAGCGTACATTAGCAGCTAACATAGTGTACATTAGCAACTAAGTGTACATTAGTAACATTAGCAACTAACAAAGTGTACGTTAGCAACTAACATAGTGTAGATTACTAACTAACATAGTGTACATTAGCAACTAACGTAGATAGTGTACATTAGTAACTAACATAGTGTACATTAGCAACTAACATAGTGTACATAGCTATTAACATAGTGTACATTAGCAACTAACATAGGTACGTTAGCAACATAGTGTACATTAGTAACATTAGCAACTAATAGTGTACATTAGCAAGTAACATATAATACATCAGCAACTAAGTGTACTTTAGTAACATTAATAACTAACAAAGTGTACGTTAGCAACTAATATATTGTACGTTAGCAACATAGTGTACATTAGTAACATCAGCAACTAACAAAGTGTATGTTAGCAAGTAACATAGTATACATCAGCATCTAAGTGTACATTAGTAACATCAGCAACTAACAAAGTGCACGTTAGCAACTCAGTGTACATTAGTAACATTAGCAACTAACATAGTGTACATTAGCAACTAACACAGTGTTGCTAACATAGTTAGCAATACATTAGCAACAATGCTTTTGGGAAACACACCCCAGGTTTAGCGTTATCATTAATCTGTTCCTCGTACAGCAACATAACCAACTTCAACTTAACCAGAATCAAACCAGCAAATGGCCATCATGAAGGGAACAAAATCCCCCATCGAACACTTTTCCGTTGCTACCAACCTGAGGGTACTGGTGTGCTGGGTTGGGTCGGGGCAGGACTGGCTGGTACAGGAGTGTTGGGATCGGAGGAGAGACTCTCTGTGAGTTTCTTCAGCTCGAGACCAGCAGGGATCAGATCTGGAGTGCTGTATTTACCATTCACATGCTCAAACTCCTGCACCTGTAGACATACACACACAAAAGACCTGGAAAGCAGTGCTTGGGGACGGTACTTTGCTTATGAGTACCTCAGTGGCACCTCTCCCGGTCCGGGATTTGAACCAGCGACCTTCCGTAACTGTTACAGTTCCAACTGCCTCAATGCTGACATTCCGACATTCTGGAATTTTTCAATCTTGGCTCTTACCTTTTTCCGCACCAGTGACATGACTCCAATCCTGGTGAGCACATGCTGGCGCGAAAGTCCCTCCCTCGGAACGCCGTCGGCAAACGTCTCTGCCCCGTCTGCACCAGGCTCGCACAGGTGTCTCATGAACAGCGACACATACGCCCTGACACACCCAAGCACCCACACACACACAAGGCAGAAATTAGTTTCCAACATTGCAAATTGAGGTGTGAAGGTTAGTGTCGGAGTGTGTGTGTGTATATGTGTGTGTGTGCAGCAGTACCTAAACTCTTTCTCACTTTTTCCCTTCAGGTCTCGCACCAGCCAGTGGGAGTTGAAGGCGTCTTGAGGCGGCATTCCCCAGCGCATGATGGCATTCAGGAAGGCCTTCCTCTGACGGGCGTTGAAGCCCAGCACCTGGCACAGAAAAGAAGATGGCATCTCGCTTGCAGACGTCCAGTCTACGTATGTTCATCGGTCTTACCAGTGATACAAACTGAACGCACGCTAGAGGAGGATTAAAAAGGCAAGAAGGCGGAGGTTGAGGTTGTGCCCACCTCTATGTTGCCTCCTACTCTGGCCAGCAGGGGGGGTAGCGGCTTGTCACGTTCGCTCTTCAGCTGCCTGCGAGACTGTCGCCGCCCTCCTGGTGAAACAAGGTCTCGTTTAAGGATTTGATCAGATTATTTTGTACACTAAGGACCAGTTACCCAGTCTAAGATTAAGACTAGTCCTAGACTATCTTTGACTTTCAGGACTGGTTTCTTGCTCATGGATTAAGCTTAATCTTTGACTAAGTTGCTGTACCAATAGAGATTTACCATTCAAACTCAAAACTAGTCTAGGACTAGGCTTAATCCTCGAATGGGAAATTGACCCTCAGTGGTAAATCTCCATTGGTATTGCAATTTAGTCCAAGACTAGGCTTAAACCATTCATACTCATACCAAGTCTAGGACTAAGGTTAATCCTCGACTGAGAAATTCTCCCTAAGTGCTGGTTTCGTAAACATGAATAAAGCCTAATCTAGAACTAAATTGCAGATTCACCATTGAAATTCAAAGAGAGTCTAGGCCTAGGCTTAATCACTGTCCAGGAAACTGGCCCCAAATCTTTTTGCCACTTTTCCATTTATTTCACCAAATCGAGTTTCCTTCATAACATGGAAAGAGTATGTTACAGTGCAGGCGATTAAATGGTTGCATGATGATGAAAAGGTCATATTCTAGACAAAAATTCTTTCATTTTAATAATCTAGATTTTATTAGGGAAATCGAGAGTGAATCCCATTTCAACCCTTCGCCCTACCCCTCAGTCCTAAGGGGTGAAATGAGATTCGCCCGAAAAATCACTTCCCACCTTCCGGTCTCTCCTCGAAGTCCTCGTCCTCGTCTTCGGAGCCCACCGAGTATTCCGACTGGTTGTCGGAGAGATCGTCCTGCCATTCTGAACCATCAGGCGGAAGGGAAAAAGCACAAACACACAAAGAGAAAGAGAAAGAGAAAGACAGACAGTGCTTTCACCTCGACTGGACAGTGTCTACACTACAGCTGGGGCAGGACTGGAAAATCCAGGTTAAGTCCAGAGTTTTTCTCCAACCGTTTGACTCCTGTTTTTAAATCTTAAAGGCAGTGCTGAAATGGATTTGGGAAAGTTAGATCATTACGGTAAGTGTTCAATCAAAGACTGAAAGACTGGAGAAGGTGTGTGTATGTTGATGAGTGTCAGTGCGTACCTTGGTCCTCCTGTGTCGTGTCGTTATAGTTGACTTGTTTGCGGATGCGCTTGCCCTTGCCCAGGTTGCGTGCCAGATCTTCTTGCTGCTGCTCGTAGTGGTGACGCAGCAGCTTCTCCCAGTAATCCGGGTCCACGTTTTCCTCCTGCTTAATGATCTCTCTCTGAACCTCCTCCTGCACACACACACACACACACACACACACTACACAGTCACCAAATACGTTGAAGCAAAACGTTCAACGTTTGCCAAAGTCATGGGTCACACACGTCCATATAAATATATCATGTCATATAGAGTGGTTGCATATGTCACTATCCCTTTAACCCAGGACCTGAAGGAGACTCTCCCGGGACGAGTCCCTCACCTCTCCGTCCTCCTCACGCACCACATACTGCGCCACCTTAAAGGAGCTCAGGTACTCATTCATGTTCTGGATCTCTGTGTCTTCCGTGGCGTCCTGGCTGCGGTCCAACAGTTTGGAGATGGCGTTGTCATCGTAGTGTATTACGCTGCCCTCCTCGCCATCCTTACTGTCCCCTAACACAAACACACACACACACACGAGAGCAGTGACGTTGACATGATACTTTACTGAGAAACCACAACCACGTCGTCTCCAGGTTTCTCCCGGGCTTTCCGGACGTACCGATGGCCTCCACGTCGTCCTTGAAGAGCTCCTCGGTGCCGAACTTGAGGATGTCGTCCAGCTCCTGCTTGGACATGGATCCGGTTTTGGAGCCGAGCCCCGGCCGGACCACTAGGTGGGTCAGCATCATCTTGCGCTTGGCCACCTGCGTGATGCGCTCCTCCACGGACGCTCGCGTCACGAAGCGATAGATCATCACCTTCTTGTTCTGCCCGATACGATGCGCTCTGCTGAAGGCCTGGAACAGCACAGAGAGAGAGAGAGGGAGAGAGAGAGAGATAAGGAAGGAGGGATGAGAGGAAAAGAAAGCGAGATTTAGGAACGAGAAGCGAGATTTTTCCTCACTACAAGGAGGAAAAGCATGAGGTTTTGAAACAGGGGAAGAGAGAGAGAGAGAGAGATGCAGAGAAGAAAAGAGAAACAGAGTGAGAACAAGGCCAGAAATTGAGAGAGAGGGAGAAAGAAAGAGTGAATAGGAAATGCAGAGAGAGGGCAGAGAGGGAGAGGAGAGAGGGAGAGAAATAAAGATGGAGGGAGGGAGACAGATAGATAGATAGATAGATAGATAGATAGATAGATAGATAGATAGATAGATAGATAGATAGATAGACAGATAGACAGATAGACAGATAGATAGATAGATAGATGTGTACCTGTATATCATTGTGTGGGTTCCAGTCTGAGTCGTAAATGATTACAGTATCAGCGGTTGCCAAATTGATGCCCAGTCCTCCTGCACGAGTGGACAGCAGGAAGCAGAACTGCTGCGCTCCCGGAGCTGTACACACACACACACACACGCACGCTCTTGTATTAACTCTTTAAGAGGTCATTCTACGTCCCCATAAAAGTGGACAAGTCATAGTCTAATAATAGTCCAGTAATCTCCAGCATCAGCATGAGTGTGTCATCCCGCTGTAAGGAGTGTAGTGCCGCCCCCTGCTGGACAGAATCTTACCGTTAAAGCGGTCGATGGCTTCCTGCCTCAAGCCCCCTGTGATGCCACCGTCAATACGCTCGTACTTATAACCCTCGTACTCCAGAAAGTCTTCCAGCAGGTCCAGCATCTTGGTCATCTGGAGTCATGAGGACATGAACATCAAAACACAGTCATTTATTTGGAAGTGCGTTCATTCTCATCACGAGCCACGTATGTTTTTTTCTGTGAAAAACAAACGATTCAGCTGGCGATTTGCCAATACTGACTCAAGTGACTCATGTAACTCAAGTGACTCGCACACCCGGATCAGTGACTCATAAGGAGCCGAATCCTAAAATGGAACCCAATATTACAGCTCTAGTACATCATAATGCAGTTTAACCAGACAACGTCTTTAAAACAAGAGTTAAATGTGTAAAAACACTAGTTGAGTCACAGTGTCGCCCCCTAATGGGCAAACTATACCATCACAACACTCATAACGGTCGCTTGTCCATCTTCTGTTTAATTGTTGTTTATTTGGCATTAGAAACACTGATTTATCTGCATTTATCTCATATTAATCTGTAGACAGGTTTAAGTCTGGCTCTGACTCTGGTCTGGCTCTTATAAAATGTCGTCATAGCACATATTTCTCATAGTTACATGGATAATAAATGTAAACTAATTACTTAAATCTTGAGAAAAATCAAGATCATTTAGAGCCTAGCTGGAATAAGTGGTACATGAAATAAATCTGGATAAATGTAGAATATATTTAATTTTTATATGATTTTAACATTTTTACTGGTCATGACATTAAGCATACTAATGAATAACACAGTAATATCTAGCAGCAAATGCCTTAACAGTGTCATCAAAAAGCAGCAAAATTTATTTTTCCGTCCTTTTTTCGCCATATGCCTCATCCATCAACATGCAGATTTATGCTCAGGGCCCCTCTAAAGGACAAATCTGACGAAACGAAAAGTCAACTGCGAGGGAAAACAAGCCGGAGACATTAAAGACGCCGCATCCTCCATCAGATTAGCACTGCGGAAACTCGTCTCAAGAATAAACAATAAGGGGGAGATAAAGAGGAAGGGACTTTTAATTTGTCAGCTCCCGTTAGGAGAGATGAGCGCGCACCTCCCCCTGCAATTAATCTCCTTTCAAAAGCTGTAACCATACTGGCCGTTAGCTAACGACCTGAGAGAAGATGAGGACTCGATGCCCTTCGTCTTTCAGCTTCTTCAACATCTTCTGCAGCAGCGTCAGTTTCCCCGACGACTTGACCAGAAGGTTGCCGTCGTACGAGCCGTTGGGCAAAACCGGAGCTTCCTGAATTAAAAAAGAAACACACACACACACAAGGAGATTTTGATAACATGCTTTTTGACATGTTTATCAACCACTAAGAATGAGCCAAGAAATGATATTTGCTCAGGCAAAATTACAGTGCTGGAAAATTCCATTTGACTAAAAAGCATGCGGTGGTTAGCGCTGCTGCCTCACAGCGAGAAGGTCCTGGGTTTGAACCCCGGGGACGGCCATATGGCCTTTCTGTGTGGAGTTTACATGCTCTCCCCGTGTTTGCGTGGGTTTCCTCCGGGTGCTCCGGTTTCCTCCCACAGTCCAAAGGCATGCACTGGTTAAAGGTTAACTGGCGACTCTAAATTGGCCCGTAAGGTGTGAATGTGTGTGCCCTGGGGTGTGTTGGCGCCTGCCCAGCATTGTTCCCCACCTTGCGCCCCAAAGTTCCCGGGATAGGCTCCGGTCCCCCGCGACCCCAGTTGGGATTGAGCGGTTCGGATAATGAATGAATGAATGAATGAATAAAAAGCAATAGCACAAAGTACTTTAAAAACCTAGGTTAATACAGATCCAGTCTGGACTAGGGGTCGACCGATCATCGTTCTGACTGATTATTGGCATCAATATTTAGAATTTTTACGGTTATCAGCATCATTTTTTCGAACTGAAATACTGATCAGAAAATGAATAAAACAAAGTGCTTTAGCTCTGATGTAGCCGTCGCTCTTTTTGTCTAAATTAGGACTATAAAGTGAGAGATATCAGTGTCAGCTATTAGCAGTGGTGCGATGAGACGCTCAGCTCACGCGACGCACGAGATTGAGTTCACAAGAAAGTGACGAGACGAGATTTTAACACTATTATAAAGAAAACCTCACTGATGAAACATGGCTGGAATATGAGCTTTTATTTGACTGAAAGACGTAAAGCGAGAAAACTTTTCACCTCGACGGGAAATATCGTCACGTTTTAATATCGCGAGATCTCATCACACTCCTCTCCTAATAATAGGAGTCCTGATACCGATACCGATTATACAGACAGATGCATTAAAACACACACACTGACCACGGCGGCGACGGGGAACAGGTAGGGGTGGTTGCAGCACTTCTTCAGGTCCATCATGATGTTGAGGAGAGACACTTGGTTTCCGCCTCCTTTAGAGTTCAGAGCCTCGAAATTACGGGTCAGAATGAACTTGTAGTACTTCCTGCGTGTGACGAGAGCAACAAACATGTCTGAGCTTTGGCATAAAATTATATACAGTAAGCATAAATGACATGAGAAGGAGAGAGAAAAGGAGAGAGACACAGCTAGATAGATAGATAGATAGATAGATAGATAGATAGATAGATAGATCGATAGATCGATAGATCGATAGATAGATAGGCAAAGAGAAAGATGAAGATGGAAAGGAAGAGAGAGAGAACGAGAGAGAGAGATAAGAGCCTGACTTCTGCATGGGGCTGAGCTCCACTCTGACGATGAGCTCGGTTTTAGCCGGCATGTTCTTAAACACGTCTGCCTTCAGCCTGCGCAGCATGTGTGGCCCCAGCAGGTCGTGCAGCTTCTTAATCTGGTCCTCCTTTGAGATGTCGGCAAATTCCTCCAGGAAACCCTCCAAATTACTGCCGCCAAACACACACACACACACACACATTCTCATGTTAGCGACCGCCACTGCCGGTGGTGAGACGCCACATTGAGCTCGGTGGTTATGAATCAGAATCTCATGAATCATGCTGCTCTCAGCTCTTACTTAAAGCGCTCCGGGGTGAGGAAGTTCAGCAGGTGGAACAACTCTTCCAGATTGTTCTGCAGAGGAGTCCCGGTCAGGAGCAGCTTGTAATAGATCTTATAGCCATTCAGGATCCGGAAAAACTGAAAAAAAAACACACAAAATCCTCACATGACTCCAACACTGGTTATACTTCCAGCAAGGCAAATGTTCTTAACACAAAAAGTGAAGGGGTCTAAATGCTCAGTTTTGCAAAGTATATCGGTTACAAAAATGAGCGATACCGATAATATTGGTATACCAGCGCCAATAATCAGCTGACCCCCAGAGTCTCCAAATCGCTGAGCGATTCAGATGATGTTTGGACTGGCAGACGAACTACAACATCAAAAAAATCTCTATTACCAGCCTGATATACAGATAGTATCGGTATCTGTATCAGCACCGGTAATATCAGTATATCAGCACTAATATGTTTGTTTGAGCACTATAATTTCCTGCTGTTCAAGTTTTAAAGTCATTAATTTGAAGATTCCTCCATGACACACATTAGTTTAAAAAAATATTGATACTGATTATATTGGTATCTCAGCGTCAATAATCGGCCGAGGATCTCATGGGAGTTTCGTTCGGCTTTTGAGTGCATTACAGAACTCCAAATCTCTGAGTGATCTGAAACAGAAACTTGAATTACAATTCAGATGATGTTTTGACAAACAGCCAAACTACAACCCTCAAAAGCTCTCTATTGCCAGCTCGATATGCCAATATTGTCAGTATCGTTATCATTAATTTTTCGTATCAGCAAATCGGCTAATAAAAATGATCAATACCGATAATATCGATATATCGGCCCTGATAATCGGTAGATCCCTAGAGGATTTCATGCTCCTTTTAACTGCTTTACAGAACTCCAAATCATTGAGTGATCTGAAACTGAAATTGGGACGTTTTGACGACCAGACAAACTACAGTCCTTTAAAAATGTCTATTACTGTCATGATATACCGATATTATCAGTCTCGCTCATTTTTCTTATCAGCATATCGGTGGAAAAAAATGAGCGATGCCGATAATATCGGTATATCAGCACTGATAATGGGTCGACCTCTAGAGGTTTTCATAAACTGCACTACGGGATGTTTTAACATGAAATAAACTTAAATCTCAGAGAGCTTTAAAAACTTGAGTCTTGCGCTGGTCATCTACCTTAGACTGGTTGTTCTTGAGTCTGTGTGCTTCGTCCACTACGAGGCAGGCCCACGTAATGGAGCCCAGAATGGCCTGGTCAATGGTGATCAGCTCGTACGACGTCAGCAGTACGTGGAACTTTACGGGAGTGTCTTTCTGTGTTAAAAAAAAAAAACACCCCAAAAATGGCAAACAGGTTGAAAAAATCACTATTAGCAATGGAAAACGATGCGACGCTCCTGTTTAGATTTTACCTTCATGCGGAAAACCTTCCGGCCGGATTTAACGGCGCTGTCCTCGAAGGTGAACTCGTTCTCGCGTATGACCGCCCGGCTGTCCTTGTCCCCCGTGTACGTGACCACGTAGAAGTCCGGCGCCCACATCTCGAACTCGCGCTCCCAGTTGATGATGGTGGACAAGGGGGCGCTGACTAGAAATGGGCCTTTAGAGTGACCCTAGGGAGAAACACAGTCAAAAATCTATAATCTATAATCTATATATCTATATCAGTTCCTAGAAGTAGAGACGTGTAATTCAACTGCAATTAACAAGGCCTCACCTCTTTGTAGAGTGAATAGAGGAACACAATGGTCTGCACGGTTTTGCCAAGGCCCATTTCGTCTGCCAGGATGGTGTCTGTGCCCTGAGCCCAGGAGAAACGCAGCCAGTTGAGGCCCTCCAGCTGGTACGGGTGCAGCGTTCCGCCCGTGGCGTTGATGTACCAGGGCTGCTGGTCAAATTTGATGGTGGGCTGTCGAAATTAATAAAGCACAAACAGCGAATCACAGCAAATTTTAATTTATTTTGTATTTAATTTGATCACTGTTTTTCATTCTTTCATTATCTGAACCTCTTAATCCCAGTCAGGGATGTGGCGACTGGAGGACTACGGGTACAAGGGTGGCCACCAACACACAAACTCCACACAGAAAGACTCCACGGTCAACGTTCTTGCTGTGAGGCGATGAACATTAAAATAGATTTAAAGATTTTAGACAATAAAATTTGCCTTTACCCCCATAAATATTTTATTATTATTTTATTACATTTTACCTTTTCCCTATAAAATTGGATTATGCAGCTTGAAGTAAGTTGTAGAAAGCTGACATTTTCAGGGCAAGTAGGAATGGTGTGAATCTCGGCATAGGCTGAAAGCGTCGTGATCGACATATAATTGGCGCTACAGCAAATGAAAACATGTTTTGACCTCTAGGGGTGCTAAAATGACACATAAATGTATGTGATGTCATAATTGCCGCGTTTTGACCTCTAGGGGCACTAAAATGCTACGTCAAAGTCAAAGAAAATTTTGTCATCTCTGCTATATACTGTACAAGTATACAGAGAGAAGAGACGATGTGGCCCGCGTTTTAACAGTGCAAAGAACAAAGAACAAGGAACAAATAAGGCACAAGGAATAAACAATATATAAATAGAATATAAAAGAAACACATATTCCACATAAGTGGAATATAAAATGTAAACTTTAAACAAGAAATAGAAAGAGAGACAATTAGGATGCGGTGCTCAGCCTACAACTGTAGTGTTGGAGTTGTCTTTTACATTTAATGTTCATGAGGTCAGTAACAGTTTCAATATGAAAAATTCTATACAGAAATAAAACAGTAAATTTATGTGATAATTGGCGCCATAGCAAAGGAAAATGCGGTTTGACCTCTAGGAACGCTAAAATGCTACAAAAATTTATGTGAGGTAATAATTAGTGCTATTGCAAAGGAAAATATGTTTTGACCTCTAGGGGCGCTAAAATGCTACATACATTTATGTGATGTCATAATTGGCGCTGTAGCAAAGGAAAACACGTTTTAACCTCTAGCAACGCTAAAATGCTACATAAGTTTATGTGAGGTAATAACTGGCGCTGTAGAAAAGGAAAACACGTTTTGACCTCCAGGGGTGTTAAAATGCTCCATAAATTTATGTGATGTCATAATTGGCGCTACAGCAAAGCACATTTTGAGCTCTATCAGCAGTGTGTGGGTGTGCGTGTCTATGACGTACTAACCCAGTTGTGCTTCTTTTTTGCGACTTTTGCTTGGACCCCGCTACCGGCTATATTTAATATTTGCTTCACGTATGGGGACTGAACTGACTCACGTCTACAACTGGAGTCTCAGGAGGAGGCTCCTTCCTCTTCACCTCCTCCTTAGGCTTCTTTCCTTTTCTCACCACCAGGGGGCGATGATCCTCGCCAAGGATCTGCTCTCTAGAATAACACGTAGTTTTGTGTGAATTTTTTAGATAAAAAAAGGTTAAAAAGTTTACATTAATTTTATTTACCTGTGGTCCCAGAACGCCTGCTTGAAGGTCTCGTAGTCTGGAATGTCAAACTCCTCCACCTCCCACGTGCACTGGTCGTAGGGCAGGTCTCTCCACTTAATCAGGTAATGAATGTCTCCATCCTTATCAAAGCTGCGTGAACACAGCATATAGAGATGTTCGAACCGTAGTCAGTGTAACGTCCCCAACCAAATTCAAACCCCCTCCACTATTGCATAAGTGTTTGTCCTGCATGCATCTGGAGGTGATGGGGCCCTCAAAGGTCCTAGTGTAAAAGTAGAAGGGGGTTATCCAAATATTACACAAAAAAAGCTGAAAAAATGTTCATTTTAATGTGAATCTGAACATTATTTCACCTAAAAATCAACAAGAGCGCAACCTTCAAGGAATGCCGCCAATCCCCCCCGTCCTGACCTGTGGTTGAGGATTCGGTGAATAATCAGCCACTCGGGTTTGATGCCATAGCGGTAGAACCGCTCCTCCATGGCGGCGTACTGAGGGTCTTTACTCTTCCTCTTCTCGTTGTTCAGCTCCTCTTCGCCAGAGCCGTAGTCGTAGGGCGGAGGCTCGTCCATGTCGTTCTTGCGCTGGTAGTTCCGGTACATGACCGTGTGGTACAGCTCCAGCTAGAAAATTCATTAATACCATTAACAGCTTTAATTGCTCATGACTTCAGCGACTTTTACCCCATTATCAAAACTGGCTCATATTGAGTCCGTAATCGTAGTCGAACAGTTCTAAATTCCCAGTGTTTAAAATACGAAATAAAAAAGACAGTACACTACACAATCCAGTCTTACCTGTAACTCACTGACCCAGGAGCAGTGCCAGTAGGACAGATTGGCCCATTTCACAAACAGCAGTCGCTCTGGCCGACCCTTGAGGGGGGGTTTGGTCATGGCGTCCACCTTCTCCCCATCCTGAATTTGCGGGGCCTCGGGGGGTAAGGGGGGGTCGCCCCACATCCAGTGCAGAATCCTCTGAACCTTCCCTTTCAGCGGGGGGCACTGAGGGAGCAAAATGAGAGATGATGCTGTTTTTCTGGTTCAGTAAAAATAAAGATGTCATGTTTTTAATTGATTTACTATTGACTAATTGCCCAAATTTTTTTTTACAGATAATATTTTTAGCATTAGAGGTATAAAAATCCAAGCATTTTTTAAAATTAGTTAAAAATTGCATCTTACAAAAAGCATCAGAAAATGTGAACATTTTAATGGATTTTTGGAACTTTTGGCTTTTCAGAGCCAATGTCGATAAAGGTTATTGCTAGTTAACAGGGCCGATAACTGATATTAGGAACTGATATACAAACACCAAGCTCAGCTGAAACTCTCCTCTTCTCCTTCTCGGAGCTTCACGCTGCGCTCGTGTGTGAATGTGGTGTGAGTCACAACAAGGCTTCAGTGTTGATTGGCTACTACTAGTGTGGCATACTGTATAGCCAAGAGACTGCTGCAGGCGGGACATTAAATGAAGAGCAAACGCCACAGGGAGATAAGACGGCAGATTATTTAATATCGGTGATGGTCAAAATGATAACGATAATAATGATAATCTGTAAAACGTCTGATATCGGCCCCCCATAACTGGCCCGGTCGACCCTTATAACCCAGATCTATTATACCGTCTTTTTAGACAGTGCTTTTTACCCCTAAAATTCCCAGGTGGTAAATGGTTGTAAACAGAAGCCGACGCTCACCATGCAGCGAGGACAGAGCCACTCTCCGTTGGGTATCTCGGGCAGCGGTGGGTTCAGACAGTGGATGTGGTAAGAAGAAGGACACGTGTCGCAACACAGCAGCTCCCCTCCGTCTTTACACACTCGACAAAACTCCATGTGGTCGTCCTCTTCCTCGCCCGCTGCCTCCTCCTCCTCATCGTCGTCGTCTTTGGCCTCCCACTGGATGCCCTCCTTCTCCTGAAAGACGGTTGCAGAAATTTGGAAATTATCAATAATTTCGTACAGGAATAACGCACACAGGTGAGACAGATATGGCAGAAATCTACAGAACTTACCCAATGCGATCATTTAAGTTGTGCTTTTATTAAACAAACAATTCCAAATGTATCTGACGGTTTACCGAGATCATCTCATTTCCAAATGGCAAAATGCATATATTAATTTCATTTAAATAAGCTATAAAATGTCCCAGCTTGCAAATATTATATACCTCTGGGGCCGAAACTACTATAGATCTGTCGTAAATTCTGTCTAAAAATTTCTTATATGGCTTTAAAATTCAAATCAATTGAAGATTTCAAACGCGCGATCAACGCTGGGTCACAAAGCTGGTTAGTGCGTTAAGTGTGTGTAAAAGGTTGAAATTAGGTTTTAATTAGGTGTTTAAGGGTTACTTACGCAGTGGGGGCAACTCCACTTGCCCTCGGGGGCTTTTTCCAGCTCGGGGTCGAGACACACCAGGTGATAGGCTCTGGGGCAAGTGTCACACAGGATGATTTCACCACCCTGCTGGCAAACCTCGCAGTAGTCCTGATGGTCCGTCTCGTATCCGTCTCCGTCCTCTCCTGGTGGGGCCACAGGGCAGAAAACGAAACCAAGGATTAGCTTTTTATCAAATCTGTTTGTGATTTGATATGAATGGGAAGTGATGGTGTTAAATCAGCATATGGCTTACAATGAAAAGATTGCTGGATTTCTGTAAAATATATACTATAATTTTTTGAATTGTCACAATTTCTTTAATGCAGCAACATTTATGCATGATCAACTGGGTCCACTTAATTTTGACCACGCTGGCATATTGAACGGCTATATTTCTGTGGTCAACGCTCAGTTTTAACTCACTTAAAATGTGATATAAAATTTGAACGTGAGATAAAAAGAGAGCGATGAGAAGCAAAAATAAAAACAAGAAAAAGCTAAATAAGAGTTTACCACGCAATATGATTATTTAAATGCTATTCTTTAAGAGGCCAGTCAAGTCCCGTAATAAATTTAAATATTAATAAAGATGTTGGGCGTTAAATACTTTGTTCTTCAATTTTCTGCAATTAAAATGAATCTAAAATGATGGTTTTAAAAATATAAAACCAATGTACAAAGTCAGGTGCATATTAGTGCTAATATTTCCTCAAAAATTTTCATGTCACACCAATCTTCAACAGCTCAACTCAAACACACTCACGAGCGAACAAACATTAAACACACAGCAACAGAAGTGAGGGGGAGCCTGAGGGGAGGGAGCACTTTACTTTTCCGTTTTTTGCGCCCTCGCCGCGTTTTCTTCTTGGGTGCCCCCGAGGCGTCGGAACGAACAGAGGCACTGTGGATGCTGACATCATCAAAGTCGGAGAAGTCATCTAAGAAATCCTCCTCGCTCTGAGAGACGGGAAAAGAAGGATATCATACGACATGGCTGAGAGACGGATAACACGCTACCCAGAAGATCTTCTGTTAGGGATAGCGGTAAAAATAAAACGTAAATTTAAGCTTTAAACAAAGAGGAAAATTGCTAAAAATTAAAGTCACAAATTAACCAAAAAAAAGATTTTTTTCTGACATTATAAAGTTAAACAACTTAAAGAGGAAAGTCCAAATTTCTGAGATTAAACCCACAAATTTAAGACAAAAAGTGAATATTCTCAGATATAGAAAAGTCAAAACTTATCAGGAAAAAGTTTAATATCAAAATAAAAAAATTACTTTAAAAAAATGAATTTATGACATCAGAGAAAATCCTCATAATTCTCAGAAATTAGCTTTTTATGAATTTTTGTGATTTAATATGAATGGAAGTGATCGTGTTAAATCATTGTATGAAAAATCAACTGCTGCTTCCTGAACTTAATAGAATCAAAATCGTATCGTAGCAGGCTTTGTGATATCGGCAGACGTAGAATGACCAATACCATATTTTAAAAAATAAGCTCATATGGCGATAATATCGGCACAGCGATTTAAACTCAGCGAGCTCTAAATCTCATAACCTTTATGATATCAGGTCTAAACACAGACATATTTAAGAAATCCAAAACATTTGGATTTAAGAAGTTATTCTTACTGAAGAGGCTTTCTTCCTCTTCCCTCCTTGTCCTCCCTTCGCTTTGGGCTTCTTGGCTTTTGCTTTCTTTTTCGTGTCCTTCACTGGTTTGCTCTTTTTCTTGGCACCAGGCCCTGTGGCACAATCGGGACCAGACTCAGTTTAATCGGACAGCACTGACGGCATCAAGCTTGAAGCAGGCAAAATTGATTTAAAATAGAATAAAAAGAGCTGATATTTAGAGGTGAGATGATAAGAGCAATGAGATGAAACTTTATATTTAAATAGAATTAAATAAAAATATAAGACAATATGAGAATACAAAAGACACAGTAAAATAAAAAATGTTTGCAGGTAAAAGTGGCATAACTGGCTTTTATTAAAATTTTATATTAAAGTAAATATTACATGAAGTGAAAGTAGAAGAAATTATATTAAAAGTGAAAATATTGCTAAAATAAAAGTCTGATTAATTTAAGATAAAGAAAAAATGTAGGTTTAGTTTTGTTTAAATTTGTTTAAACAAATTTATTTGTTTAGACTATAATAAACAAACCAAAAATAAACGTTGCTCCTATACATTTTTATTATAAGTAAACAAATAAATAAGTAAATCACTTGTTTAATCAAAATGCTGCTCATATTATTTTTTATTATTATTAATTAATAAAGCAGTTTGGATAACAAACAAACAAACAAATAAATAAATAAATAAAGTGTTTATTCAAAATATTGCTCAGACATTTTTTAAATAAATAATGATAAATTAACTATTTTATTTTAAATAAATAAATAATAAATTGTTTATTCATAATGTTGCTCAGATATTTCTATTTTAAATAAATAAATAATAAACTAACTTGTTTATTCAAAATGTTGCTATAAGTTACATACATTTTAAAATATATTTTTCCTTTGTAGGAATAAAAACACTGTTCAAACAAAACTAATCACTGATCAGGACTATAAGACAGAACAGACACACCCTTTCCCTCTTTGGTCTTGGCTTTTTTGATTGGTCCAGTCGGCGAGAGCTGCTGGATGCTGCTGATGGAGATGGGCGGAGCCACATTGACAGTTTCCACGGCGGCGGCGACTGCGGCGGCAACGGCGGTAGCAGAGGTGCCTTTAAAGGGGTTGTTAGCACTGAACTCGCGCCACTTGGCCCCTAACACGGTCATCATCTTGGACATGGGGATTTTGGGGTTCTTCTTGGCAATCAACGGCCTGAATGTCAACATAAAGTCAAATAAAGAGACACGGACATGATCACACTTACATTATCATATAACATGTTTACAGAGGTATCGTAACATAATGCAGTTTAAAATTATACCAACTTAGCTTTTATAAACAGCACTTTGAACAAAAGAACCACAAAGTATATTAAAGTTTTGTCAGTCAATGTGAGTCAAATTTATGAAATTTTTATGAAATATCCACAAACGGCAAAGAGCGGGGTCCAAGTCACAAAAACAGCACAAAAGCAACTGATGGAGTGAATCAGAAGTCAAAATTAGCAGAAAATCACCAAAAATCTCATTATGCTTTTCGGCCCATGCCGAGATGCCCGTCATTCCTACTTCGCCACCAAATTTCAGCTTTCTGCAACTTACGGTAATGGTTACTTATGTTTTGTAGGAAAAAAACAATTTGACTAGCTTTGAACTTCATTGGTGAAATCTCCATTGGTACTGCAATTTAGCCTAAAGACTAGGCGTAGTTGATGGTCAAGACACCAGCTTGTTGAGTATAAGCACGGCAAAGCCTTAAAAGCTAAATAAAACATAATTGTACAATAATTGAACCAAAAGAAACAAGCTGCAAAAGACAAAATGTATAAAAGTTCACCTGAGAAACTGGCTGAAAGCCTTGTAGTTAGTGATGGTTTTGTAATCGTCCTCGGAGAAGGCGTACTGGACGTCCTCCAGCCCCCACTCCTCCATCAGCTGACCTGAAGACTTGGGCTCCTGACACCCAAAAAGAAGTAGGGAAATAAAGGTTGGAACTTATACGCTAGCAAAGGAATCAAACAAACAAAGGAGCGGTCTCACCTTGGGATTCCCATCGTCATCGTCGTCGTCATCATCGTCGTCGTCTTTCTTCCTCCATTTCGCTTTTTTCTCCTTCTTCTCCTTGGCTTTCTTCTTTTTTTTCTTGAGCGTTCCATAGCTGCTGCTCTCACTGCCGGAGCGGTGTCCGAGCTCCTCCCGGTCCGACATCTCGCGCTCGCTGGTGCCGCTCTGCTGGAACCAAGAAGGATTGCAGACAAAATGTTTTGGGAATAACATGTCACATTATTACAGTAATGTTTACTTTTTGTTGTAAGTCTTTGCTAATAAATTTTCTGTAATTTTATACTCGTTACATATTTCAGGAATGAGTGTTACAACACACTTTTAACCTGAAAATATGGTAGCGCTGGATTATGACATTCATCAACATTTTCTAACTTGAAATGAGCTTAAATAAGAATGGAATCTAGGAACGCTGAAGAGCCCTCTTAAGCAAATTTTTAAAAATAATTACACAATACAATAAGACTTTGACTCGCGCCTGTTATGTTAATCGGGAACTGTGAAATTCAATATATACTCTGTTTCTATATACTGTCTCGAATTGAAGTACTCGAGAGTGGTCTTGGTGGGCCGTATTTGCACTCAGTCATGTCATGAATTCTGACAAAGAGGATATCAGGATTTTATTTCAAGACCAGCCGAGATCACAATTCTGAGAATATTACTACTATTACTACCTGGTCTCGGTCTCGTCTCAGTCTCGGCTCTTCAGAGTCTTGGTCTTATCTCTGTCTCAGTCAGGTGGTCTTGGCTACAACTCTAGCACTGTCTTTACAATTACATCAAGGCACTTTCTGTCAACGTCATGTTCCAGGAGTTTAGGAACTTTCTTACAACATTTTTTTGGCGTCCCTCTAGCATTTGGCCCCTAAATAACGGCAAACAATGTCTACGCCAAGGGTCATACACTGAAAATGAGTGTCAGATTATAATCATTTGGAAAACTGCAAGAAAGGCTTGTGGGGTAAAGGGTGGAGTTTGGGGCAGAGTTTGTTAACAGTTTCTACAGATTCATTATGAAACAGGTTTGAACCGTGAGACTGCAGGTTTTACTCTTGCCATAAGGTACAAGGAAAAAAAGACAGACGCCCGCACAAACGTCATGTTGACCAATGCGGTAAGTTTTAAGGCTGGGGTCGTTCGGGGTCGTGCGTTGGGCCGCGGCATTCAGAATCAAACCCCATTGCGTTTTTTTTCTCCCACTCCATAGCATCTCGCCAAAATGTGCAGAAACCGCCGCAGAACGCCACGTTGCCATGGCAACCAAAACGTGCAGCGCTGTCGGTATTGGGGGTGGGGGGGGGGGTGATGGTGGGGCGGAGTCTAACTGCTGCAGGGGCCAATAGGACAGCGCCACCCAATCAGGCATGTTTGCATAACGAGCGCATGCAGCAGCGGCCGTCTAGACAAATCTCATTTACACTCCCGAGAGGAAAAAAAGGGAAGGAGGGAGGGAGGGAGGGAGGGAGAAAGGGTATAAATTATAAGAGAGAGAGAGTGCAAATTATGCGGAGAGAGGGAAAGTGAAGAAGAAAGAAGGAGAGAGAGAGTCAGTGAGAGAAAAGAGAAAGATGGAGAGAGAGAGAGAGAGAGAGAGAGGATTTAAATTGGAGGGAGAGAAGAAAATAAGGAGAAAGGCAACAAAAAGAAGAAAGGTGAAGGTGTGCAATAAACAAATAACACTGAAAAGAGAATAAATGAATGGAAACAAAGAAAAGGAGAGATAGAAAAGATGACTGAGGAAGAGCAGAGGAAGAGTGAATGTAAACTGCGAAGAGGGAGAATAAAGGAAAGGAGTGAGGGAAGGAGGTAGAGAGAAGAAGACAGAGAGGGAAGGGAGAGCGAGAAGAGAGAGAAGATGAAGGAGGGAGGGAAGGAGGAAGAGAAGAGAGAGAGAGAGAGAGTGGTGAGGATGGAGGGAAGGCGGGAGAGAGAAGAGAGAGTGAGGAAAAGGGTGAGATAAGAGGTTGGGAGCAGGGAGGGAGGGAGAGAGGAAAGGAAGGAAGGTGGGAGAGAGAACAGAGAGAGGAGAAAGCCGGGAGGAAAGGAGGGAAGGAGAGAAGGAGGGAGAAAGTAGAGAGAGAGGGGGGAAGGAGGGAAGGTAGGAAGGAGAGGGAAGGTGGGGAGGAAGGAGGGAGAGATAGTGTAGGGAATTAATGAGGGAAGAAGGGAGAAGGTCTAAATTATGTGAAGAGAGGGAAAATAAAGGAGAAAGGTAGAAAGGTGATGGAAAGACAGAAAAGTGCTACTGAGGTACTCATAAGCAAGGTACCGTTCCCACCTCTCCCTTTTCCACCCCGACCACAGCGCTGAGCCAACATTCCATCCCTACCGGACAAGCGTGAGGCCATGTGCCCGCGACCTGCATCAATCTGCACCAGCGGGGTAACGGACAGGATAAAGGGACGAGACAGAGATAGAGGTTGGAGACCAAACGTGATGTTTAGTCCTCAGAGGAGAGCAATTGGTAGAGGTGAGGGTTGAAGAAGGAGAGGGAGAAAGAGAGCGATAAAGAGTGGTGGAGAGAGAGAGAGAGAGAGAGAGAGAGAGAGATAAAAGCTAGAATTGATGGAGGGTGAGGCTGAAAAAGAGGAATCCCTCCCAGGAGAGTCTCAGCAGGTCGGGAGTCGCTGACCGAGCGGCCGCTTGGACGCTGCGTCGCTTATCACAGCGGCAGTCGGGCGACCGAGCAGAGAAAATGTTCACACTGAGCGACGATCCCAGCACCATCAGGGGTGCAGCAGGGAATAAAAGCAGAGGATTTCAGTTCGTTCCAGGCTACAATGACATTTTCTGCTGATTTTCAGGAAAAATCTTTGGTTTTCAGTCATGCTGTGATTCCAGTGTCACGATTGAGAAAATCTCACGATTCGATTTCAGTTCTTGGGCTCACAATTCGATTCCGATTCTTATGCACACGGTTTGTTTCAAAATCGATTCACGATCGATTCGCGATTCACCTTTCATAAACGTTTCATGATTCAATACGTAGATGAATTTGTTTCATGATTGCCGTTCAGGCCATTACGTTAGCTGAAAGATATGAATCGGTTTCTTGGAATGCAGGTCACAAACGCCTGTGTGGACGCTCTGATTCACTCCAGTGAGTGGAAAAACGGTCTGCGCTCACCTGACGCCACAAACGCCAGAAATGCCAGACGCCCGTGTGGACGGGGCCTAACTGTTACTTCCAGTCCCTCCAGGATTTTGCGGGCCTTTCTGAGACTGATGCAGTCAGTTAATTAAATGCCTGATTTTCTAAGAAATTGCAGTGTTTTTAGGCGTTTTGTTGCCAAAAAAGACATTGCGATTTTGTCCCCCTTTATAATGATTCTTTAATTAAATGAAATGAATTCAAATGAAGGGAACAAAACCACTATTGTTTTTTATTAACCATTAACCATTTGGTTATTTTTGAAGGTAAATGTCAGGCGTTTTATCACACGTTTCCTAAACGTAACAAGGAAGTGAGTTTACTGACTCAACGTTTTACGGGAAACGACAATGATTCGGCAAAAAAAAATTGCAGAAAAGTTGCGCTAATTGGTCAAATTGCACGGTAGAAATGGGTTTGCGGCAATAAGCTGAATTTGCGTTAATAGTCGCGAACGCAACATCGCGAAATCTTGGAGGGTCTGTTGTACTCAGGAACGTTGGAAATTTTCCCGTATTGCTTCCTACTTTCGTTTCTACTCTTTGGTCTTCACCGCAATCTCAAATCTCACGGCTTCCATCACACTTTCCCAACCCATCCACCTGACACCGGGTTTTAAGCCACGCCGTTGTGTGTTAAATGACAAAAAGCTGCGCTGTGATGCGCCTGGTCTCGGCGGGACGGCAAACGATGTAAGGATCAGGCTCGGTGTCGGTTTAATCCTGCCGGGAGAACGTCGGGATCTGAGAGTGCGGAAAGTTCAGCTGTCAGATCGGCTGTTCTCGCGTCTCAGCCGGCAGATACGGTGGATTTCCCACATGAGAACCAGCCGAACAGCGGAACTCAATCAAACGCCGGTAAAAAAAAAGGAGTTTTTACCCCACATTAGAAAACGGAACTCAGACTCACAGCCCACAAGCAAACGTCTGTATACGCCCAGGCGTGTGGGGTTAGGAGTCAAATTTGTAGGAGTGCAGAAAAAAAAAAACAGAACCGAATTGAATCGCGATTCTTTCTCTGCCGATTCAAAATTCATTCACGTATTCTATATTTTTCCAACTAACGTAATGGCACTAGTTTACTTTTTTCCCCGACATACAAGTTCAAAGTCAAAGTCAAAGTAAACTTTATTGTCATCTCTGCTATATACTGTACAGATATACAGAGAGACGAGACGACGTGGCTCCAGTTTTTACAGTGCAATAGGAAATAGGGAACAAAGAACAAATAAGGCGCATGGAATAAACAATATATAAATAGAATACAAAATATACATTGTAAACTAGAAATGGAATATTAAATATAATTTTATAAGTTCACAACAGAAATCATTTAAGGTTACCTTTCCTATAGAACAGCTCTATACCTTATACTTAATACAACTACACCTTATATATAATAGTGCTGTAAAAGTTGTATTAAAAATGTACTAAATGCTGAGGATCAGTGTAAATTGTAGCGTGACAATATTTGTTTTCATGTTTTCAAGCTTTAAACCGGGGAAACACTGCATACGCATTACATTCAGCAAACTACATTTGATTGAGTGTGATTTTGCTGTTGACCTGCCACAGTCAAAGGGGAAAAGTAACTCAAAACAGCAATCTGGAAACAAATTCATGCATATATTTAATTGTGAATCGTTTATAGATCGTAAATTGATTTTGAATCATGAATCGTTTATAAATCGTGAATTGATTTTGAATCGAATCGTGAGTCCAAGAATCAGAATCGAATCGAATCATGAGATTTTCTGAATTGTGCACCCCTACAAATTTGTGTGTCATTTTGTCATTTCATTTGCTTTATCCACATTTCAGCAGCCATAAAAATGTTCCAGAAAAAACGGAAGATTGGACGGAAGAAAACCTGTTCTTGGAAAGTAAAACAGTGGAAAATGGTTGAGCATTTTTTTTAAAGACTATCCATCATATCGCTGCTCTCGGTCGCACCCCTATCTTCTCACCTCTTTCTTTTTCTTCTTTTTCACCTTGGGTATCTTGCCCTCCTTCAGCTTGCTCGAGGGCTTTTTCTTCTGTTTGACCGTGTCGTCGTCGGAAAAGAAGCGCTCCAGAGGCGAGAGAGGCACGCTGCCGCGTTCACCCTCCTCATCCTCATCTGCACAGAGAGAGAGACAGATGCTAAAGCACAGTTTGTTCATATTCACACATTAACGGCCTGTGTCCACCAAACATGTTTTTTGTCTCTCGGCGCTTGTTATTGCTAAGTCAAGAAAAGCGGCATCAGGCACTTCCACATTGGTTCCTTAGCGCAGTGAACGCTGAATCTCATAGAATGTTTTTTTTTTTAAAGGGCATTGCCAGCGTAAAATCCACATTTGGTGGACACAGAAACCTTAAGCCTGACCGATAAATCAGAACATCAGTATTGTCAGCAGATATGAACTGAATGCTGATAAATTGATAGCCATTTTTATAAAGATCAATAAATGAGCCCAAAGATGCTGTAGTTCATGTAAAAAGTCATCTAGAAGAACGTTGCACAGATGTGTTATGTTGGGTTGGGTTGGGTTGTGTTGCCAAGCAACAAAACTGAGGACTTTTACCTCCGTTGCCGATGACTACATTTGTGAAGTTATGATGAAGAAAAGATGAGTTTAACGTGCAGCACATTTCACACCGTCGTTTAAGAACGAAAACCTCATCAGCATTTGGCACATTAACTCATTTATGCTTAAATATATGACAATAAACGACAAGTAAAGTAAGGTGACTGTAGACATTTCAATCCTGTTTTTGATAGTATTGTGAACGTGTGTTTGGTCTCATGTTTTAGCCAGCTAATATCATTTCTACAACATTTCCACATGCACTTCCAACATTTCCACATTGCACATGCCGTTATTTCTCTCCTGCTCAGATCAGAAAGCAGTTTGAGAATGTATGGTAAAAACAGATGGTGTGAGAATGGGAGAGTTCTGTTCAGAAGTACTGTTCATTTTGCTTCATCACACTGACCATCTAGCAAAAAACTGAGGCACAGCAATCCCGGCCACAATTTAAGTGAGTGATTACTTGTCATTGTGAACACAGCACAGCACACAACCAAATGTGACCTCTGCATTTGACTAATCTGTGAGGGAGCAGTGAGCGACTTATTTTTGGTATATACAGTAGGTGAGCAGTGCATTGGGACAGTACCTTGCTTAGTACCTTTGGTTCCTTTACCGATCACAGGGTAAACTCCCTAACGGTTACGTTGCTCATTGCTGTATAAGAATACTAAGTGTTATTAAGTGTTGTCATGATTTAATTCGTAAAGTAGAGGTAGTTTCTCCACATCCAGCTTTGTGTTAATAACAGCGGTGGGCAAAGTAGCTTGTTTTAAAAATACTTAAATATTAAGAGTAGCTAATAGCTAGCTTGTAGAACCTTAAGAATAAGGAATCCACCTTTGTCACACTTCCTGGTTCCCAAAGTTCTAATCAGCGAAGCAGTGTATCATCACTTCCTGTTTACATCAGCCGTTTCAGACGCAATGGCCGCCTCCTCTCGACGGCGTTATTGTAGTGTACCTGGTTGCTCTACTTCAAAACAACGGCAATTACTTCAGTTTTTGTGCACGGAATTAATACAAATAATACATATGAATAAATATAATGTCCGATAAGTTGAATGTTTTGAGATTCTGACAGTATGTGTGTTTGTTCTGTAAGTTAAAGGAATTCTGAGTTATTAATAACCATGGCAAAATCTGTGCGTTAATGTTAAAAAGGTTAAGCAAGACAGAAAGCGGCCGAACTATCTAAACCTGGTTTTAGAGGGACGGTCTACAGGCGTGATGTAACCCTACCGATAACTGCAGGGTGGCCAACTCTCACGCATCTGGCGTGACACTCACGCATTAAGCATCAATCTCACACTCAAGCAGGAAATCTCACACCAAATCTAACCATTATTATATTTTAAATTTTTTTTCACTGTGTTGATCACTAGACTAGACAAGACAATTATTTCCGAATAACTAGAAACAAGCTCTAGTAGTAAATGGGCTCTAAATTCCTAACTAGACCGAAGCATTCATTAGCTGCATGTAATCTGTCTCGTCCATTATCTATGCATTTTTCTCTGATTGTTGATTGTCTGTTTGCTTATCCATCATCTTTGGTATAAAGTTGTTCAGAGCCTGTAGGACGGAGGTGAAGGTTCGGTGTGAAATTGAGGATTTTTAAGGTAAAATTAAAACAATCTTGTGTAGTAACAATATAGATATGTACTTAACGGTACTGACCAAAGTTGGCAACCCTGTAACTGATAGACTGTCACCTGCGATAAAACCAATCACGTTTTAGAAAATGGGGAATAAATCCACTTTATCCACAGATTTGAAAGTAACTCGTAACAAGAACCTTGATAGAAATGTAGTGAAGTGTCCCAGATCTTCATGGATGGGTCGAACGCAGAGGTCACATTTCATTTTGGTGAGGTGTGCTGTGTTCACAATGACAAGTAATCACTCACTTAAATATAAGGGAGTCAGACCTTACCATTGTGCACAAATACTGTATATACCCACAGTGTTGTCGGCTCACTTTTACAGTTTTACCCCCACTCACACACAAATCACACACATACATACACACACACACACACACACACAGGCTTTGATCCGACTCCAAAGTCTTCATCAGTAAAGCGTCTGCTACGGCGGCGGAAACCCGGGGCGAGACTCTCTCTCCTCCGACAGCTTCAGGAACGATGGAACACTGACAAGCTCAGCGGAGCGAGAGAGGAGAGGAGGAGGAGGATGAGAGGTGAGGTCGTCGTCTCCCGTCGAACTGCGAATCGCACGATGTAAACAAAATAACGCGCTGTCTGGCGGCTGCGGCGTTTCCCCCTGTCAGCCGAGGGAAAAACGGCGGTGGCCCATGAAAAATGCAGCTCTCACAGCAGAGAAAATCAGCTAAACTGTTTTGTTCTGCCCCGCGGCCCTTCCTGGCCTCACCACCCTCCACCCAGTTGGCACCCCCCAGGAGGGAGTCAGCGAAGGAGAAAGGCTTCCCCCAAGCCCTCCAAGCGTTCCCTTACCCAAGTTCTCCGGAACGCTATCCTTAAAAATCCACTTAACCTCCGTTTAACTGGCCCCGGGAGGCTGGCGGTGGAGCGCCGGTCTGAAACGTGACGTGTCGTAGGCGAGGGAATTCGGGTTTGTTTCCATTTGCACTCCATTATTTTGTTTGTGTTTACTCTATATAATATATTCATATAAGTATGTTTATATGGTGCATTTCATTTGCCTATAGATCCAAGATTTAGTTGACGAGATTACGTCACATTGGCTAAAAACACATCACAAACCGAGTTGGATATTTTCCATTTACCACAGGAGAGTTGAACTCAGATAGAAGTTTTATTAACGCTAACACCTCTACACCTTTTATCTGAATTTTCCCTCTCGAGTTGCTGATCCTGTTCTGAACCTTTCTGTTCAGCTAACTAGGCTAGTCATTTGTTTTAAGCAACATCGACCAGCCAATTTAGCATCGCCACCTGCTAACCGACAGACAACACGGTATTTCACGTATAACATGACTGTGAAGCAACAACACTGTATTACACAGCTGATCAAGTCAGACACAAACAACACTTAAGTGCTAAAAATGTTCAAAAAGTTGTAGCATTTGCATTGAGCAGCCATCTTGGATTCCGAACTCAGGGTCCTCCCGGGTGCTCTGGGATATTTGGTCGGGTGTTAAAGAAACGGCGGCGCACATGTTGCCAACTTCCAGCTTCAGCCCTCGGAAAACGACTCGGAAACTGAGCGCCAATGGCAAATGGAACGCACTAATAGCATATAGTATAACACTTTATACACACAAAACGTTTAATTCTATAGACTGTCGCTATGTTATAAGAACAGTGTGATCTATTGGAGCAACTTCATCTCACAGCTGCTCGCAGCTGCACAAGTGTACGCCTTGACGGCATGGTAGCCAATCAGATTGTTATGCGGCATATGCTCGCAGCGTCACAGCGCACTCTTGGCAGATATGAAGTGAAGTTGTGGACTCCATCCTCTAAATTAATCTAGGCGTTGGTGGCCTAGTGGTAGAACACTCGCCTTTGGACCAAGAGGTTGTGGGTTCGAATCTGACCGCTGGCGTTACCAACATTGGGTCCCTGAGCAAGACCCTTAACCCTAAGTTGCTCTCAGGGGAACTGTCCCTGAAATTAGGAAATGTAAGTCGCTCTGGATAAGAGCGTCTGCTAAATGTAAATGTAAATCTCACAGTTAGCAACTAACATAGTGTACATTAGCAAATGTACATTAGCAAGTGAACATTAGCAACTAGCATAGTGTACATTAGCAAGTGAACATTAGCAACTAACATAGTGTATATTAGCAACTAACATAGTGTACATTAGCAAGTGTACATTAGCAACTAACAGTTTACAATAGCAACTAATATAGTTTACATTGGCAACTAACATAGTGTTGCTAACGTAGTTGGTATCAGTTGATATCAGCGAATTGTGGATAAAATCACTATGGGAGCTCATAAATAACGATTAACAGAAACAGACTGATGGAAGACAGATCCTTTAACCGCGTTGATCAGCTGAACCTCTGCCCTGCCTCCGTCTCCAGCACGCCATCCTTAAAAATCCACTTAACCTCCATTTAACCGTGAGAGAGAGCACTTGGAACGTGACTTGTCGTAGCTGAGGGAATTTGCTGTTCGCCGTGGCCTCCCGCCTCGTGGCGGAGCTTATTTTATTTATTTTTTTTGCTAATCCTGCCTCATGGGTATTTAGGCCACGTATTTGATTGTGCGCCGTTTCTCAGGAGAGGGATCTTTCCAGTTTGCGTCTGTTGCCTGCCAGGCACGCCTGCACTTACAGTGAAGATGGAGACGTGGCGCGAGCCGACAATGTTACACGGCAAATGTGGACGTGCTGAGCAAAATCAAAGCAGTCAACTGATTTCTGAACCTAAGTTCAAGCCTTATCGTGGTCTGGAACACTAATTTTACTCTACTCGTTACTGCTCTAATGGTTAAAGACACGTAAAGAAAGGATCCAACAAAAATTTTGAGGTACACATGGTCAAAAGGAGGACACGAAAATGCAGTTGTAGCAGCTATAGAGGTCGGCCGATGATTTTTCAGTGCCAATTCCAAAATCGATTATTACTATTACCACAAAGAGACAGGTAAGTGATATTTTGAACCGATATATATCTGCTGTATAAATGAAAGTACGTCTCAAAATTTGGAATAGTAAATAAGCCATATACCATACTTGTTACTCATTGATTTGTTGTTTACATTAAAAGCAAAAACCAAAAATTTTTCTATAATTGTTTACAAAACCACAAAGAAAAATACCAATGAATATACAAATGACTGATTTTTAAGGTAGTATTTTTAGAAAGGCTAGCATGCTGCAACCGAAGCCTTGTGGCACACCGGGGATGTCTGGGATACAGGCATGGCCTGGCGTGGTCCGTGCCAATGGCACCGCTGAGGAACGCTGGCTATGCGCCACTCGGAGTAAAGCGCCAGCGGCCTTGGTGCAGCTGGCACAGGCGTTGGAGGGGGTCCGGGTTTCCGGGGAAGGTTTCGGCACGTTCCATTAGAGCTGAGATTCATGAGCATTTAGAGTGTTTACAGGAAAACGCATTAGGCCTCTGACGGGCCACTTTAGAGATAAATCATTAGCCGTGGCCTGGGCGTTAAGGCGAACAGACAGAGAGCGTCGTCACACTGTAAAAATGCCAAGTTGGCTAAAGTTTTCATTGCGCATTATGTAAGTATTTTTAAGTTGTGGGAGCACAAAACATTCAATTTAACATTTAATGTTTTGTGCTCCCACAGGGCACTCTGGGTAACCGCAAGATGAAGTTGGTGGACTCCATCCTCCGACTTCGACTCACAGCTGCCAAGAGCACACTGTGATGCAACGAGCATATACTTATGAACCAAATTGTTATGCGCCATACCCTCACTACTTCACAGCACCCTCTCAGCAGCTGCAAGATGAAGTCGGAGGATGGAGTTAACCACTTCATCTCGCAGTTGCCTAGAGCGCCCTGTGATACAACAAGCTTATGCAGTAAGGGCATGGTAGCTAATCAGATTGTTATGCAATACACTGTACTTGCATCACAGCACGCTTTTGGCAACTGCAAGATGAAGTCGAACAATTGAGTTCACCGACTTGCTGTGATGCAATGAGTGTATGCTGCATAACTATCCAATTACTCTGCTATCTCCAAAATGAAAAATTGTCACGTTACGAATGACATGGAATTACCCTGATGAAAAATGTGACTGGTTTTGATACCGCGGTATAAATCTTGCGACCAGGAACCGGCCAATGCCTTGTGTAGACAGACTGATCCTAGATTATTATCCTCGGCCCCATCTATGATGCTTTACGATTTCAGTCCAAAGCTTTTTTTAACGGATGCTGCACTCAGCTCTTCTCTTGAGACTCGTCACCCGAAGCTCTACGTCGTAGAGGTACAATGGAGGCAAGATAAACTACAATATCTACCAACAAACCCTCTTTGGACAGTAAATCATCAAGCACTTCTATCTTTGCCCTGTCCTACTGCGGCAGTGTGGTCCCAACTCCTCATGGCTGCCGTTATTCTGGTTAATGGTTTAAAACCTGCCCAGCTCGGCCCTTAAATAACTGGGCAGAGCCAAATCTATTCTCAGTAACAGCACCGCAGCTGCCCCAGATTAGCTCAAAGTTTACATTGCATTTATCTTTGTGCTTTTGCATCAAACAGATTTGCTGCAAATTTCTTTGCAGCAAAACAGCGTTTTACAAGTTGCAAGTGAATAAAAAAATTACAAAGCTCATTTGTACAGAGATTTACTCGGATTTCAGACCAAACATTGCTGCTAAAAACATAAATTTTCAGTTGTTTGCTTGTTATTGTCAGTTTGATGCTGGTTAAAGTTAAACTAAACTTAAACTAACCTGAGCATCGAAGCTGCCACCAAAACCAGTGTTAAAATGTCATAAAGTAAAGACTTACTATCTGTAATAGTGTAGACTCAGCCTAAGAGGCACTCAACAAGCCTTTATGGTAGAGAGTTCATCAGAAAGATGAACTCAAAAGACTCCATGAGGCCATTGGCAACAAGGTTTTATTGTCTGATGGGCCTGTGGTGAAGCATGGTGGTGGTACTATCACACTGTTGTATTAGTTCAGAAGTAGAAAGTGGGAGATTTGTTATTCATGAAACCTTAATTAAGTCATGTTTGGGCCAAAGGTTCACCAGTCCAAAATCAGTGCACCATCAACACATTTAGAACAATAGGAGATTAGCAAAATGCCACAAAGTTCTCCATCACGACGAAGAGAGGTTGAGAGGGTTTACGGAGAAAAGATAAGATTTCAAGATGTGACAGATTTGTAGAATGACCGCCTGAAGTCGTGAGGCTAATATCGAAGCCAGTGGTGGCCAAAATTAACTTCCAAATGTACAAGAACCTAAATGTGGACTATCTGTCTGGATGGATTGCCTGATTAAAAAGTAAAGTTTAAGTTAAGTTTATGGGACGTTGACTTTGGCTTATTTCCAGTTTAGCCATTGCAGTGATTCAGCAGTATTTTCCATTAGCCGCTAGGGCAAAAAATAGCCCTTACCACTGCTGAGTGGGCTAAAATAAAGGTGAGACCAGCATATTTGGCTCTAAAACAGTTTGTAATAACTGCAGTTTTTTTGTGTTTTAGTTGCATATCTCATAGACCTGGTGTTGGGTTATTATTGTTTACCTGCTTTGAGTCAAATCCACACAATGCAAACATCACACCATACACACACAATCTAGAACAATCTCCAGCTGGGAAGGGGTGTGTGTGCTTTCACAGTGCAGCTTCCAAAAATAGCCCCCCACCACCACCACCAATAAGAGGGATGACTTCCGCAGGCACAGAAAAGCCAGCGATAATCTTTCAATTTCAGAGTAGAACGAGAACCGTGTAAGAGTAAACCTCGGTGAAACAAGAGTCCCAGAGAAAGGACAAAGTACGACAGCAACCCAAATCTCACAAGCATCGAAAATCCAACATTCAGGCATTGTCCTGCACACTAGGGGTGGGCGATATATCGTATATACTGGATATATATCTCAGCTTGTGCCACGTGCAATGTAGTAAACAACTACTGTATATCATGAACATCGAGTACAAATCCTCATATCAATGTTAAATAGACAGCATGTACTTCACTTTCCAGTTTGGCGTCTCTGCCGTCTCAAAACAGACAGCTCATGAAGAACACTCTGCTAGCACATGCGTGTTTTGTAGAGGAAGCAGAGGGAAGAGTAGAGTGTGCAGAGAGAAAAGTGAATATCCACACGATTTCAGAGATTTCATTGGAAATGAATGACATTCACGCAATGTAAACATGCTTTATTTTTTGCGCTAGCGACTCTCATGTGGAACGTCATCACTCACAAAAAGTTTAGTCAAATCTTTCCTTTAATTACAGACAAAACTCATATTTTAGCTGATAAATAACAACAACCAGCATTCTACTCTCAATATATTTACATTATTTATTTTTAATGTTTATTCTGGACGTGCATCCATCGCATTATTGCGACGCGGCTCCGAGTCATGCACGAGGGATTGTGGGAAATGTAGTTCTCTCACAGAAAAAGAGAATATATCAAGATATATGTTGTGTATCACGATATAGCTTAAAAATATTGCAATATTATTTTTAGCCCATATCGCCCAGCCCTACTACACACTAAGAAACCAAAGTATATCCTATATATGAATATATGAAAAGGTATCCTATCTGAGTACGAGCACTGTAATTTGAACTTTGGTACATTTAGGTACTTTCCTGACTGTACCTCTAAAAGAACACTGCTACACCTCTGGTGAAAATTGAACAAAAGTTCATAGCTCACTTCTTAAGGACCATCTCTGTATGTACTTTTCTTGGGTACTTTTCTGTCTAATGTGTGTAGTGGATATCTTCTGGATATCTTGTTCTGTCATAAACAACCTCAGGGAACACTATTTTTGCATTCCAGTTTTGGGGGTTGATTTCAGTTGACAGCCACTCCATCGAAATGTGCGCCTCATAAAAAAACGAGCAAAATTCCATCAAAATGAGCCGAGCAACGACCCGAAACATCATGCAAATGGAACTCCTACCTACAGATAGCATTCCACATCCAACCAACCTCCTTTTTTATTTTACAATGCACAGAGCACCTATTCATCTTATTTAAGGCCTCGGTTATTGAGGGCACGCACCAGCGATCGCTTTATCCCCACGGCCGAAGCTGTTGGTCATGTGTTTCCGCACAGTTTGACGCTTCCAGCCAGACCTGGAACATAACCCACCCTCTGCAGTTACTGGATGCAGCATAAAATATGAAATATTGATTAGAGCAGTGTTGGTTTGGTTTTATAGCGTTCAGCGCCTTTCACCTTCTCAAATACTGTATGTTCCAGTGTGGAAAACACTTCTACAAATAACCTTAGTTTATCTGCAGACTTTTAGTTTGCACTCATTTTTAAAGTTAATTTATTTGGTGGCAGCGTTCAGTTTTGCTTCATCTTAAATCCACAGACTGCAGAGGAGCCGACAAAATCTCAAAATTAACTGCTACTGCTGCTTTAAACTGGGAGTTCAACAATTACAAGCGGGATAAATGGACATTCAACATTAGATCCTGATACAAGTGTATCTCAAACGGAAGGAGAAAAAGCATCAACTCTCCATTTTGCCTTTGCGTAAATTGTATTAACTGCTAGTGTTGTTGTACTCGTTCCCGGTCTCAAGATCAGTTTTTGATCCCCAGTCTCGGCCTTGTCTCGGACTCAGCCGTATTTGTACTCGGTGACTTGGACAAATAGGATTTTATTTCGAGACCAGCTGAGACCACAACTCGGAAAATATTACTAATAAAACTCTTTGAGACCGACAAAGCTATTTTGCGTTGTTTATTAATTAGTTAATATAACTCAGAATCCCTTTAACTTACAAAAACCACACACATACTGTCAGAATCACAAGACTGGACATTACTGGATATTATAATATATTCATTCATCTGTATGTGAAATTATTTCTGAGTTATTCCATGCACAAAAAACTAAAGTAATTGCGTAAAAACACATTAATATGACTATTTGCGATGTAAACATGCATTATATGGCGACTCTCATATGGAACGCCATCATGTGCAAAAACGTAGTTCTCTTCCAAAAAGGCTAAAAGAAGCACATTTTATGGGGAAAAATGAGTCCAAATCGGCTCAAAATTACCTAAAACTAGTATTTCTTCATTTTTAATTGATCAGTCAATAGGGAAAAACATAAATGTAGAAAAATGCATTGTTTGTTATCAAATAATTTTGTTCTGTATCCAGATGGATTCCAAATTGATAAAGAAGTGTTTCCACCTGGCACTAACCTTATTTTTCTTCACAGTACTTAGCCATAGAATGTCTCTGCATAATAAAAGCTCTGCAAGCCAATAAAACAGTGAGTTTGGTCTGGAGGAGTGTTCTTCCACTGTTTAACATATGATGTGATCAGTTTGGAAAACTACTGCCAATGAAGCTATTTCCTCATTATAGATATGTAAGAGAGAAATATTGAAAAACATGTTTAATGTTGCTTAGGCTTTGCATGTTCCACTTATTTACAATGTGGTGTAAAATGTGCATTGATCTGGTCTTGGTCTTGGTCTCGACTCGGTCTCACCTCGCCCTAGTCTCAGTCTTGTCTCGGTCTCAGTGTAGGCGGTCTTGATCCCAACTCTATTAACTGGTATTGTGTTCAGTCAGAGGCAAGTCATGTATGGCACTGAACATGTAAAAAATGTGCCCCTTAAAACATATTAATCCGTTTTAGTTGGGATCACAAATGAGAAATCTGTGTTTTTTTCTCACGCAGTGACGGAAAAAAGTTGCATTGTGTTGAATTCTCTTTTTCAACCCTGAAACTATAGACAAGCTCGTTCAAATTCTCAAACTTTTCTTTTAAAAAAAATCTCGGAGCCCTTTTCATCTCTGAATCCTGTCAGATATGTTCTGAATGCAGCCAAGGTATTCTGTCTTACACAAGAGAGGCTGTGAAAAGTGAGCAGAATAACCTTCACCAGTTTGCCGGAATCAATGGAGGCGAGCCTTCAGCCACATAACTCAACTCGCAACAACATAAGGCAGAAAGCCGTACATTCTTTCACTTTGCTCAAAAACTTCGCTCATTTTACCCTTGTTATGAAAAACCTCATTTCGCTCATTGCTCCACAGAACGTGGCCGCATTTAAAAGGATACAGTCCGTTCAAAAGTGCGAGGTCTAAAAAAATCCCTGCCGACATGTTAAGGAGCGGCTCTGCTGGCTAATGTACAATTAATTCACAGCGCCAGGAGCTTGCTGAAGGCGAAAAACTATGAATGTATTGATTTTATTGAGCCAGGTGCCACGGCAGTATGAAAAGCAGGCATCCAAGGCGAAGGCCCGGCTATAAAGCCACTTCATCACCTCTCCCCCAGCGTGGCACCAACACCCCAGGGAGGTGAGACTCATCTGACTGTGAGATTGATGACTCTTGTTTAGGAGCTACAGAGAAACTCCCTCTATTCCGGCAGAATATAAAAATGCTGCATTAGACGTGCTTTTTCAAAAATGTGCATTTTAATGCACCTTTGGTCTGAGAGTGGAGTCTGACCTTTGTGCAAAGCCAGTAACTAATAAGCAACTACGAAACTATGACTGGCAAGCAATTATGAAGGCGCTTTTCAGTGCAAAATAGTACGGTTTAGGAGGTACAGAGAAACTTCGTTCTCCCAGAATATAACAATGCGGCATTAAATGTGCTTTTCAAGGGGAATACTGAGGAAAAAGTGAGCTTTAATGCACCTTTTGTCTCAAAGTGGTGTCTGACCTTTGTGCACCTTTGCCATTCAGTACCAGCTGAGAAAGTTCTGGTATTGTGACATTTTTCATTTAAAAAAGGAACCTGTATATTAGATTTGGTTGTGAATTAATCTGGTGACCAGTTGTACATGACATGACATGAGCAGTGACACAGACTTATGAAAAAGACTGCCAGAACAGTAAAATTAAGACAAAGACAGTTTGGGAAATACATTAACACCACACAGATGGATACTGATGCTAATGCTGATGCTGATGACTGGTTTATGACAGACATAATTGATGAGGGACCAAAAAAGCTTTTAAAAGGACAGCGTTACCAAAAATGTGAAGTTGTGTATAAAACATGGACATAAAAGCTTTGGATGCTTAGCTACAGTGTGGTGCGGTATGGTTTGAAATGGAGAAATGTTCTGTAACTGTGATCATGCATTTAAAAGCACGATCTGTGGAAAAGCTCTAGTGACTAAATAAAATATGTAGTAAAAAGACAGAGGTACAGAACAGTACGCTTATCAATGTAAAGACATAGCTAAGAGTACGGTACTGTCCCATGCACCTATAATATTCCGTATCAATACACTTAAATAACCAATTCCATCAAGGCCATTTCAGCCCCTATTAAAGCATTAAACGAGCTGCAGTCCAGTGCATGCCCTTGACACTGAAAAGAGAGAGTGAAAAGAGAGGAAGCAGTGCACATCTTTTCAGCAAAAAGTTGACCACAGAGGTAGTTTCCTTGTCACACGTGTCTCACCGAAGCATCACTGTACCTGAAATCTGGACAAGCGCATCAAAAAATGCAACATGCCATAGTCTCAAATTCGCTCAGATATTTGCACCTTTATGAACTCAAACCAAAGCATTTCACATAAGACAACAGGGTATTGCAGATGCTCCAATCACTTCCAATCGCAATTAATTGTAGATGTAGATGGAGGCACAAAATGGTGTGCAAAGAGAATGCGTCTTTTGACGTCTGGATCAATTGACGTCAGTGGAACATGAAGCGTTAGATAGATTCCAGAATGGGAGGAAAAAGGGATGCATAAGGTTGTTAATTACAAGCATTTGCACTCGGCCCATATTGAGCAATACATTTTGCGCAAAGAGTATCCGATGTAGGGACCGAGACGGAGGTGATGTTGCAATAATATCTGGACGGGGCACCGGCGCGTCTTGCATCCCCCCTTTTTGCCCCCCCTCCCCCCCCAAAAAAGTGGACAGCTCGAGCCTCATTTTAACCCCGCACATTCGGACAGGAAACTCCCACTTTTTTTATCCCCACTCACCTGGCATGTCGTCTTCAAAATCCAGATCGTCTTCATTGCTTAGGGATCCGGGCATCTTTACCGCATTACAACAAAATGTATTTTCAAAATTATTCAAATCTCACGTCCGTGCAATTGGGTGGAAACAAAAAAGGAAACGTCCGGTGAAGGTGAGGTTTAATATTTTTGGGGGGGCTATTTAACTGTGAGCAATAATGGAGGATTGAAGGAAAGGAGGAGAATAAATGATGGACGCCATGTATCGCCAAAAAATACTCCTTTTCCCCCACCCAAAAAATGCAAAAAAAAATGTTTGCCGGTCTTTCTCTTCTTCTCCGTCCAAATCCTCTGGTCTGAAAATAAGAAAGAGACAAAAATGGAACACACATGCCCAGATTGTGACGTCTGGTCTGTTGCCATGGCGATGCATCCCATAATTTCCGACGCGACTAACTTAGTCGTGGTGCTGATGCTGGCTCCCGGTAACCGACACGACTAGTCGCGACTTGGTATGACTTGGCCCGGCTCCTCTTCTCTTCTCGCGCGCATTGTCCCCCCTTTTTCCCCTCTCTCCTTCTTTTCCCTTTCTTCTCCTCCTCCTCCTCTTCCTCCTCCTTCCCTTCTTACCTCCCCAGGCGACGAGACGATGGGTAAGAAGAATGCGGCGGAGGTTATACCGGGATAACCGGGGAAAAGTTGTCAAGCCCTCCATTCCCTTCCTGTCTTTTCTTGTCTTTTTCTTTTTTTTTTTAAACCGGGGCGGATAGATGCATGAGGAGGAAGAAGAGAAGGAGGAGGAAGAGGAGGAGGAGGAAAAAATGAGAAAAGGAGGGAGGAAACGGCGGCTTTTGTTGGGATCACAAGCACCGATTTTTTTCCGATTTTTCCAGCGCAAAATGGGGTTGGCCTGGCCTTTTTATTTATTTATTTTAAA